>CAMXCT020000280.1:435000-747500 GCA_947184155.2 Cladocopium goreaui | reverse complement strand
TACATCATACATACATACATACATACAACATACATACATCCTACATACTACATACATAACATACATACATACATACAACATACATCTACATACATACATACATACATCATACATACATACATACATACATACATACATACATACATACATACATACATACATACATACATACATACATACATACATACATACATACATACATACATACATACATACATACATACTACATACATACATACATACATACATACATACATACATACATACATACATACATACATACATACATACATACATACATACATACATACACACACACATGTACAATATGTGTATACACCCACATGTCGTATACATATATATATATATTACAGAGATGCCCATTGTTGCGGGGATTGCCCCAGCCACCGCTTGATTTCAAGCAGCGCCTCTAGCTTCAGGTCCTCGGGGGAGGTGCCGGTGCAGCCGCTGGTACGGCCGCTGGACCTTACGACGCAACGGGACGGATTTGACCAGCTTGGGGGATGAAGATTTCGGAACATTTACCCTCTGGTAAACGTTTACAGAAAACTATGGAAAATCACCATTTTGAATGGGTAAATCCACTATATGGCCATTTTCAATAGCTTTTTGTTTGTTTACCGGAACATTTAGCGATTTCAGGGGAAAATGGAGATTTCACCAAAATTTCACCAGTTGTTAAAACATGACGGCAGATCATTTCACTTTGCTAAGTCAGTGGCTGGGTAATGGGAGCCTAATCAGGATCGCCCCTCACTCAGCCACGGAAGCCCTTCTAAGAGCTCAGAAGCCAGGGAATCCCCAAAGTTTGTTCGTAACTCTGGTTTTGAATAGGATTTCAAGACTCAGAGTATGTGTTATATATCCCATTTACTGTGTATATATACGCACACCATTTATAAACGAATCACTTAAACATGTTTCCCCATGTGACCTGAAAAAAACCTTGAGGCCTTGGGCAGCGGTGCGGGTGCTGTGCTCGGAACCTTCTTGGGCCGCAGGTGCAGTGCTGCGGTTCCAAACCATAGGCAAATGATAGCCAGTTTTGTCCGAAACTCGGCAATTTGATTTTTGTCATTCTTTATCAGCTTTTATTTGGAGAGTTTCCACCCCTGTATCTTGGGTGTTGCAGCAACCCTGCAGACCAGATGACCTTCGATGTCATTGTCCTGGTTGTCCTTCTTCTTCTTCTTCTTATTGTTCTTGTTCTTGTTCTTCTTCTTCTTGTTCTTGTTCTTGTTCTTGTTCTTCTTCTTCTTCTTCTTGTTCTTCTTCTTGTTCTTCTTGTTGTTGTTGTTGTCGTCGTTCTTGTTGTCGTTCTTGTTGTCGTTCTTGTTGTCGTTCTTGTTGTTGTTGTTGTTGCTGTTGTTGTTGTTGTTGCTGTTGTTGTTGTTGCTGCTGTTGCTGCTGTTGTTGTTGTTGTTGCTGCTGTTGCTGCTGTTGCTGCTGCTGCTGTTGCTGCTGCTGTTGCTGTTGCTGTTGTTGTTGCCGTTGCGGTTGCGGTTGGTGTTGTTGTTGTTGTTGTTGTTGTTGTTTTAAAACAAGTAAAATTGAATTAAACAATTCCCAGTGATAGCATCAATGGCTGGTTCTTGCTGAAAGTTTACAGTCAGGAAGACACTTACTCGAAACGTGACCATATCTTGTCGAACCAGTTCCTTCCCAAGCTTGGCTCAAATTTTCCGGTACGTTGCAGAAAGGTCACATTGAAGTGGTGCTTTCCTCTCTTCTTTTCTAAGTCTGGAAATCAGCCGTTCGGAGTGGACTTTCCACTTCAAACTGATTTTTTGCTCGCAAGATATCTTCAATCATGCAATCATCTTGTGCTAGGTGGCTGCAGACTCGCTCTGCAACTCGGCTTGAAATTGTTGTTCATTGACGGATGAAATGATTCTATGGGCCAGACGTATTCTGTATTATATAACTCATGGTCATAACTGGACTATAAAACTCAGACCATTCGGAACTGCTATTCTTTCCATCACTGATGATGTCATCGGTTGAGGCCATGGTTGAGTCCCCGAAGGATCTCTGAAGCGATTTCAATGGTGACGCAAAAGCTTGGTGCGTTTCCAAACGCTTGGAGTCTGGAAGATTTTGATTGTCAGGGAATAACTCAATCTACCTGCTGAAGTTCTGAGCACTTGTGCACAATCCCTGCCAACTGGGCCCGAAAAATTGAGAGAACCATTCAATATTTTTTCAATAAACATCAACTCGAGTAGGGCTCCTTCGATTTCCGCATTTCTTCAAGGCTCGATATCGCTTTTGGGTTTTGAATGGTGATGAACTTACCCTCTCAAGGGGGATCTTGATGTCTCTTGCTTTCCCATTTCCTTCAGATCGACCGGGATGGACCAAAAAAAGGAATCGCCAAATTCAGTGGTTTGTATGGCTTTATGGGCTTTACCATAGTTTTCCCAGCTTTGTTCGACGAAAACTGCCATTTTTGGGGATGTACATCTTTTTCGGACCTGTTTGAGACTGTTTGAGACCCACGGATGGCTACAGATGACTGTTTCTTTTCTCTGATTCAAGTGTTTGGAGTAGCCAAATTTGACCCAAACTCCGGCGATTGAGAGAACATCTCTTGGAGTCGCTGCTGCCCAAAAAAAAAAACAGTACATGTCTTGTGTGGCAGGCTCTCAAATGGCTGTGTCTGAAAATAGGGGGATGCCTGTTTTGTCAATTTGTGGCTGCTTTAATAGGGAAAATGATGATTGACCACTGGATATCGTGGGGTACACGAAGCATGAATTCCACGATATGGGTCAAACTTGGAGACCTGGACCCCAAGATGAGACGCGCAAAGTACTTCTCAGAATGACAAGAGCAAAATTCCGCTTTCCATGGACTTTTGAGATTGTAAGCTATGTATTTTGTGATGTTTTGTGAGATATTTTGATATATCATGATATATCGTATCCTTAGATTCTAAATACTTTAAGATATTTCAAGATAGTGTATGTATCCCATTGCCTGAGATAGGCTATAATCTCGCGATACTATCCCGTTGATACATTCGCTTTGCTACATTAGTTCATGTTGTTATGTTTTTTTTTTTTTTTACATGGCATTGGAGACATCATCCGCAAAATGGCCAGCATGGGTTGTGACGTAGGATGAATACGTAACCCAGCATTGTTGCCATCTTATTTCATCGGGGTCCCTGCTACCCTCACACGGTTGACCCCCGATTTTCAAGCAGTGATTCGCCGCAAGCCCTTTTTTGAAGGCTGATCACACACTTCGGTGTGGGATGATAACATCAAAGAACGGTGGCCAGACTTTCCAGAATTGATTTTCAGGGACAGCTTGCAGTGTATTACAAAAATCTATTTCCCGGACCCGCATTTGAGTGTGAACTTCAATGATTCAACAAACAATGGTTTCGAGATACCCCCTATGGTCGATCCATCCATGGTATGGTTCCAACCCTAGACCTGTCGGCAGTTGCAGCGCCAGGCGGCTACGAATTGTCAACGTCTCATCAGAGGCTTCATCGCTCGCAGGCGAAGTCAAAACCCTGGGGGAATGTGTTGGATCCAAACATTTTGGCCGAGCAAAGGGGCTTTGGCCGACAAGATCTGACTGAGAAAACTGGTCGCCAAGAAGTACGCTGAAGCATCCAATCCAAGCATCCAACTTTTGGTACCGAGTTTTGTGACCCATACCTACTGTATCTTGCGATGGGATTCTTCAATGTCACTTTTTAGAATCTTGAGCACCTGAAATCGCCTGAAACTGCTGCATCTGCCTCTGCTTTTGTTGGCTTGAACATTTTTTTTAAAGCAAACCTGCTAGTTGCTGGTCATTTTCTCTGCGTCAGGGCCTACAAACGCTACTTCACGTGGAAAGTGGGCAAGATCATCTGCATCGAGAGGCGCGGGCCAATTTCATCAGGCTCACTACAATCACTACATGGCCATAAGCAATGGTTACCAGAAAGAAGCTCTGCTCCGGTGTTCGAAATTGATAAGAATCTTGGGGTTGCCCAATGCTGTTTCACAGTTCAACCTGGAGCCTCAAGCACCGGCTACAACTTGGCTAAACGATGAGTGCCACTGGTCCCAGCATCTAATTGTTCAATTTCAAATTTCACCATTTTTTTCACAGAATTCGGACTGTTTCCCGAACAGATATGAGAGAAAAGCTGCCTTTTTGATCTGTTTTTTTGTTGTTTTTTTCGATCTTCGGGTCCAAGTCCCCGCAGTCCCCGCCTTTGGTGCCAGGTTCATGCGTAGTTGGCTGGCAAAGGTGGCGGTGGAGCGGCGCCGCCAGGAATTGGAGAAGCAGAGGTGTTTGGACCAGGCGCAAGCTGACAGAACTGGAAAAACTGGATGGATAAATCCAGCAATTCATGGGATAAATATGGAGATTCCATGGTAAATGCACCATTTTAATCGATTTTATGGGATATGAATAAGTTATGATAAATACACCAATTCAGAATTCATGAGTTTTCAGTTGACCAATCAGTTGATGGTATGTTTTTTTTTTCCAGAACGTTGGACACCTAGGGAATATTGGGTAAGCATTACTTGGATGGCCCTGGGAAACTTTTTGACCTTTTCAGGCATTTCTGTACACTCCAACCGGATTCTGGAGGACTGGTGCATTATTACTACATTAGCTAGTTTCCACAATGGAGAACTTTGAAACACTGATGAATGAGTTACATAGTTGGATAGGATAGTGAGAGGATGTTATTGGTTGCATGGATAGTTTGGGTTCCTGATCAAAATTTGGGGACGTATTCCAATTGAAGAAGTTGTTCCAAGGGTCTAGATTTTCCTTCCATGGTACTTTCTGAGTGTTCCTAGTGTTGGATTGCTTTCATTGCACTCATTGGTCACTAGCAGTGCACACGCAAAATCCTTCAAACGGTCAAGGTATATAGATTTAGGAGCACCTAATTTTCACCAACGCCGTGCTGGAACCTGATGCGAACTTAGGAGTGTTTCATCGCTGGCGCTGCAGCCGTTTTTCCAGTGCAAAGCGCGGGGGATTACGTCAGTAGATACTGAAAGATGTGTGTTGGAAAGCTTGTATATCAGATTGTTTTCAGCACACATATATGTAGAATCTATGCCTATTTCTTCTCTATAGAAATATCATCCCTATGCCCTATGCATTGAATTTCTTTCCAAGTTGCCGCAGCAAAGCCAGTGCTCCATGTGGAATCCTTCAAGCTCTTTGGATAATTTCAACTGGAAAAGGATAACTTCAAGCTTGGTGAATGGTATCTTCATGGGTCAATGTCAGCAATTTTGCTGAACATCTCAAGGCCGCCTACGATTTTTTGTATCTAAAAAGCCAATCAAAGACATCAACATCTGAAGCTTAGCCCCACCTGCACGCCTGAATGCCTTGGCTAAAGTTCAGCCATGGAGGAGCCAGGGATTCAATGGCAGTTGGTAAGCTGATTGGTAGTGTATTTTGGTGACAGTGGGTGATGTTCGTTTGGCAACTGAGGAAGGTTTCATGGAAAAAAAAACACCAAGCGACTTGTCCCGGCTCGCGCTGATTTCTTCATGGCTGGGTTAGGGGAATTGTTCCCCTGATTTTTTTTATGTCAGGTTTGTGAATGATGGTCATTTACCCAGATTCGTCAGCTTTTCATGCAGATCATTCTGCGATTCTAGCCTTGAACTTGATGGCTATTGACAAGACCAGAGCTGCCTTCTAACCCGTGGGGACACTAGATAGATTCTTACTATGTACTGATCCCAATGGAAATTGCAATGGAGGTACAGGGTGCAAAACCCCAATTCGGGGTAGTACCCCATCAAAATCTTTTCTACATTAGCAGGGGGTCTATATAATGAGCATTTTTTTGGTTAACACCCTTTTTGGGGCAAAACTCTACTGATCTCTCAAGGCAATGTGGGCCCCAAAACAAACCGCAATGCCAGGACGCCCCAGATCGGGAGCTCTTGCACATTGTGGGCAAGCTGACCGACCCGGAGATCTCTGCCGAGGTACTCCAGAATGGATGGATATAATATATGAGATATACGATAATATAATATAATATAAAAAATATAATATCATATATATATACACATTAATTATTTGATATCTGATGGCCATATATATATATGTATAATATCTACTATGGATACAATTATAATATGTACAGAACTACAAATTGTAACATCTAACATATAACATAACATATATAATTTGAAATATGTAATAATATATGTATAATTTTGTACATGTTACACAATATATAGTATAAAAACTATATAATACATGCGTACATGCCTACGTACATACATACAATCATAATATAAATATATATGTATGTATACATACATACCATGCCATGCCATGCCATGCCATACCATAACATACCATACCATACCCTACCATACCATACATACTATATAATACTCCTACGAATAAGTACGCGCCCACAACTGGAGGTCTTTCCCCCGTCCACCAGGTGAAAAAAAGGGGCCCTCCGTCAGGTCTTTGTGTACTCCTATGACTCCATGCTGTCGCTTCGCCGTGCTATTTGCAAGGCTTTGAAGGTGCCTCACTGTAGCCTGATGCTGCTTGGCTACAAAAAGGCCGAGAGAACCATGGATTTTTTGATAAAAAAAACTATGACCCCCCATAAAACTGATGATTTATTGTAGCCAGACCAAAACATGAAATTCATGCATGAAGAAATGCTTTTGCCACTTGACTATCCCCCAAAAAGGATGATCTCGTAGAAATACTGATGTGATTATTGCATGCGGTTGCTTTGGTACCCCAATGTTGACTCCTTTTGACTTGGGGACAATTTGGAAAACTAAGAGGGGAGTTGAAAACCACCGAAATAGGAGTGAAACTGGTAAAGATGAGGCTTGAAACAACACACATTGGGATTTCAGTGACTTTGACAAAAAGACATCGTATTTTTCAAATTTTCACTATGATTTTCACTGGCCACTATGGTATGCAGCAGCCTCGGATCCAGCAACATCGGGGATCTCAAGCAACCAACATGGTGGACGTTCACCATGAGCTCGTCCTCTGGTGCTGGAAACCTGGAAACCTGGAAGAGTTTTTCAATGCCCAGGCGAAAATCAATGGTTGGAACACGTTGGAACCCCTAAAAGTCCAAGAACCCAGGTTGCAGCTTTCCAACATCATTTCATCGAAATCCATCTATTACTCAATCCCGAAGTGCTGGATTGGTGTCCCTAAACCCAAAGGTTCAAGGGCTACGAGACGCAGATGCATCAGACCTTACAGGCTGGACGTTGCCCGAAGAACAGACAAACATGGGGTTAGCTACCGATCACTGGGTCGGTGAAAACATCCCATTGCTCGGTTGCCGATTTATGGTCATCGAAATCTCATGTAGATCATGGGTGTTTCCCATAGGGGTACCCCCAAATCATCCAAAACTATTGGTGCTATTGACGCAGACGGTGTTTTTGGTCAACCTTGGATTTTTGCACTACTGCACCGAAAAAATGTTGGGTCCAAGATTGGCAATGTATTTAGAGTACCCTCTGGTAAACTAACATAGCTATGGAAAACCAACATTTTTAATGGGTAAATCAGCTATAAATGGCAATTTTCAGTAGCTATGTTAAATTACCAGAGGGTATCCCTTTTGGTGATTTCTTTTTGGATTTCTGTGTGGAGGAAGCTGGACTCGAGAACCACTCGGAGGTTCAAGTGGTGCCTGTGAGCGAGGCGGATGGGGATTTCACCATTGGTGATCAAAGGATTCGCCATCTTCAGAACGGATCACCATAGGTGGCAGGGAAATCATGGGAAATCATGAACTTACTTGTTCTTAGTAGGGAATGAGGGACTGATCCACAATAACTATCAACAACCATCCCATTCCCCCATTCCCATCAATTCCCTACTAAGCACCAGTAAGTGAAACATCATTCTTCCAAAATTGCATATGAATCATATTGGTCTTGTGAAATACCGTCATCATGATGGATGTGGGTCCTGCAGGCTGAATTGATCAGCCGTACCACGAAAGTGGTGTAAATAAACCGCTGATGTGACTCAGTTCGTGGAGTATGGTGAGTTGAGTGACTTTCACTTATTGGTATACAGATATAATTACACATATGTATATATAATTATATATATACATATCTAGGGGGTTTCCTTTAAAATTTGGATCCCCAAGTCACCATGGGTTTGAATCCTAAGTCATGGTCCTTTCGCGGCGAGGTGGCGTTGGCGTCTGCCTCAGCAGATGGAATGGCCTGGAAGCTCAATGGGGATAGGGATGATTTGATCACCGGATTTGGGGGTAGCTTATGGCAGCTTACTTCCGCACAAAGCCATATATGTATATATATATATGTATATATATATATATATAGATTGTATATATATTATATGTATATACGCAAACCAGGCTCCAATTCATGGATCCAATACATCCCACCGGAGCTTTGGAAGGTATTTGATGTAATTTGATGTTTTGGAGAAGGATGGCGAAGGGATCAACTGACCGTGAATGACTAGCAACAGATTGACGCAAATGGGAATCTGACTATCAAGCAATGGGAAATTAGACCTACAATGAATGTGGGATTAGACCATCAATGGGGATGACAACCAGCAAACGTCGACAATTTGGACATGGGTAATGGATGGTAAAGGTTAGAACGACCCAAAAAGGACAGATGGACTGGTCAATTTTGAAGAGCAAATCATAGTAAACCATCCTATTTAGTAAAACCCAGGGCCCCAACCATCCCATGTTTTTTGGTGTTCCAATAGCTGACTTGACCTACCCATATGGGACCCTGCCAGGACCCCCATCCCCACTTTCCCACCTGTTTTTTCGCCTTTTTTCAGGTCTTTATTTGGGATGCCATTGGCGGAAAATGCTTGGAAACCCTAAGGCGCCATCTTCCGGGTGCTTGGGCAGCTGGGTTTTGTCGAAAAAGTCGATGATGCTGCTGCCGGCCCAGGGGACACAACTCCTCAGCAGTACACTGTTGCTCTTTTTCGACCACTGGACGGCTCTTGGGCACCACCAGCTGGGAGCCTTAGCACGGCCGGATTCTTCAGCCTGTACAAGAGTCACAGGTGTAAATTCCATGGTTAGTGTCGTGGTAGTGCCAGCGTTTGTAGTGTTTCACAGCTTAAATTTAGATCGGCTTAGATCATTTCGTGTAATCGTGTAATCTTTTTTTCTGATTCCAGATAACTATTCCACATTTTGGGTTGTCTGAAAATATGTATAACATCCCGAAAGCCCACTATGTATGTATCATCATTTTCCCAAGTGACACGGCATTTTTGGTCTATTCCCCCAGTTTGAGACTGCAAAACCCATTGGATATGCTGAGGTGTTGACTGTGCAAAGGTGTGGGAGACGTCCACGGGGCAATGCAGGAAACCTCAGGGAAAGCTGGAGCACGTTGGTTTCCCGTCGGGTATCTGTTGGAGATTACATCCCCAGCTGGGTGATGCCATTCTTGGGATCCCTGCATCGGATTCTGCGATGGAAAATATGGGATTTTGATGGATTGTGTACGTAAGAGTAGAAGATGACACACCAGAAAACCCTGGTGAAATGTGGTAGAACTGGGCCTTTTGGGTGTGTCGGGATTTCTCAACTGACAGACTGCCAGGTTTCAGTGAGTAGAGATGACCAAAAAGACATGGGCTTTCCCGTGTGTGTTTTGGCACATTCCCATGTGAGGGTTTGTTATGTTCCTGGTCATTTTAGATCATTTTGGTATCGCTGAACAAATCGATGGAGGGATGATTAGGGTAAGGCCACTGACCCTCTGGTTCCGCTCACCGTTGGTCAGTGGAGCCGGATTTTCCCAGCCTCACCAACTCGTTGAGGTGCAATTCCCTGGTGTTCTTTTCCTGGCGTAACCTAAATGAACCTCGACGTGAGACGAACTACGTTTTGCACAATGGACATTTTGTTGTGCTGTGTAGTTGCACCAGTATTTGGACAGCTATCCTGGAGGTCATTGCACCCTGGAAGGACATAAAGACTGGGCATTGCACTCAGACAGCGAACGGAGGGGTACATTCGAAGACAAACATGTCCTTGCTTTGGCATCGAAGTCTCGAGTTTTGACCGGTTAAACTTGATGCGTAAAGTTTTGACTTTCAAATTTGCCAATATTCAAACTTGCCCTTTGTGACTTAGTTTGCTCTTCCAACAACCAGAAACAGCGGACTGTAGCTTCGTACTTGAAATGTTTGAGGGTGACCCAGAGCAGCTGAACAGTGTTCAACACCCCTGTTGGTTGATGATTGGTTCGGTGGTTATACTACAGTACCCTATATATAGGGGAGTGTCTTTTTTTTTTGCCTTCAACATCCATGCGCCTCACTTTGGGTTGTTTGGACTATGTTATGTGAAAGACATGCACTCAATCTGCAGCAGAAGGTTAGTGTCAGGAAACCACTTGGCAGCAGCCTTCCGGACACCAAATGCTTCCCCTTCAAAATGCAAGCACGCTGAGAGCAGGATGGCAAGCACCGCATTGGGATTGGCAAACCTAAGCGCACAGTGAATTCAATTTAAATTGATTGTACCAAAACCAAATCAAAATAAGTGATTTGTCTCTCTCTCTCTCTCTCTATACTATATATATATATGATACATACAATATTAATATGAGTTGACACGGTGCAAGTCGCAACCGTTTTTACTGAGAATAGAAGGAACACATTTTACCAACCTTTGTGCGCGCCGCCCAGCAGATTTGCAGGGAGAGATGACCGTAGGGATGCACCCGAACCTAGTTGCGAAATCGCAATGAGCAGCAAAAGATGTCACCATTAGGAAACCGGCAAACTTAGGTACACTGTAGCGACAAATGGCTTCTAGATAGCCTCATGGGAACCCCCTTTAACTCGAATGGCACGGATGTTAGTCCCCAGCGGCCAGCGGCGCCCAAACGGCCCATTGCTCGGCGATGCGCAGATACTTGAAATAGTGACTTCTCAGTCGACCCAACACATCAGGTGGAATTGGCTGAACAAGTTGTACACATTCAATGGCCCTGTGTTCATCCCCAGCTAGCTAGCCTAGTCACATTGCCCAGTGCACAAGCCTGTTTCCCAACCATTCTCCGGCTAGGGGCGCAGCTGCAAGGTTTGGTGGTCAACATTTTAACAGGTTCTCCAGTAAAATTTTGGGAGTTGCGGGTGCAAAGGACATGTTACCAGGAAGACCTGTAGTTCAACAGCTGGCGCAAGAACAGGAATCAAGACTTGGAGTCTTCCTTGGAACAGCCCCTGCGCTGCTGTTTTGGCGAGTTTATCAGCAACATTGTTACATTGTGTTACATTTAGTAATCCATGGGTCTGTTTTTTTTTTTCCCTTGATTTACGCTGTCCCAAACCTTTCGCACATCAATTCTATTCATTCTATTTTGAAGGGCGACTCTCACCGCTCTGTCAGATGAATGTCATCATTTGTGATTCTCATCCATGAGCTTGAAATCCCGTTGACCAGGCAGAAATTGAACCAACCATGACATTTGGGATCTAGCAGCCTGAACACTGCACACTACTCAACTGAATGTGGATGGCTCAGGTGGTGAGTATTGGTTTTGATGCAGGGGAGAACCTTGCGATCACGGCTAGCCTGGACTGTAGTGCAAGGCAAGGACGGATCGGGGCAACTTGTGCATGCACTCAGGACCTAGGGGTCCCCAATAAGATGGCGAAGAGTGTTCCCAAGATGTTTCTTCGATTGTTTTTGTCAGAACTTCGAGGTTTCCAAGTCGGCTTCTATTTGGGGGTTGCTATACCTGAGGTGTAGAATAGAATTTCAGGCCAATAATCTCTCACAACTCTTCTTTTATTCATAGTTTGACTTCTTGAATAGTGAAGCTGCGCCTGAATTCTCTTTCGAGCCAATCCGGCTTGAGTTGAGTCGCCCATTTTCATGGGTGACACCCACAAAAAAGCCACTTGTGAATCTAAACTGGCAATGGAAACGACCCGTTTCGTATAAGTATATAGTTGATCGATGTTGATCTTCATCAAGTTCCATGATTTTTCCACAGGTGATTCCCTGCCAGGCTTTGGGACCTGGTCTCTGCGAGGCGGAGAACAGGGATAGACAGGGTTTTTCGCAGTGGCTGAATGTGGCTGATACACCTAACAGTTGCTGAAATCCCTTGGGAATTTAGGCCCGGAATCGCACAGATGCTTTTTGACGTGGATATAACATGATATAACTCAGTCTCTCTGGGTCTTTTCCGGCGGGCAGGCCGCCGAAATTCATTGAAGTCAAGAAACTGACAGATATTTTGTCTCGAAATTGAGCAATGAAAGAGCTCTTCAGCCGCCCTGAACTGCTCAGAAACGACTTATGAAGGGCTTGCTTGCATTTAGTTATGTAATCTCAATCTAATCTATGTACAACATACATCAGCTTTCTTTTTGTGTTGGTACGAATAGAAAGACACATGTTACAGTTGCAAAAGAGAGTGCCAAACATAAACAAACTTGGTTGACTATCCCGATCAGAAACCCACCAGTCACGACCATTTTTTTCCAGGTTCTCGTTGGGATACTCCATTGCAGTGCCCGACCAATACACTTTGGAACCACCTACAGCCACTTACAATTCCTGGGATGTACGAAACATCCAGATGGTGGGTTGAAGCCATTCGAAACCTATAACAACATTAATATGTATAGTACATAATCTTGTGTATCATATTTTGAGTGATAAACACTACCAACATCCATAGCTACCCAGTTGTTGATGAAGTTTTGCTGTTGAGCACTGTGAGCGACACACAGCGTCCGACTGATTGCCGAGTCCGGGCCCAAGAAATGCCAGGTGTGTGCAAGTCTTTCCTGGTGGAGTCAGTCTGGCGCTGAGATAATCAATGGAATCAGACAGATATGATGATGAATGATGATGAATGATGATGAATGATGATGAATGATGATGAATGATGATGAATGATGATGAATGACGATAGATTTGATGATAGATTTGATGATTTGATTTTTTGAAGAGGAGATAGGGGGATTTCCTTTAAGCTGGTAAGCGCAGCTATCAATTATTTGACCTGCCTGGGGGCCAAAATCCCTGCGATCCCAGTTGTTCTTGAAAAAAGCGGATACCAGTCCCAAGTTGAAAACGCAGCTGTGTGAAAATATGATATTCCCAACAATTTTCTGCCCCGAACAAGTCTGCCAGGTCATATTGTTCATGATATTCCCATGTTTCCATTACATCCTGGTAAACTATTGCCCCCAAGCCCCACGGTATTTTTCCCCGCAACCGGATCCACGTGGCGACCGAGGTCCAATATTTTGGGCTTCCTTTGATCCCGACGGTGACCAAATGGAAGTGGCCACGGCCAGCCGGGTTCCCAGTTGCAAGAGGACCGCAGGGTGATTATGCCTTGGGAGGTGTGTATATATACAATAATAATAATTAAAAATAATAATACTAGTAATAATAATAATACTAGTAATAATAATATTTAATAATAATAATAATAATGATGATAATAATAATAATAAAAATAATAAAAATAATAATAATAAGAATAATAGTAATAATAATAATATTAATAATAATAATAATATATAGAGTATGATATTATATGATATGACATGATACGATATCATATTATAATATAATATAACATGATATGATATGATACAATGTAATGTAATGAAATATAATATAATATACTATAATATACTGTAATATAATATAATAATAAATCACATATAGAAAAGTACGACCCCACTAAAATAGTGATAATGATTGATAATTTAGTTTCATTTTTTTGGGTTACAATATACCAATATACATATGAATGTATATATATATACATAAATGTAATACTATTTATAATATCTATACATCGCTTTGGCTGACTTTTGCTCAAAATCGACGGAATTTCTTTCAGGACTGCAATCTGCTGTGTTGCTTTAGCGCCTATTTTTTGCAAACTGCGATCATGCAAAATATTGCCATTGCCTGTGTCTTGTTGCATATTTGCGCTTGTCTAAGGCAGTGCCAAAATCATCTTTTGAACCCTGACTCAAACACGTTCTCCGTAATTTGCAGGGTTTCAACTCTTAGAGTAAAATCCTCAACAGACAAGTCCAAAAACAATACAACATTAATCCAACCCAAAATAAGCCCCTAAAACAACCCTGAACGAACCAAAAATAAACTCTAAACTACCCCTCAAGAAACTCTAGAGAAACCCTAAATAACCCCCAAAACAACCCTCAAAAAATTGCACTAACCCCAAAGTGAATGAAACTTCGGGCAACCGTCCGTCCTGGGGGGATGTATGTATATATATATATATGTACACACATACGTAAACATATTTAATTGATATATCATCATTTTTTTCATCTTCTAGGTAACTAGTGCCCAAATCTTCCCCAGTTTTTCTCAAACTGAAATTACATTCTTGCCTGGAATTTCCCAAGTTTCTCTTTCATGTGGCTGGGGATCATGAGATGACGCGATGTAACTTTGAAGAAAATGCCCGGAGCACGACAAGCTGCAAGAAAATCATCTATGTGTGCTTTTGTCAACGTTGAAGACCGATGAAGATTCCGAGAACCACAGAGTCAAGATGGTTTTGGTCGTTTTCAGTCATATGAGGGGTTCCTAAAATGGGGTACCCCCAAATCATCCATTTTAATAGGTTTTTCCATTGTGAAGCATTCATTTTGGGGTAGCCCCATTTATGGGTTCCCCATCCTCTACGTCTCGGCCCTCGTGCTTCGGCGCCAGGCGCTGATGGCACTGCCACCATTTGGAAGCACAGTGGCGAGGTTCAGCAGGTCCTGCAAGGACATGAAGACAACGTGCTGATGGCCCCTTGGCGGCCTGTTGGAGATCAACCATGGGGCCGTTTCTAATCCTGGAACAACTTGGAACCGGTTGGAACGTGTTTGGAAGTCCACTAGATGTTACAAGTTTTCCCTGAGAAAAAATCCGTAGGCATTGTGTTCAGCCATCTTGTTGAAGAAACAATAAATACCTGGAACGTCCTGGAATCCTGGAACTAGATACAGTCTTGGTGTCCCAAGCTCTTGGTGTCCCTAAATCATTGTCCACCACAAATCTGGTCTGTTATGACGGGTCCTTAGGTCCTTAGGTTTTGGGAAGATGCACGTAGATTCTACAAGACCATGTGTACAGGAGAAAAGACGAGAAACGTGTCCCAACAATTGGTGTCAATGTGACAGTTAATAGTTCAGTGGTTTCGCCTTTTTCCTTCCTCAAACCGTTTTCAAGCTTTTTAATTTGATTCTTTTTGCAGTCTTCCTGAAACTGAAGGGGAAAACCATCAAGACACCTTTAGGTGGGACAGTTGTTATTGGGTTGCAAAGCCATCATATTCGCTTCCTGAATTACAGCTGTTACATCCCATGAGTTTTGGTCTTTGCTGGATCAGTTATCTTAACAGAAACCCCCAAAAAGAACCGAGAAGATGGACACGTAATTTGCCACTATTTTGCAACTCTGTTAGGATTGGATTTTACTTTCTATCTTTTGGGCATTGCCAAAAGGGCCTTTTTGCTCGCCCTTCTTCCCCTAGGTAACCTATTCTGCCAACAGCAAACGCCTTCTGACGGCCTCCCAGGACGGGTTTTCCTCGCTTTCCAGGTTTCAAAAGATATTTGCGATCCCTTGTTGTTTGTTTTGCTTGGGTAATTTAGGGTAGGTAGACATCATTTCGAAGTTCAGAAGCTGGTGCAGTCTCACATTCTGAAGGTTTCGATTGGCTTCCTTCAGAATTTCTCTGCATGGTCAATTTATCAAAATTCGGTATGACCAGAGGAATCATCTCGAGAGATCGGCTGCCCAGCTCTGCGCCTTGCCAAGATGTTCCAAGATTTCATTCCAAGATTTTCTGGTTGGATATGGCAAATCTTGGGTCATAGCCGTTCAAAAAAAATGATGAATGCTGTGTAGTTCACATTCCCAGTGGAGTTTTTCTGCGCGCACAGGACCGCACTGCCAGAATGTGGGAGGCTCACCTGTCAGCAGACCCTGGCACTGTACCCTTTTTAGGTCTCAGGAAAAACTACAGGGGGAAAATAGCGACAAACCACAGAGGGTTGAGAGAACCATGTTTGGAAGTATTTTCAAACCCAAATGACATCAAATGACCCATATTTGAAATGCTTCAAGGGCCGTTTTGAAGCTTGGACCCCGATGCCACAGGCGCTGTCTGGGATGTGTCTTCGAGAATTTCGTGGGCATACTGACACCGTGCAGGTTGGTATCCGCTAGCCGAATCACAGGAAGATAGAAACCTACGGAGAAATAAACAAAATAAACCTCTGAGAAAGTCACTACTTACAGCAACAGCTCATTTCTTCATTGGTTCACAGGGACAGTGAGAAAGTGTGTGAAATATTTGAAATAACGCGAATGTCTGGAGCGCACAAAATGCTGCGACCAAACCGAATCCATCCGAATCCCTATCTAAATTGTTTTTAAAACATGATAGGTGGTCGTGATGATCATGACTCTCGCTATTATCATATTTTCAAGTTACTTCTACTCATATTGTTGTCATTCTTGTATGAGTGTCTTGTTAATCATAGTCGTGCCACGATTATGAGTGCCACCCCCCACATGATGATTAATTCTCATTTAAATCCACCCAAAAATGGCCGGGCGTTTTTTTTTTCGTCCTCTCAGTCCTCTCCCAAAAATTGACGAACCAATGAGCTTCAACGAATTTTCCCAAAATTCCACCGAAATTCCCTAAGCATTTCCCAACAACAATCTAAGAAAGCAACAACATCTCCCCACATCTCCCAACTTTACCTTCTCCAAACCATCCCATCGGTGCAGTCCGCCTTCTTTTCGGGCGATGGCCGTCTCTGCGTCACTGGCTCCATGGATCGCCACCTGGAGAAACATGCGATGGAGTTCCATGGGGATTTTCCATCATGCTCCACAAAAAAAGTGACCTGAGAGATTCTTTGGCCGCAAAATTGATGGAATGAATACTGTTGGGGTATGGACATGTATAGTTATGTAATATGTAACAATATTTCTACTCTACACATGCTTGTTGAAGACTATACATTGTTGTTTTTTTGTTTAACGCAGCCACCTGCAACCTTGGATCATTTGCCAAGCCCTTGGTCAGCTCACCTTGATGACCTCATTCTCTATCATTCTCCCAGTGATTTGATGGCAATCACGTGGGCTGTACCCCAATTACACCCCGATTTATGGCCACTCTTCACTGGGTTGAGCTTTTGGAGGAATATCTGAGAAAATCTGATGGTACCCTATTTAATGGCCCTATTTCAGACCTTGGTATTCTGTCATCATGCTGCTGGGGGGTGGAGATTATCACTGGAGCTAAGACATACAGAAACATGCGATTCAGTTGAGCTGCTCCTTGCCCATATATGGCTATGGATCAATGCCTGCAATCCATTTACTAGCTATTTTGGTTTTCACCAGGAGGGTTTTGACCCATCCCCATCAAGGTACTGCGCGAATTTGGGAGACCAAGACCGGGGACTGCTTACGGACCCTCTCGGTGCGCGCCGGAGATGTGTTGGTTGTGAGGGGAGGCCAGCTCCATGAACCATAATGCGTAGCTTTTCACAAAGGGCAAACAACACCGCCCCTCTATTTTCATGAAAAAGACGACATCATGATTTATCATCTCTGATCATCATGGAGTCTTCTGATTGTTGACGAAGTGAGTACCTTCATTTGGTTTGTAGTTTTATTTTTTCACATGTTTTAAATCTATACGATGTATTTCTTAAGCCCTACCTCATTGATGAACTCTAACCAATACTCTCCGGATGCGTTGGCACCAATCATGTTGTGTCGGGGCAAGCTGCTGACTCCATGTGATTTCTTCCAAAAGATTGAGGACTATCAGAGCTGGTGTGTAATCAGGTGCCACCAGTCATCTTCAGTACCAATCCAAAACAAAAAGCCAGTTTGAAACGGTCCTTGGATAAGCATCACATGGAGCAAAGCTGGAGAGGAACCATGCTTGATGACTGGAGACACACGAGCTATTAAACTTATTAAACATTCTAAACTGCTATAGACTTATAGGTTGTTATAGTTGGTTGATGTTGGTTGTACCTGGTTGGGATAATTCGAATCTTCTATGAATGGCTGGGATAGCAACAGCCCCGCAAGCCACTGGGACCAACGGGATGGGCAACCGGCGAAAAAGCCATGGTGATGGATCCCCGAATTGGTGGGTCTTCCCCTGGAAAATCCATGGGAAATTCATCATCAAAGGCCTTAAGGGAAAGAATTCGGCACCTAACTACTGAAGCTACTGGTGAATTTGTCTATTGCCATGCTTTTTGACCAGCTTTACCAACATTTTTATTTCCGTTTTTGCCACCCCAAATCAACCTCAGCCACCAGGGGAATGGCACATTTTGGGTGTTTCATGGTACTGCTGGGACATCACCATACCCCAGTAGTTCAGGGATGATTCCAGATACACGTCACAGATGACTCTGCCAACAAACATGAGACATGTATTGATGTTTACTAATCTCAGAATCTCAAGCCTGGAGTATTGCACCCTGGTCAATTATCTTCACCTTCAAAGTAACAAGAACTAGATGCCAAAAATGGAGTCCTTCATCAACCAACCGAGGATTTTTTTTGCCCAAACTCAGGGAAAAAACGACTCGACTTTCAAGGCCCCAAAATTGGTTGGTTCCCCCATTTTCTGCATCCTACGGCATCCTCCTGCATCCTGATGAAATCCCGAAGATCTGCGCATTGTAGTGTATCTAGCAGCATCTAGCGGCTATAGGGGGATTTGGAATCTCAATTTCAACCAGAGAATAAAGCTTAGTGTAGAGCCACCATTGATGGTTGAAACTGCGAAACGATCATGGAATTCTCCGGTCGAAAATGGGGTGAGGTGAGTGAGCCTTCAGCCGGTGTCGATCCAGTATCCATTGCTTGGCAATGCTGAGGGTCACTTCCAAGAATTTCAGCACACAGACCATTCTAGGCATCATTCTAGGCATTTCGACATGGCTATGGGTCAAATACGATCAAATATTTAGACCCAGCGAACTGCAGACTGCTCGTCTTTAGTAAACCCTCCAGTTCTGGAGGTAATGACTTGACCATACTTGACCCATGCCGTCATTTATATAGTGTAACATAAAATATAATAAAATCCATGTAGAGTACATATACTCGTTCTTTAGACCAACAGTTAACTGAGTTAACTCAGCAATTTCAAGACTGAGTACTGTTTCTCTTGGTAACAAATTCACTAATTCCAATATAGCTGGGGATATCCTTTCATTTCCGAATTTCAACCAATGGTTTCAGCCCCTAGGGGCATGCGGGCTCCGTGCTCTTCGCGCTCTTTTCAGCGGATGCGGGTTTTGTGGCCACAGCTGCAAGGCGGGATGGGACCATACCAGTACTATATCTCTACTGTATCTACCCTTCCGAAACCAAACATGGCAATTGAACATCCTATATAAATGGAGGCTTTAATGGGAAATTAATCATTAATCTATAAATGGTGGATAGAATATGGTATTTTCAATGATATTCCCATTTTATTGTTTTTTTTCTTTATCTTTAATATTCCATATACTCCAGGATGACTATATTCTGTATATCTATGCAAAATGCATGGTTGAAGGGCATATTACCAACCATCAACAGGGATATGATGGGGAAAACATGGGAATGCACAATGCGAGGTCATCATTATCTGCACTCATTGTATGCTTGCAATATCACAGTCGCATTTCCTGGTTCCTGTTGGATGCCCGTGAAACAGCCAAACGCAACAAAACCTGATTGGTGGTTTGGAACATTTTGTACTTTTCCATATATAGGGAATAATCATAATAATCATCCCAACTGACTTTCATATTTTTCGGAGGGGTAGGTCAACCACCAACCAGAAACACTGTGCAAGCCATGGCCAAAAGCCAGAAACCAATCGCTGAAGATCCCTGGCATCTCAGCGGTTCTGACATGAAGTTCTCAGACGAACCCACAGTTCTCAATGAACAATGGGGGTTGAAGCATCCAAAACGGGATTCGCACTCCCTGAAAAATGGAGGTTGAACCACTGAATAGGGTGAAACCAAGCCATTTCTCGTACTATTTCTATTGGAATCCTAACACATCCTAAAACATTCCTCAGCAATTGACTGGTGTTTTGAGAGGTGTGGCTCAATCACCAAGCAGATTCACTACAGATTCACTACACCAATCGTGTGATTGAAGTGCGGAGGTGAGCAGAAGTAAAGCACATCAAAGAGATTGTATGACTATATGATACTGTTTGCTGTCATATGATTCACTGGATTGGTTTAAGGGAAAATCTACAGGAAACCATGGTTTTTACCATCAAATATAGGGCTTTCCTGTAAGTTTTCCCATCATCCAATTCTATGAATGATAGCCGAAACATGGAACAGATGACTCTCTGTAGCATTTTAAGTTCGCGCAGTTATGGTCATCAAAGTGAATGTGTATAGAACAGCGCACCTGCAAACACCAGTGAAATTTGTGCTTCAGGAAAGAAGAACATGCTGTGTAATTTGCAATGTTTTGAAGGAACTTCAAGAACAAACTGTTACTCGTAATGTTTCCGGCATCCCCTAGGGGTGCACTCGAGCGCTTTTCTCCACCACAGAAAGATAAAAACAGGCCGTTTCGGGTCGAACATCGAAAAAGAAGGCCAGCTAAGGCTCATTAGTAAGGTTGCCTGCAGCTGAGTACCTAAGCTTGTAACTCTTGCTGGTTCCTTTACATCACAACGCGCCTTCTGGTGTATCTCTAATTCTTGGGATGATTCATGCAATAGATGAGAATTCTCTTGTAGCTGACCAATCTGAAATGGCGGAACGACCCTCAACCCCCATCGACAATCCCCCTAAAAGGCGTAGCTAGTGTACCCTACCTATCCATCTATATTATATATCCAAACGTCCATCCACTCATCAATCCATTTATCAATCCATATCAGTCCATTCATCCACCTCTCAATCTTTCTCATCCATTTATATACCTTGTCCATTTACTTTATCCAGCTTTCTTATCCATATATTTTATTTGTCTATCTGTCTCTCTCTCTCTCTCTGTTTGTCTGCCTGGCTGGCTGGCTGGCTGGCTGGCTGGCTGGCTCTCTCTCTCTCTCTCTCGCTCTCTCTCTCTCTCTGTCAGTCTGTCTCTCAAGCTGTCTCTCTCACTACATATAAAATAAAAAATCAATCACATATATATATATATACATATACTATATACATATAGACACACACACACATATATATATATATACTATATACATGTAGACATATATATATATATATATACATACAATTATATACATAGATATGACATTAGTCATGGGATGCTTAAAAACCCATCCATCTACTTGGTAGTAATAACCGCATCCCAAAATCATGGTGTGCACCCTACAGGGACGGCTGCGTGCGAACCTACGACAGCAAGACCGGGCGCTTGCAACGGCTGTTGGAAGGACATCATGCGAAGGCTGGAGTAAGTTTCGGGGGTCGAGTTGGGATGATCAATGGGTATAACTTATAGGATATAACAGCCACAAGTGTGCTTATCTAGTGACATATAGATACATATGGCAACAATGGGGTACAACCATCAACACTTTTTTATGACGCCAATGAGTTGGGAACAGCCTCATTTTACCACCAAGGAACAATGATTCATGGGATTCATGGTCAAAACGATGTAGAAAAAGGACGAGATGAAATGGATGTGCTGTTACAAGGTTCAATTGTGCAATTGAGTTTTGTTCAAGTGCCACCTCTGAATTCGATGGGATGGATAGGATTCATGGTCAGTCATTGGGTGAATGCTACCCCATCAATGTGAAATAAATGTTGTATATCGAAGGATATTTTACGCAGCTGACTTGCAGTTGGACTAGGTTTACTAATGCTAGCTAGCGTTAAGTCGTATCAGCTCGTAAAAGTCGTATTGGGACGCCGTGCGCCTGGAAAAAGTTCAAGTTTGGCTTCACCACAACTTTTAGTCATTGAACGATTTCATTGTTTTGGGGCCGTACGCCTGGAACAAGTTTAATTTTTATGTGCAACAGCTTTCGGAACTTGTATTTGATCATACTTTCAATGGGGAATACGCTTCTAAGATATTGTTGCCATTGGGGTTTCTGATCAGATAATTAGATAGGTTTGTTCTTGGGAATTGGGTTCCGCATTCTCTAGGCTTTGCCAAGTCTATTGTTAAAGAGAATGTGCCTTCAGAGCTGGAAAGACTAGGAACTGCTTGGGTATCCACCGCTGATCGGCTTTTGCCTGCGCAGCCATGTCTTTGGAACAAAAGAAACATGTGGTTCTTGAGGTCAAGGATTGCACGGGATACAAATACAGCTGCACACTTGTCTGATACAAACAGTAGGTGCCATTGCTGGCACGGTGTGGGCTTGTCTGAAAATATGGTGCCTGGAAATCCAAAGCTTAAGCTTGATTTTCTCTATCAAAATTGGTGCCATTTGCAGGACGGTATGCCTCATTTTCAGATACAACCATATATCATATATTTACCATTGTTAAGTAATGTTTTCATGTCGCTTCCGCAGAAGTCTTCGGTGTGAGTTTGCAATGAACTGAGACCTTGGAACCCTGCTGTTGGGTAGGTCTTGGTCCTTAACTGCAGGACAAACAATAACAAATCCATGGTGATAAATTTTGGAAAAACCACATATGATCAAATTAAAGCATTAAAGTGAAGAATGGTCATGCGCCTTTTTTGTAAGGCTTTTGTTTTATCCTCGATATTTAGACATTTAATCATATATATATATATAAGTATGTGTATATGTATATGTATGAATCCCAAGGACGATGACCAGGGGCCCCAACGTCACCAGTCGCCCCCCGGACCGCTGCGCCAGGTCAATACGCTGTCCTTTGTCTCCTTCTGAGCGTCAGGAGAGGTCAGTCGTAACGAGTCATCAGCAGATGGGTTTTGTCTGGAAATGTTGGGAAAACCCACAAAGAAAAACCCATAAACCATCCATTGGTGAATCATGATCCCTATCCAAATAGGCATTAAACTGGGGATACTATACCCCAGTTTCGGTATTGGTTCAAAGGATATGAACCACCAAATACTTGATCTCGCGTTGGTCACAGATGCTACCGAGTTGATTACTGAAACATACTGAAACCATTTCATTTTCTCGTCTGCAACCGCAGATTGGTGAGCTGTGCTTAGATACAGCTGGACCTGCCGCGGTTTGGAGAAACGTGCTTCTGCACCTCCCAAAGGGACGTTGCGCTTGCACTTCATGCCATTTGCCGACGCGCCATGGCCATGTTAAAGACATGGCCAAAGACTCTTTGATTCGACCCGGAAAGAGAGTTTGCTGCCGTCTCTTGATGATTTTTCTGGCACAATATGGGGACATCCATGGTTACCAGTTACCAGATAATTACTGCAGATATCCCACGATTTTGATGGGACCCAGGGTGCTAATCGGATTTTGATCCATTCCGAAGGTTTTCATAAACTTTTCAGACTGCCAAGGTGGCTTGCAAAGTTGCCTTTCGATGGTTTTGCGGTACAAGGATCCCCGATCCCCCGATCGCAGAGAATGGCCTGATTACGACCAAGTCCGAATCCATTAGCGGCCTTGCAATTCTCTGCTTTCAGAATCCTCCAAGATGTTCCATGTTCATGTTTTTTTTACGTGTATCCTATATATATAATATATCCCATTATATCCCCATGATTTGGTAGAGATTTGTAGAGTATGCACTTGGTATATCTCACTGGTGAACTCTGGACCAGTTCCCCAGAGACAGCCAGGCATCCATCGACTTGCAGAGGTGGGGTCGATGGTGGTTTCCCAGAGGGCCTTTTGAGCGCTGAAGATTTGTCAACCTACAGTACTGTAGTGGATTTTCAGTATATAACCATCCATGGTCTTCCAGAAGTGTAAGAGCGTGGGCATTGTTGGCAATGAACTGTGTGAAGTCAATCAGAATCATAAAATAATTCGGAATGGGGGTCTCATTTTCATCGTTCCATATTTTACAATGAAAACAAAGTCCTGTTTGTAAATCGAAGTACTGTACTGTAAAGGCATCTCTGGGGTAGGTATTCCTGGAAATTGTCGTTGACAGACATCCCATAGGTTCTCAATGTGGTAAACGAACAAAGAAAGCCCTTCGCTATTCTTTACAATTTAAAGCCATACCCCGAAAGATAATTTTGGAGTGGTGATATATGGAATATGATAGACCCTACCAGATTTTCACACATTTTCTTCAACCATTTTCTGCATTTCATCACCCCTTTCGCTCGGACCTGCCACCAGGTTGTACCGTGGCTGGAAGGGCCGGGGTGTGGCCTCACAGCGTTATGCCGCCGCCTTACAGGCGCGGGACTGGAGATGATGTGAATGGATGATTTTCCCATGGAGGAGTGTGCATGGGTTTGCCTTGAACTGCAGATCTTTGCTCACTGGCGATGCTGTAAAGCCTGGGGTCTAGAGTGAAGCCGTTTGAGTTGTTCCTGTTATTACTTTGGATGATATGCCTGTGTGCACGCACTGTTTGTCCCTGTTGTCGACGCGCGTATAGAACGCAAGTAACAATACCTAGGAAATCAGGAGGCTGAAATTGCAGACCGGAACCAAGCAGGCTGAAAAGTTACCCATTCCTTTTGTTGGTCTTCAGTCCTTTCTTTTGCCCGACCTGTTTTTGCAGGAGCACGCTGGCCTGATTGTTTCTTTATCCGGGCATTTCCTTCCCCCAAAAATGGAAGGGACAAGCTTCAAAACTGGTTCCATAGGGATTTGTGCTGAAAGAAATGGAGAGAATATTTATGAAATAGGTCCTGCAAAGGTGTTCCACAAACAAATTTGGATTCAATCAATTTCACGGCCAATCTCCAACCTACAGACCAAGGATGACATGGCAACTCGATTCAAGGGGTGCCATTCCCTGCCATCGGAGACAAAAAAGATGTGACAAACAAGAAGATGCGGCAATTTTGCCACATAATTCCAAATAAATGTTGTGGACAGTTTCTTCGACATGACGTTAGAGAAAACTTCTTTGAAAACAATTCAAGATGCCGCATGACAAAAAAGACAAAAAACAATCATCTTGCACACACAAGAAACGCAAAAGCAGCTCAAGCCGAGGCGCGGAACAGCCACAGTCCGAGTGCTTGACATCGCTTTCTGAACGGCCGTGCTGTGCATGTGCCAAGACAGGCCTCAGAATCTCAGAATCGAGTGGAGGCAGGTGGACCAGCCACAAAGCGTAAGAAAGAATGAAACAATCCTATGCACGCGTGAAACACTAGAGCAACAAGTAGGATCGAGCACCGCGACAGAAAATATGTCAAAAAGCAGCCTGTGCAGCGCAAAAATGGAATGCCAATGAAGGACGAATGCCATGTCCGTGCTGCAGGCTTGGACTGCCTCGCTACCCCAAATATCAATTTTTTTCTTCTTGTTCTTCTTGTTCTTCTCGATTCTCTTTTTATTTTTCTTTTCTTCTGGTTGTTGTTTCTGTGGTTGTGGTTGTGGTTGGGGGGGTGGTGGTGGTGGTGGTGGTGGCCGCCGCCGCCGTCGGTTGTCGCTGTTGTTGTTGTTGTTGTTGCTGCTGTTGTTGTTGTTGCTGCTGTTGCTGCTGTTGTTGTTGTCGTCATGGTTTTTGTACCCGTCCCCCTGATCAAGGCTGGGGTTGGAGGATTGATAGCTGTTTGAGTGGAGAAATGATGAAACATCTCCAAAATTGGGGATAGCCTAATTGCAGATAATTGCAGACTCATGTCAAACTTGGATCAATGAAATATAACAAAAAATGGTCACCCTGAAAAGCAGCCGATGGCTATAACATCCAACCATTATCAGTTATAAGTTTTAAGCTACAAACAGCGCGAGAACAGATGAAATTGGGTATGACATTAGGTGTGAACATTTGTGAGCTGGATGGAGCACCCTAGAAACTGGATGAAACTGGAATGTTTCGACAGCAGAGCTGGTTGGTCGATGTTGGTGGTTTCATTTTTTTTCAACTTGATCATGATTTCCAATGGACTGATATTTTTGAAGGGTAGACACAAAAAAAACAAAATAGAATTGGGAACCACCAACACTACGTATCAAGAAAGGGGTATGTTGACTGATCAACTGAAACTCAAACGAACTGAACAGATCTGAGTACGACACATTTTGTGGGCCCATGTCCCAGTTGATGGGTCGCTGTACCAAAATGATTCTGGTTGGTGGTTTCAAACATTTTTTATTTTCCATAATCCTTCTCATTGACGAACTCATATTTTTCAAGATTTTTATTGCACCAACCAGTGATTGGTTTATCTCACACCTTTGCGCTAGGTGAAACTCGAATATGACTCTGCCACGTCCATTCAGCAGGAATCCCAAACTGAGATGCCGGTCATTTTCTGAGTTTTTGATGCGCAGAACTCCCATTTTTTATCCATTTCCCGATGTGTCAAAACCAACATTTTGGGTAAGGCTTTTCCTTGTGCCGTGTGGAACTACAAGTATCAACAACTATCGGCCATCAGGTGTGCCGTGATTGAAATCCGATGCTTACCAGATTAGATATCACCAGCTCGTGGTTCCAATTCCACTTCTCAGCTTTCGAATGTTTTTGATGGTTTGATATAAACTCATATGGTTGTCAGCTACATTTGGTCAAATCCTGAGGTCCCTTACATTGAAGCCAGCAGATTTCTTCGAAGCAATCGCAATGAAGGGACAGTTTGCAGGACACTCCAATGGTTGATGGCAAGATTTGCCCCACCAATTCAACCAGTCAATGTCAAGTTTGGTGGTGAGACCTTCATTTATTGCTCAATTTCTCGATTTTTTGATGCTGAAGGCCCATACTGCTGTTGGCTATTCCATGATATTTATTTAAGCGCTTACGCGCGACAGCCGGCCAGGGGCCCAACTATGTAGGCCCATTGTGTGGCTATGTTGGCCTATGTTGGCGTATGTTGGCCTATCTTGCGGGCAATGTGGGCCCATCTTGTGGCCATGTTGGCCTATGTTGGCCTCATGTTGATTCATGTTGAGCCAAAAGATCCGAAAAATGGGAACAGCAAAAAAAACACTGTAAAACGCATGATATTTTGATGGTCGGCGGCCTATCTTGGGGCTATGTGGGCCCATCTTGGGGCTATGTTGGCCTATCTTGAGGGCAATGTTGGCCCATCTGCGGGCTATGTTGGCCCATCTTGGGGCGATGTTGGCCCATCTTGGAGCTATGTTGGCCCATCTTGGGGCTATGTTGGCCCATCTTGAGGCTATGTTGGCCCATCTTGAGGCCTATGTTGGCCCAGCTTGCGGCCTATGTTGGCCCATGTTGACCCATCTTGAGCCACAAGATCCGAAAAATGGGAAAAAATTGGAAGAGCACAAAACACCGTAAAACGCGACAGTTTTTGGCGGGGGGGAGTCGCCTGCGGCAGGGGCGGCGGCCCCTCTCTCCTACGGAGAGGAGAGAACCGCCTTCGGCTATGCCACGGCCAGGGGGCCCCGGGCCGGATATAAGGGCTGCCGCCCCTGCCGCCGACCCCGGAACAAGCAACCGAGGTTGGCTGATCTTTTGGGCGTGTCCCACCATTTCGAATGGGCCATATTTCGTCTTTCAAACAACCTCACCTGCTTACCTAGTGTCATTTCTTATTTAGAAAACTGCCGCCCAAAACAGCCGTTGCTGCTGCTGCTGCTAACAGAAGAGTAGCAAGAGCACCTCCCGGCACCAAAACAGCAAGGCACGGAAGGACGAACAGGCCACAGAATCGCACCGAAAAAGTGCCTAACGTCCCTTCTGAATTCCTAGAAAAAATGTCTTTTTCCCAACCTTTTCCGCTTTTTCAATCTCCCATCAGCTCAGCTGCTGCTGCTGCTGCTGTTGCTGCTGTTAACAGAAGAGTAGCAAGAGCACCTCCCGGCACCAAAACAGCAAGGCACGGAAGGACGAACAGGCCCTAGAATCGCACCGAAAAAGTGCCTAACGTCCCTTCTGAATTCCTAGAAAAAATGTCTTTTTCCCAACCTTTTCCGCTTTTTCAATCCCATCAGCCCACCTGCTGCTGCTCCTGCTGCTGCTGCTGCTAACAGAAGAGTAGCAAGAGCACCTCCCGGAACCAAAACAGCAAGGCACGGAAGGACAAACAGGGCTTAGAATCGCACCGAAAAACTGCCTAACGTCCCTTCTGAATTCCTAGAAAAAATGTCTTTTTCCCAACCTTTTCCGCTTTTTCAATTTCCGCTTTTTCAATCTTCCATCAGCTCACCTGCTGCTGCTGGCGGCTGCTGCTGCTGCTGCTGCTAGCAAGAGCACACCAAAACAGCAAGGCACGGAAGGACAAACAGGCCATAGAATCGCACCGAAAAAGTGCCTAACGTCGCTTCTGAATTCCTAGAAAAAATGTCTTTTTCCCAACCTTTTCCGCTCTTTCAATCTTCCATCAGCCCACCTGCTGCTGCTCCTGCTGCTGCTGCTGCTGCTGCTGCTGCTAACAGAAGAGTAGCAAGAGCACCTCCCGGCACCAAAACAGCAAGGCACGGAAGGACGAACAGGCCCTAGAATCGCACCGAAAAACTGCCTAACGTCCCTTCTGAATTCCTAGAAAAAATGTCTTTTTCCCAACCTTTTTCCGCTTTTTCAATCTCCCATCAGCTCACCTGCTGCTGCTGCTGCTGTGCTAACAGAAGAGTAGCAAGAGCACCTCCCGGCACCAAAACAGCAAGGCACGGAAGGACGAACAGGCCAAGAATCGCACCGAAAAAGTGCCTAACGTCCCTTCTGAATTCCTAGAAAAAATGTCTTTTTCCCAACCTTTTCCGCTTTTTCAATCTCCCATCAGCTCACCTGCTGCTGCTGCTGCTGTGCTGCTGCTGCTGCTAACAGAAGAGTAGCAAGAGCACCTCCCGGCACCAAAACAGCAAGGCACGGAAGGACGAACAGGCCACAGAATCGCACCGAAAAAGTGCCTAACGTCCCTTCTGATTCCTAGAAAAAATGTCTTTTTCCCAACCTTTTCCGCTTTTTCAATCTCCACCTGCTGCTGCTGCTGCTGCTGCTGTTGCCGCTAGCAAAAGCACCTCCCAGCACCAAAACACAGGCACAAGGCGAACCCCTAGAATCGCACCGAAAAACTGCCTAACGTCCCTTCTGAATTCCTAGAAAAAATGTCTTTTTCCCAACCTTTTCCGCTTTTTCAATCTCCCATCAGCTCACCTGCTGCTGCTGCTGCTGCTGCTGCTAACAGAAGAGTAGCAAGAGCACCTCCCGGCACCAAAACAGCAAGGCACGGAAGGACGAACAGGCCACAGAATCGCACCGAAAAACTGCCTAACGTCCCTTCTGAATTCCTAGAAAAAATGTCTTTTTCCCAACCTTTTCCGCTTTTTCAATCTCCCATCAGCTCACCTGCTGCTGCTGCTGCTAACAGAAGAGTAGCAAGAGCACCTCCCGGCACCAAAACAGCAAGGCACGGAAGGACGAACAGGCCCTAGAATCGCACCGAAAAAGTGCCTAACGTCCCTTCTGAATTCCTAGAAAAAAGTTGCAGAACAGAAGAGTAGCAAGAGCACCTCCCGGCACCAAAACAGCAAGGCACGGAAGGACGAACAGGCCCTAGAATCGCACCGAAAAACTGCCTAACGTCCCTTCTGAATTCCTAGAAAAAATGTCTTTTTCCCAACCTTTTCCGCTTTTTCAATCTCCCATCAGCTCACCTGCTGCTGCTGCTGCTAACAGAAGAGTAGCAAGAGCACCTCCCGGCACCAAAACAGCAAGGCACGGAAGGACGAACAGGCCCTAGAATCGCACCGAAAAAGTGCCTAACGTACCTTTGAATTCCTAGAAAAAATGTCTTTTTCCCAACCTTTTCCGCTCTTTCAATCTCCCATCAGCTCACCTGCTGCTGCTGCTGTTGCTGCTGCTGACAGAGTAGTAGTAGTAGTAGTAGTAGTAATAGTAGTAGTAGTAGTAGTAGTATTAGTAGTAGTAGCAGTAGTAGCAGTAGTAGTAGTAGTAGTAGAAGCAGCAGCAGCAGCAGTAGCAGTAGCAGTAGCAGTAGCAGTAGCAGTAGCAGTAGGAGGAGTAGTAGTAGTAGTAGCAGCAGTAGTAGTAGTAGTACTAGTACTAGTACTAGTACTAGTACTAGTGCTAGTACTAGTACTAGTACTAGTACTAGTACTGGTAGGAGTAGTAGTAGTAGTGGTAGTAGTAGTAGTAGTAGCAGTAGTAGTAGTAGGAGTAGGAGTAGGAGTAGGAGTAGGAGTAGGAGTAGGAGTAGGAGTAGTAGTAGTAGTAGTAGTAGTAGTAGTAGCTGGCGGTGGCAAACTCTTGTCTTATTCCCTGGCGCGCTCCCCCTTGCGTCAGCCGGGGTCGGCGGATATTCCATTGATATTCCATTTTATATCCATTTCTTGCTTTATTGTTGGCTAGATCTTTCTTTGTTACTGAAATTCGCTCAAGTTCATCTTTTTGTTAGAATCCCAACAGGGATGTTGGGGGTTAAGCCGATTAAACATGATTTTCCCAAGCACCTTTCTGAAATGCTCAAGGTCGTTCGTCCGAGCACGGCTGGCTCGAAGGTACCCCGGTGGGCAAATCTTGGGAATATCCACCAGATCATCCATTTTAGATTGGGATTGTCCATTATAAAGCATGAATTTTGGGTACCCCCATTTTAGGAAACCCACCATATATATATATATCCATATCCAAAATATCCTCAGAAAATTGGGAAAAACCTGCAAAGTAAAATAAACGTGGCTGACATTCCCAGAACAACGTGACGGTGTCTTCCAATCTCCGTGTTTAAGAACCTTTCTCTCAGTTTTTTGCAAGTGTTTCTCATGCTCCTCATTCCTCCCTATCATTTTGTGTGCGAATTTCGTTGTTCTTTTTTCTTCTACATCAGCAAAACACGTGAGCACACGTGAGCGAATTTTGCCCAAAGATGTGACGATGTCTTCCTTACGAATTTACTTCTCAATTTTTCCGTATGTTTTTCTTCTAGACGTCCATGTTTTTGGATTTTGCTTTATTTCATATTTTGCAAGAGGTGTCTCGCAAACATGCACCGTTGTGGAAGTCAAAAAATCGTTTTGTTGTCACGTTTTCCACATTTCTCGAAGATGCGGCATTTTCTATTTGCAAAGTATGGTTACATTCAACACTGCTGAGGATTTGACCTCAATACCACATGATGGATATGATGGGTCCACGGGAGCCCGAACTTTGGGACAGATCACCCCGGACCCTAGATGTGAGGAACATTTGCCTTGTCCCAGAATTGATCCGAAAGTATATTTTACATTATTTCACCATAATATATTGGGATATATGATAAACAAAAATTTAGATAGATCTAGATATATCCTTTCTTCTGGTGAGGATAAACCAAAAGGTTTTGCAGTAACTATCCTTTTTTGAAAATTCCCTGCTTCCCATCCCGTCCAGACAAGTGGACCTGATGCGCGATGAGCGAATGAAGGTGGGGGCAATTCCAGAGCTCGGACCATGATGAATGACCATACTTATTGGGATCATATCCCAACTTAAATATACACATATACTGTATAATTATATAGATATATGATGATATATGTATATTTCAACATTGGCTATTATTGGGATATATTGAGATTGTATCCCAACTTGCGGGTGTTTGAATTCCATGGTCATAGCCACCAATGAACCTGAACTGCACCCTTAAATAGACTCTTATAATTGAACCTTGCTGGGAAAATCGCAATTTCTAGTGGAACATCCGATCTACAAGTGGGATTTACCAGCCAGGTTTGATGACACCAGAGGGTTTCCAGTGATGATTCGAAACGGCGCTTTCGGGTTGACAAGATGATCACGTCAGCCACAATAGCAAGCCTGCAGGAATAGGGAATACCTTCGAATTTTAATGGGATTCCGCAGGAAAATAATCTACACATGGATGATTTGCGCCATTGCTATGGGCATTGTTTCAGAGAATCCCAAGAGGTCAATCGTTTCATTTCCATCATTATATAGCCACTGTTCATTAGTGGCTCATCTGGACCTATCAAGGCTGGGAATCCAAATCTTCCGTGGTCCATTTTGGAGTGGAAAGCCCAAGGGTTGAAATTTGTCGCTGTGAAGCTCAAAGGCTGTTATATAAGGCGGCTGTGAAGTTTGTACCAGATTTCCGGAGTACACGGGCACAAAAGATAGATAGATGCATAATAGATAGATGCATTGCCATTATTCATTCTCTGCATCTCTATATCCAGGCATAGCCCTAGAGTCATCGCATTGGGATCGGCTTCTCGGCAGGAGATGGAAGCCGCCGCCACGTACCTGCGAAAGGCGTGGGAAGCGGAGAGTGGTTCCATGGACGCCCAAGAGTTGCGACTGGTAGATATGGTAAACATGCAGTAACATGCATAGTATAAATAAAGGGTAAAGATGTGGTTGATGCAACTTTTCCAGCAACACCAAGCTATGTATATGTATATATATATATGTTTATACAAGTATGTATCAACCCTTCCCCGCAGCATTTGTTGAATTGAGGTGCAGTGATAAAGATACTCTGCTTGAACGCTACAGGATGCTTGTTGCCTGGGTAAATAGGAACACAATAAACTGGTTCAAAGTGTTGAGATAATGAGACACAACTGAGCCTTGACTGGGGGATCGCCGCTGGAGTTGTGATACTCTTACCAATAGACATTGGGTATAGATCCGGTATATGTATTGGCGGAAATAGTGCATAGCCACATGCAGTTGAGCCGGGACAGAGCGTGAAATGCATGAGGATTTAACTTGCGTCCCAAAAACGTTGGGTGTTGACATGCCAAGGCCATGAGCGTCTGAAAGAATCCGTTGCTCCTTGTGTAAGCTCCAGTGAAACCAGGTGAGGTAGGCATGTTGTGGACATCTTGCTCTCCATGCTCCCAATCCTCCCAATCCTCCCAATCCTCATCGATCCTCATCGATCCTCCTCATTTTCAGCCTGCCTGCAGATGTGGTTGGGCATCCAGACGCGAAAGCAATATCTGAGACTGCAGGAAGACTTTCGAAAAGCAGAGGGTGGGATGCTCAGATGCTCAGCAGCTGAATATTGAGGATGGCCAGGATGGCCAGGATGGCGAGGATGGCCAGGATGGCAAAAAAAACACAGGGTGGATAATTGCTCAAAAAGATCTCGGAGATGATGGTTGTTCACTACACCATTACTATACAAAACCATACAAAACCTATTTGATGGGTCTCTTGGTGCCCCTTTTTTCAGCCACACAAAAAAGATCAGGTCAGAACCCACACCACCGCAAATTTCGGCTTCGGAGTGGGCTCTTATTGTGGTTTTGCTGCAGATTGTCATGATACTTCTGGAAGAATCACCCGTTTGTGCTTCCAAGATCCCTACACAATCCCTACAAAATCCCTACAAAACCAAGAATTTTCATGTATTCTTCACCAGATTTCAAGCATATTCGGATATCCATGGATGTCCCTAGAGCTTTTAGTCTTTTGTGATCTGAGAATGGGTCAAAGCCTCGATATGCCATATTTTGGAATGAACATCCAGATTTATCATGATTTATCCCAGCGATTTTATGCTGTTTCGGGATGAACATCGGGACGAAATTTCTACCAGGGTCCAGTGGTCCAGGGTGAACTCACCCAAGTTCCATCACCAGTGAGGTAGTATCATCACCATGCAGAGATACATCAGAGGCCCATCGCTCTACCTGGATAGGTGAGTGGCTGAAGTGTATTCAGAGATGCTAAAAGATAGTGGGTGAAGAAGCAAGAAACTTAGCCTATCATTGACTATAATAAGCAATACTCAACTATACGTATCATAAATTATGTAGACCTTAGACCTAGTGTGGATGGAAGAAATCCTGCACCACCTTGGATGGTTGAACCCCTATAGATAATGGGATAAACCACCTATCAACTGGTTGGGAGGACATTCATCTGCACAGAGTTTTGGGGCTGGTCTGCCCCTGCCTTGACATCCGAATCCCGAACAACCAGCTCAGCTCCCATAAATGATGCTTAGGACAGGTATTTAACTACCCCTTCTTTTCTGGGCAATCATAGGTTAGTACTGTGCATTGTTATTATGATGAATCCAGTTTCTTTCTTACATCCGACCCTAACAATCGACGAGTTCATGCAGACATATTTCAACGATTTTCAATGGGGATCACACACCATGGATCACCATGGTATTTTTGGGTACCTGCAGTACCCCACTTTTGGAGCTTGTGGATGTTCGACATTCGCCCTCTTCGCTGCTCAACGCCAGGCTGTCTTTGTAGACTCTGGCTCTGGAGGGAGGCGACATCTGGGGTCAAAACAATATGCGGACTTACAATGATATCTAGATAAAAATGATAACATCAGCTGGACTAGGTCTGCCATTCCGTTTTCACAACCCCCGGACAATCCCCTGAAGAAACCGTGTGATTCTCAGCATTGGAGGAAACAAACTTAGGGAAGCCATGAAACATCCAACAAATGTACTGGCATCATCAAACACCCATGGTATCATGGTGTTCTGTAGATGTTTTGCAGAAGAACCCAAAATGTGTGAGAAGACCATGATTACCAAGCCAGTTGCCGGATGCCGGGGTGGATGGAGGTCAGAAATGGGTACCTGGGTCATATCCTCTTGGAACTGGTTATGCAACGGGTTTCAAACCATTTAGATGCTATCAACTACCAAGTTAGCTCATCCCCTGATTTAAGTACTGCATATACTGTTGATATTTCTTGGTGTCATCAGTGTCATCTTGACATCCAATATCTGTGCAGCATGTTGCAAGCATGTGGGTCTACCCGGAGTCTCCTCATTGGATCTGACAAAGCCCAAGGGGTATCCAACTGACCCATCAGCCTGTAGCCGGGGTTGTTTGGATGATATTGGAAGCAAGGGTTGATCAAGCATTAAAAGGAATGGGGGGGCCGTAGCTATGTATTATATATGACATCAGAACGTGCACAAATACTTATGTGTATATACTTATGTGTCTATGTATATACTTATGTCTCTATGTATATATATATATATGTATACTTATATGTATGTATATATATATATATTTGTATCATATATTTGTATATATACACATGCATGTAAATAAATACATAAAAATAAATACATAAAAACATAAAAAAATAGATAAATAAATACATAATTATACACATGCCAGCAGTGATCTTGCTTTGCTGGCAAACAAAGCAGCCGCGCAAGAAAACGTCTCCTATCTATGGGTGGCTGCAGGGACTTGTTGAAAAGGCCTTGCTGGCTCTGTCGTCGGACCTTGCCCGCAAAGAGTTTGATTGGCCACTGCCATTGACTGAGAGATTCTACCATAAACAGGTTCTGCAAATCTTGGAGAAAGTTTGGAACTTCAATGTGGCTTCAGTTGTGATCGCTTCCAACTTGAGGACAAACCTTGTCTCGCACCAGCGAGGTGGACTTTCTGCACGGTGAGGTTGTCATGGGTGATTTCCTCGATGGCCCCGAGATGCAGCACGTTGGGGCGCAGCTAGCCGATGCTTATGAAGCCAGGGCAGATGAAGGGGATAAGCTTGTGCTGAGCCCGAATGATTCGTCCTGCCATCGCTGAGAATGCGCCCCGTGGCTGTGCGCACGTTGTAGACATGACTTCTTGAAGGCCTCCTTTCTGATATTGCAGTTGCCCAAATGATTTAATCCAAGCATATGCCTTCCAAACCCCGAAGTCAAACATATGAAACTATACATAACATTTAGGACACCACCTGCTGGTCCCAGTTTGCCTGCGTCTGTTGCCGCGATGAACACGCTGCGGGTGTCTGTTTGAATTGGAAAAATTGGCTTGGTCATTGCAAAAGCATCTTTCTCATGTATAATATAAAGATTCCTGTTGAGACAGTCGTAGTGGAGTAGATAGTTGGAAGAACACTTTTTTCTTCGCAAATACAAGTGAAAATGCTGTTTTGGTGGATTCTGGGGGGGTGAACATACATATGAATATATATATATATATTAAACTTATCAATATTTAGATAGATAGATAGATAGATCGATTGAAAGATAGATAGATATATATGTTCTGTTCTTGTGTTCGAGAAAGTAAAACATGGAGTAGATAGTTGGAAGAAAACTTGTTTTTTTCCTTGTAAATACCTGTGAAAATGCTGTTTTGGTGGGTTCTGGGGTGGTGAGCACGCACACTCATATATATACATATATATATATACATACACACGTACATACCCACACACTGACTCTCTATCAATATAAAGTCTTTGTGTATACAAAAGTAAACAAATGAATGAATGAATGAATGAATGAATGAATATATATATATATACATATATATATACGTATTGATATATATATATATATACGTATTGATATATATATATATATACGTATTGATATATATATATATACACATATAATATGTATCTATTCCACATGTAGAGTTGTATATGTGGGTTCTTTAATTAGCTTTGGTGCCCACTGAATCCCGCGGCAAGGCAGTGGCCAATGAACAGGAGGTGTGGGCTGCCATTGAAATTCAACGCCACTGGCGCGGCTACAAGGGCCGGGTGCACGCAGAAAACGCCTGGGAGCAGGTGCCCAGCGCGTTGGGATTGGGGGACGCATCTCAAAAATGGGTGGTTGTTGGCTAAAAACCAACCATCCATGGGTACTGGATGTCATGGGAGTATACAGTGTGATATAACAATGAATGAAAATGGAGATTTACCTTGCAAGTTGTGGTCGCTTTTCTTGGGGGGAGGGGAAAGGTGATTAGCCAACGGATTTACGGAATTTAGCGTTATCCCATTGCGAAACTTGTCAGTTTAGTACTTCATTTGCCAAAGTATCATGAGATTTCTGGGTGGGCTATGGCAAGTGACTATCCCATGAGATGGTGTTGTCAAAATTTCACGATAAACTGATTTGGGATGATCCTTTCTGACCTCACCAGAAATGGTAGCAGGGGATATCATGATTTCATGACAATTGCAACCTCGCCGAGCAGCGGAACGAAGAGAATCCACCGTATTTCATGTCTTGGTCCTTCATGTGACGTTGCTCGAAGTCTTAATTTTCTCCCTATGCAAATCAAATTGCCGGTTGGCTTGGAACTACCTGACAAGAACCAAACCATTTGGGTTTGGGTCAATACCTATAGACACATTTTTAGTGGGATGAACATCCATTTACCAGCTATTTTGGGGTTCACTAGGTACCAGGGTTTTGACCCATAGCCATGTGCCAGCGGTTTTTTTTTGGGTGCCGTGTATGTTTCCGAACCGGAAGCGCTGAAAAGATCTGGTGACCTGTTCCAGACCTGATTTCACAGCCACCAGCAGGCGAGGATCTTTTTAGCGAAATCCTTTTTTTTTCATGCAACTCATAAAAGGTATAGTACCAGGTATAGATCCATCAAAAAAACATAAGAACATATAAGAACACTTGTTTGATCCACGATTTCGATCGATTTTGGACACATGAGCAATGCCATTGATGCCCAACCCCCTGTTGATGGTCATGCAGGGTTGTACCAACTTGTTTGGTGGAGAGCCAGTGGAGAGCTGGCATCAAGTAGTAGATCCCCAATGATGGAACCATTCCCATAGTCGCTTCCCATACGGGAGTTGTATGGGAGACTTATGGTATAAATTATGGTCCCAGTCCCAAGCCACATAAATTCCACTAAGCCTCACTAAGCCACTTTAAGGGGTGTTTAACTAAGCCAAGTTTCCCAACTTCCACAGTGAACGAACAGCCGAACTTTTCAGAGCCGTGAGGTTTGGCGACGAGAAATGGCAGCAGCTCTTCTACAAAGAAATCTTAGAGGCGCCGCGGATTTTATCAGCCGAATGGATGATGTCAACATTGATACTGAGTAATTAATCGGGTAGTAACTATATATGTAACTATTAGTATAGGAGTTATCAATCTTAGTAACTATATTAGTAACTATATGTAACTACTAGTAACTCATGCCTGGCCATAGGAGTTATCAACTTGGCATACACAAACTTTGAGGATCAGATATTGTGGTCGCCACTATGATGGGAATCTTTCTCAGCGGTAGAATCAGAAGCATTCCACATAAAGGTTTCGGAAACACCTGAATTTCGACTTTACCACGGCGGTGTGTCTGACAAAAGAGAAATCAAAGATATCAAAGTCCCTATGAAAGTTGTCTGGGGGTATAATATGGTATACATCCATTTTTAGATTTTTTATTTAGACACAGCTACATATTTATCATATTTATCATCCATCCCCATTCCTGGTGATTTGACCTGGACCAGGCTGGGTGGTGCGAGCGAAAATCGCTCGACAGAGGCGGGTCCCCGTTAAACGGGGAAGAACTGCAGGTAACAAATCGCCTGGAAACCGATTTTTTTGATCGGAAATAACATGAAATACCCTCTGGTAAACTAACATAGCTATTGAACATGGCCATTTATAGTGAGTTTTCCCATTAAAAATGGTGATTTCCCATAGTTATGTTAGTTTACCAGAGGGTAACTGACATTTCTGCAAACCACTTGCTGTTTTTAATGTCGTTTCACGTGATGCGGAGTGATGCAGAGTGTTCATGTTCAACGAGCCATTTGGGAAATCGACTGGGAATTCATTCTGACTTTTTTTGGTATCTATTCAAGGCAAGATTCCCACCATAACAAATGATCGGAAATAGGGAACAAGTTTCCATGTCAGTCTAGTTGGAGATGGGGTTCCAGGAACATCCATGCTGAGTAAATTATGGCAGATGGATGGCCAACACGTCACTCTTTTTTCACAAAAGGGCATCGTTGTGCAAAAATCAACCCCGAAAATCCCGCCAAGAGGAAGACCCCAATCCATGAACGTCATTTTTCTGTGCAACTTCTGAAGGTAACTTTCTTGCGGTCTCACAACCCAAGAAACCGATGTCGAAGCTTTGCAGACCAGCTAAACCATCCAAAAGCTGAAAAGTTCTACTTTCCTCAGTTAGAAAAGGTTTGTTTGGGATCCCGATTTTGGAGCATGGCCTAGATTTGCCAGGAATTCTTGATACTCGTATGTCAATATAGTCAATGCATGTCAATATCTGTCAATGTATATTGTATATTACCATCTAGTAAACTAACATAGCTCTTGAACATGGCCATTTGTAGTTGATTTACCCATTGAAAATGGTGATTTCCCATAGTTATGTTAGTTTACCAGAGGGTATACATCCATCATGACCTCTCCGTCGTTTTGTGGGGGACTCTTGGTGTCCAACATCCCCATCTAATTGGCAAAACACGAATCTTAATATAATCCATTCATAGAGAAATGGAAGACATTGAATGCAATGCATCCTTTCATGTCCGACTAAATATACGTATATAAGTGGGATATGATAGCATATCATCATATCCGAACAAAAAGGAACGTGCTAGGAAAATCACACTCCAAATCAATTTGTTTACATGCAGCATGTTGGGATCGGAAAAATGTCGTTCAATGCCTTTTTTTTTGGGGGGGGTTCTGTGTTAGCTTTCAGGGGTGTATACCACCCAAAACACCAAAAACACTTTCTTGCGATCTAAGAATTGCCCTAGGCTTAAATGTTCAACATTAACTCGTAGGAAACACCTCAAAAACTTGTTGGACAAAAGCATCCATATATATATTATATGTATATATGTATATGTATATATATATACATGTATATATACATGTATATATACATAAATATACGGTTTCTGGTGACTGGTGACACCAAATACGATGTTTTGTTCCTTGTCAATTTTTGAGAAAAAATACAATTATAATCTTATAGATATACAATCATGAACATATACAATCATGAACATATATATATATATGTGTATATATATATATATATGTATATGTATATATATATATATAAATCAAGTCATTTTTCATCAATCCGCCAAGCTGGCAGGCGGCAGCTGGCGCGTGCCAGCTTCGAAGCGGCCCAGAGACGATTTCTGGGAGCCCAACGTATTCAGGAGCCTGGCTGATGTGGAAACCTCCAGATTTCAAGATATTTCAAATGTTTTTTTGAAGCCTTTGAAACTTTTTTCATGAAAAATTGAGGTGATGCTTGTAAATGGCAGTTTTTTCATGGGCCCTCATGAATTCCAAGCATTTTTTCTCGTCATTTTTAGATCCCGGTGGGTCATTCAGAACGACGGCCCCAGTTGGCCAGGCCCGTGTACGAGGAATCCTGGCGCGTAAGGCGCTGGTACATGTGTGTAATGTATAGATACCACGTGTATAGTCATTATATCATTATATGTAGATATTTCTGTGAATGGATGTATATATACATATAATATATCAATCTATATATACATTTATACATGTTTGATTTTATTGTTGTAAATAGTTTTCTTTCGTTTTTTTCTGAACATATGTATGCACGTAAACACACACACACACATACATAAATATATATACATATATACATATGCATAATTATGTGCAACTATTTATTTCTAAGTACACCTGTGTATAACTATATATAGCTATGTCTAAAACTAGGTATAGAACTATGTATAATATATATATGTTAAGAAACAATGTATAAGATAGTGTACAGTATAATACTAAACTATGTATGAAACTATTTGTCACCATTTATACCCATGTATAAATGTAAATGTATCTAAGGAAACTGTACATATAATACATACACGCACAGGTGTTCATATGCATATATATATATAATATGTAACAGTGTGACAGGCACGCAATTTATCGTAAATTGCAAAGACATGTATACTTGCAAAGTCTTGCAAGACGTTTTACATATCTACCCATGATTTGCGAATTGTTGCATTCCTTGAAGTTTGCTGCCCAGGGGCCAGTTTCACCTCACTTTTTGTGGAGACACCCTGGATCAAGAGGCCCTCCACATCCCTTTTTGTGGGCTTCAAAGATCTTATCATATTTAAATATATTTCAGGGGTGTGAAAATGGTTTGGGCCCAATGAGGGTTCATCCAGAACAAACTTGACCCCTGACGATAGGCCGTGCATGCACGGCTGGCACTTGCCACCCACGCAGCAAAGTCTGTGACTTAGAGTCACGATGAAGTCTTCAATGACTTTCCTGCAAAGTATGGAGCGTGTTTTTGCATTCTGCATCATTCTCCGCAAGAGTCGTAGCATCGTTTTTGGGACCTCGAAATTGAACAGAAACAGCAGTGGTTGCTGGCCATGATGGATACTTTCCATCTCCAAAATGTCAAGCATTCAGGTGCCATTGGCGTCCCATTTCGGATTTTCCACTCACTGGGGCGAAGTTTGGTGTCGTGGCGAGGCGTATCCAAAGCGTACATAGAGGTGGAGTGGTTCGGACGCGCATGTGGGCTCAGGCAGGACGCTGGAAAATGCATCCGTTGATGATTCAGCCGGTGACATTTTGGGGATAACCCATTTTCAACAATAAATTCTACAGTATGACTGTGATGAAAATCCATGAGCACAAGCTATAAATGGTGTGAGAAGGGTAATCCATCGCCATTTGGAAGGCTCGGAAAATCACGATGGCCACCAAGCAGAGTTTCAGAACCTTCACCAAGCAGTGTACCGGTTCTGCACGAATTCGGTTGGTATCTATGTTTGATCATCATTTCCCACCAGCAACGTTGGGAGCTTCACAGGTAATTCGTTCGGAGATCTTGGGAGCATCGCTCCATGTTCCGGGTACCTCCATATCTTGTGGCGTGAATCACCATTTTTTCCTTTGAAAAGGCCACTTAATAGGGTATCACGTTTTCAGATGTTTTCAGACAAACCCAAATCATATCGAATCATGTATTGTTGGTCCACATATCCCACTGCATCACCATTAAATTCCTATTCAATCATATTTTAATGGTTAAATCCTGAAAAGATACCCAAAAATATGCCCAAAACTATCCCCATATTGCCATATATCTGAATATTAAGTATCCTATATCCCCAAGAATCCTATCCCCATCCCCATTCTATCCACAGATTCGCGTACAGCGCGTGATTCTGATCCAAGCAGCTGCTCGAGGGTCCGGAAACACATGGGCCAAAGGGGGGATGGAGTGATTAGTTAGTTTTTTTTATTAAATTGTTGGGGATCCATTGTTCAGTGGGTGAGATTTTAATATATCTCTATATATATAAATATCTGACAGAAACTGTTGTGACACCAGGAGATCGTTTTGTAGTTCAATGCATGGCCACGTCAAGGAAGATGTGAGGACCTTCACCATTGGGGATGTACTCGGGATTGAGATGGGGATAGAATGGGCTACCCAAGTTTTAGACAAGCCCAAGAGGAGATATATCTTCAGCATAGACACATGGCTCAACAACAGCCATTTATATATACGTAATGTATGTATATAACTATAATGATTTACAACCATTGACATTTGACCTGGACATCATTTCACAGGTTTGCTGTTTCATTGTGAGTGTGTTGACTGGTCAACTGGGTATCCAAGGCGTGCGATCCGTGTGGATTGTTTAACGTTTGCCACTGCCCGAGCCGCCACAAAGTCTACAAAATTGAAAGGCTGGATGCACGACATTGAGGGGCACAAGGTAAACCCCGCATGTAGATAAGCTTGATGGGGAACCATTTCTTAGGTTCATGAACTGCCGGTAAGCCAGGTGCACTATGATGCTGTTAAGACCGGTAAATTCCCCAGTGCGGACCATTCAATTGACGACCGTTGGCGCGTGGGGACGCTTCGTTGGGAGCCACGCCATGGTCCAGAACGATGCCGGAGTGGCAATTGCATGCAGGCGGGCTTCCGGCTATGACTAGGATTGGGATTAGGATGATGATGATGATGGTGGTGGTGGTGATGATGATGGTGGTGGTGGTTGTGATGATGATGGTTTTATGGTGTTTTGGTGTGTGATGATGATGGTGTGGTGGTGTGATGATGATGGTGTGGTGGTGGTGTGTTGATGATTATGATGGTGGTTTATGATGGTTGGTTTGGTGATGGTTATTGATGTGAGTGATGATGGTTTGGTTGATATGAGTGGTGGTGGTGGACTGATGATGGGTGATGTGGTGTGGTGCATGATATGGTGGTGGTGGTGATGATGAGTGATGATGATGATGGTGGTGGTAGGTATTATGATTGATGGTGGTGGTTGGTGTGTGATGGATTTTTTTGGTCGGTGATTTGAGGGCTATGTGGTTGGTGGTGATGTGATGTATTGGTGGTTCGGTGGTGATGATGGGGTGGTGGGTGTTGATTGATGATGTGGTGGTGGTGGTGATGGATGATAGGATGCTATGTTGAGGCTGGTTGGTGAGGTGATGAGGGAGTGGGGTTGATGGTGGGCTTGGCTGTGTGCGGTGGTTTGATGATGGTGGTGGGGTGATGATGCTGGTTGGGGTTGGGATGATGATGGGGGGTGGTGGTTGATGATGATGGTGGGGGTGGGTGAGGATCTGGGGGTCTGGGGTGGATGTGGGTGGTGGGGTGGAGTGTGATGTTGGGGGGTCGGAGGATGATGGGGTTGGGTTGGTGATGATGTGATGGTGGTTGGTTGATGATGGGTGGTGTTGGGATGATGAGGGTGGTGAGGTGGATGTGATTGATGGTGGTGGTGGTGATGATTCCTTCTTGGGGTGGTGATTGATGATGTGGTGGTGGTGATGATGATGGTTGGTGTGTGGTGGTGGTGGTGTGATGATGGTGGTGGTGGTGATGATGATGGTGGTGGTGGTGATGATGATGGTGGTGGTGGTGATGATGATGGTGGTGGTGGTGATGATGGTGGTGGTGGTGATGATGATGGTGGTGATGATGATGATGGCGATGATGATGGCGATGATGGTGGAGGTTGTGGCATCGACCACGGGAACAATGATGATAGATGCGATTCTGGATTCTGAGTTTTTGGAGTAACCAGATTGACACTGTGTGTTAGGTGAGCAAAAACAAAGGCTTAGACTGAACCATGGATATTGAAGAGGGTTGACAGTGGTGAGCCACATCCTGATTGGAGGGCTTGCTATTGACTCCATCATTGGATTGTTTGATGGGTAACTCATGAAATCCAAGGGACCATTTTTGCTTCAAGTCTGGTCACCATCCGGATGCGATCTAGTAACTTAACATAAATATGGAACATCCATTTGCATATCATTTCCCAGGAAAACACGTGGATTTCCATAGCTATCTAGTTTACTTGGCAGTTCGAAGCGATGGCCTGTTTTGAAGGGTTCCTCAGCTTTGCATTCGGAGGAGCCAATGTGTTTCAATGCACCGCAGCCATCAGTGGAAGTGGAGATTGGCGGGGAGCTTTGCACATTCTCCGAGTGCCTTATTTATCAACGACGGCATTTGGGGGGACCAGGAAATCAGGATCATGGACGTATTTACGAAACATGGCTGACTGATGGTTGACTATTGACTATTCGCAGGATGAAGGTTTTTGAAGTTTTAGAGATATAATTACAGTGATATACATCATATGTTTACACTTGTCTTTATATGTCAATATATGACTCCCTAGCAAAAACTCTGGAAATGCGCCAAAGGACCATGGCAACCACCAGTCATGGCATGATCTCCTGTTGAGGCAATGCTGCATCATGTCGTGCGGCCGACGGTGGTGAGTTACAACGCATCACTGAATCTTCATCCGCAGGTGCAAAGTCTGTTCGCTTTTCGTGAAAAATAGGGGATGGGGATCGGCTCCAATTGGATTATTTGAAGACATTATGAACATGACATTTTGATACATTTTGAGGTTTAATTTAAGGGAGCCCAAGTGAACTGACTTCTTGGCTGCTCATTTCACCGCCCAATGTTTCAGCTGGGAAGACCTTGATGAATGCTAGGTTCATCGATTTTTTTGGCTTAGATGTGGAGAATATATTGCCGTTGGCAGTGTATTTTAGGTCAGGCATGAACAAGATTCTACATTGTTCCACGTCAAAATTTAGCCAGCAAGTTGCAGAAGATCTTCAAGCAACATCCCTCATAGATGTCTCTTCGGCGGTCCTTTTTCCAGAGGTTGGTTGCTGAGTAGTGGGGTAACCGGTCATTTTTTTGCAACCAATGAAGCAATGGGTAGACGATGGTCAAGAAAAACTGTTTGCCATTGTACTACAGTCATTTCCAGCATCCCTGCTGAGTCAGCTTGGCAAAGAGCGACGCAACTTGCAGCTGGTGCAGCTCAGTTGGACGCCATCAGAAACGCGGCGGCAGCCTGTGTGGGCCATGGAAATCCAGTATTGGTTTCCCATTCAGAAAGTGATCTACAGTGGCTACAGGTTTTCTATGTGAATCTGGAGGCTATTTTTTTATTCTTTATGTATTTTTGGTGTTCCAGCTGTGAAAGACGTGGTATGGGATCTTCTAATTTTCATCCTTGTTCTGAGGGTGAAACACCTACCGTTTTCGGCTGGATGGGTCGCGTTGGGCACCACTTGAAACCGTGGTTTTGAGTGTAAGTGCTTGTGGTTGTGACGTTTACTTTGATGTTTGGTAGGATTAAGACCAATTGAAGAAATCCAGCTTCCAAGTCTATATTAGATGTAATTAGATGTATGGATGGATGTCTGGCCAGAGAAAGGCAGATAGCACAGGACATATGGGAGAACTGGGCCAACTGGGACAATCGCTTGGACACTTTGTTACAGGATTGGATGAATTCATGTCACCCCCGGATTCATAAAACCTGACTTAATATTATGGTGAGCTATACCCCCCAAATTGGGATAGATTACGATGAAAATTGGTACCCCCATTCTCAACTGGGGGTTTAGCAAAATCCAGGGTTCACAGCCGAAAGAACCCAGGCTACAATGCGTTGATGCAAAGCTGCGGCGAGAAGTGGCTGACTTCCCTATGGATCCTTTGGACCCTCCAGGCAACCCCAAAAAATCTCGGGTCTGGGAAGGAAAGGAACAGCTGACTGTGACCTTTCGAGGTTTGTTCACTTGGTGCTTGTACAAGGCTTTCACACTGCTCCCGAAATGGGTTTGGCTCAAAACGATCTGAACTCCCAAGTCATTGGTCAGATACGCCAAGTCAGGTAACATCCATCGAAGCTGACGATTACACCTACAACTCTGCGATGAAGAGCCTGAGTGCCACAGGTGATCGAGCAAGAGTTGTTGACCCAGTTGACCCGGTGTCAAGTAAGTGAGGTGGCAGGCATGAAATCAGTGACGGAATCAACGGCCTCATAGACGTGTTTTCTAAAACGAGATGTGAGGCCTTAGTAGGCTATGCAAACGGACTGGCCATTTGGAGAGTAAACCATGGATGAGCCGCTATCAAACCCTTCTGATTGCAGATAATCATACATAATCATACTTGTGGATATCTCCGAATACTGTTTGTATAATACACATGTGTATATATACTGTATATATATACTGTAATACATGGTCATAATCACAACATATCTACAGTATACAAACATATATATATATACATAAATACACGTATTATAATATACATATGTATCATAAATATACGTATATCATATATATATATATACGTATATCATGTCGATATATATATATATATACTCGCATATCACATATATATGCATGCATATTTGTATATCGTACAAATATATGTATGTACATTATATATACATATGTATGTTGCATATGTATGTAATGTAATGTAATGTAATGTAATGTAATGTAATGTATGTATGTAATGTAATGTATGTATGTATGCATGCATGCATGTACATTATATATACGCATATGTATATCGTATGTATATATATATATATATATATATATATATCACACATATATATATACATACACACACACACACACATATATATATATATATACATACGTACGTACGTACGTACATACATACGTACATACGTACATACGTACATACGTACATACGTACATACGTACATACATACATACATACATACATAATTACATACATACATACATACATACATACATACATACATACATACATACATACATACATACATACATACATACATACATACATACATACATACATACATACATACATACATACATACACACATATATATATATGTATATGCTAGCGGACCGTTTACCGGCCCACGTTTTGTGGATGGGTTGGGGTGGGGTTGGGTTGGGTTGGGTTGGGGTGGGGTAATAACGTACGTTGCAATTGCTTCGTCACGGACTTGCTACGCCACTTCTACTTACGTTGCAATTGCTTCGTCACGGTCTTGCTACGCCACTTCTACTTGCTAAGCCAAACCCAAAGCTGTGGAAGTACATCAAAATTCGACAGTGGCGCTGGGAGATGGGAACATGCCAGCTCCTCTCAAAGACTGGACGTCAGCTCGCAATGCTGTGAAAAAGACGTGATTTCAATTCGCATCCTTTTTGAACACAAAACCCTATAAGGGTTAACGAGCCATCTGAATTCAGTGACTTTTTGTGATGGTCATTTTGAACATGAAACATGCACGCCGCTATAGGGAAAACATCGTTTTCCTGAAATCATGGGCGGGTGATCGGTCCGGCTGGATGTATATCATATCACACACATATATATATATATACACAGATACATATATAGATATATGCATACATGCATACATTAACTGTGCAGCCACAATTATAATTAGGCATATGAACAATATGAAGCAGGACCGCAACTGTAGTGACTCCTCTACAGGCCAATGGGAGCGCAGTCAGCAGCTGGTAGAGCTTTGTTTGCAGACTGGCAGGCCAGGCCCTGCGAAGTGGCATGGGGTGCGAGATGGCCATTGTGACGCAAGGGGTATATGGGACCCACATGTTGCCCTGTGGAAAATTATCAAGATCCATAACACTAGTTTGGAGAAGGATTTTGAGCCAATCAAAGATGGGTCGGGTAATGAATTCCAAGTCTGATGGACCACAAACATGAGCCCATGTTGCCACAATTATATACCAGGAACGCGTTGTCTGTGATATCCATTGAGATCTGTAAAGACTTCAGCCTGTCCATTCCAACACACCATTGCCCAACAAATCTCATGAAGACACACTTGCGGAAGCTGAGAAAGCAGTGGGTCCTGTCAAAACTGTTCCACATGGAGGCCTGATCATGTCACCTTCAACACGCTGCTAACGAGCTGTTCACGAGGTGTCTTGACCACAATTTTTTGTGTCCCAGGTTCGGAAAAAAGGTAGGAATGCCCAAAAGTGTTAGGTGGCAATTTCAATGAGCATAATGATGATCAACCATGATCAACCAACATTTGAGAAGACCATATTATATGTATACATATAATTATATAATATATATATAATTATATAATATATATATATATAAATAAATAAATAAATATATATATATATATATGTATATGTATATATATATGTAATTCGGCAATATTCTATATATTATTATATGTGTATACCATTTTCTGGAGGTAGTAGACAGGTGTCCCGAGACTTCCGCCATGTGCCGCCATGTGGTGGCCCATCACTGTAGTCAGATACTGAAGGGCCCCGCAAGTGATGGCACTCGAAAGACTGTACCTTGGAACCACTGTCCCAAATCTTGCAAAGTGAATCATGAACAAACCAAGAGAACTCGGATCACGAAAACTGCTTTGAAATTGAAGCATGCAAACCGCAGGCCTCAAAAAAAAGGGGACTCTGGGGTCTACCATGTCCTGGAAAAGTCTTTCTTTTTTTTTCCCAGCCTTTTCAGTTTTCCGTCGGATTCATGTGCTCCTTCCAGAATTTCGAAGGCTGAAATAACATCCTCTGACTGGAGGGGAACTTGAAAGATCTGTTTTCGCATAGTTTCAAAGGAATACTGGTTTTCTTGAATGAACAGTCCTTTCTCAACAGAATGCTGCATTTGCTTTCACTGTCAGTGGCACTTGGTCAGCGAAATGCCGTGCTATCCAGTCTCAAAGAAACTCCCGGAAATTCAACGCGATCTGTTGAATGTCAAACGTGCTCTGCCATGAATCCCAGTTGTTTCTGAAGGCTGGCAACACCAAATTTCATGGGGCAAAATTGAATTTGAGTGCAGAGGAGGTTGCAACAATCAAATCTGTTTGTGTCTGTTTTTACACACCCTGTATAGGAGTTTTCTCCAAAACCCCTGCAATCTATAACTGGGATTGGATATATAATATATAATATAATATAGTATGATAAAATATGATATAATATAATATAATATAATATATTAAAATATATTATTTAATATATAATATGATATAACATATAATATGATATAATATAATATAATATACTATAATATAATATATAATATAATATAAGATAATATAATATAATATAATAAAATATGATATAATATAATATAATATATTATATAATATAAAATAAAATAATATAATACAATATAAAATAAAATAAAATAATATAATATAATACAATATGAAATAAAATTATATAATATAATATATAATATAACAAAATATAATATAGAATAAAATATAATATATAATAAAATATAATATAAAATTTGATTTAATATCATTTAATATTATATAATATAATACAATATAATATAATACGTATAATATATAATATGTACGCTGCAAACCCTAGGTTTGCCCGCGGCGAATCCCGCATATCCTTTGATATGCTCAAATCCCTGCGTAGGGCTTAAGTGTTTTTACTTTCCAAAACAACAAAACCCTAAACTCTAATTTAAAGCCCTAAAAACTTAAAGTCAAAATCACTGAGTATAGCCAGTGTTTTCATTCATCCTCTGGTGACAAGTATATCATATTGTTTGGATGTGTTGTTTGTGTGTGGGCTAACCCGGGGTTTGGAGGGAATATGTATAATATATGGTATGTATAACATATGATGTGTATAATATATAATATGTATAATATATAATGTGTGTAATATATAATATGTATAATATATAATTTGTATAATATGTAAAATATATACTATATAATACAATATACTATAATTATGACTACAATTATGATATACTTATACTATACAATACATAATATATAATACATGATAAATAATACCTAATATATAATACATAATATATAATACATAATATATAATACATAATATATAATACATGATAAATAATACATAATATATAATACATAATATATAATACATAATATATAATACACAATAAATAACACATAATATTTAATATATAATATAATATACTATAATTCAATATAACTTAATATAATATAATACAATATAATTTGATATATAATATAATATAATTTGATATAATGTAATATAATATAACTTAGTATAACATAATATAATATAATATAATATTATATACTAATACTATAATATACTATACTATAATATACTATAATATACTATAATATAATATAATTTAATATAATATAATATAATATATAATATAATATAATATAATATAGTATAATATAATATAATATAACATAATATAATATAATATATAATATAACATAATATAATATAATATAATATAACATAATATAACATAATATAATATAATATAATATAACATAATATATAAATATATTATGATATATCATGATATATTATAACTATCACATAATATAGCAATATTATATATATATATATATGTAAATATATACAATATACAGTATATATATATATATCATGAACTTTTCAGAAGCAAACGCACGAATTCCCATGTGTCGCAGAAACCCAACTGACAATTCACTGGAAACCGAAGAAATGCTGCTGAAGATCCGCAGCCTGTCTCAGGTCGATGTTGGCACGTGGCTCTCTACACGCTGAAGCTTTCGGAGCAGATCCATGGCGACATGTCCGCAGTGGGCCTGCGAGCCGCTGTAAGCGCCTGCGCAAGAGGCGGCTGGGTTCGCCAGTCCTAGGTACCCTAGTTCGTGAGGCTTAAGAATCTTGGGGATATATGGGGATATATGTATCCATCTCAAGCTCCATCGCCATCGTTGGAAGAGACATGAAGAGACGGTTTATATTGCTTAATTATTCACAATCCGCTAGTGATTGATAAGAATTTGAGCCTAAAAAATCTGACACAGTTGTTTTTTAGAACGAGATAGCATCAGCATCTTCTTTCGTTGTTTTTTTTTGCAGAGTTGCAACGGCCCAGATTCAGGTGGTGGAAGATGGGTCCGAGCAATGTCGCTGGTGGCAAGGATCAAGGACCATGTCGAAGAAGAGCAGAGGGGTCGCTGCAAATGCTTTTGATGATCATTGCTTCTCGAGGCTTCTAGTTATTTTTGGTACGTTTTGAAAATACTAAAACCTGTCCTCATGGCAAATATGGGAAGGTCGTCTAGAAACGCATTGCCCAGGTTTGTTTCTGGAGAGTACACAGTCAGCTAGGATGTTGGGGCGGGGTTACGAGGAATCCTGCAAATCTGATAGGTCGTAATCCCTTTCCATGGTGCCCTTGGATTCCAGCGGGGGGTTGAGACATGCAACAGATCATCAGAAATGGCCGGTAAAGCTGAGTTGTACATTCTTGTTGCAATGAGACCATATCACTTCCTTTTCAGGACTCTACATAGGGTGCAGTCAGCCGTGGGATTCTATGGTTTTTTTGTTTGATGGTTTGGGTAATCGCCTCACCCGCAGTTTTTTTCTCCAGGCCAATTGGGAAGCCCAGTTGAAGCTGCTTCTTAATTTTGCCCCAGGAATAATGAATGTCTCCAAGATCGTTCAATGGTGTGGTAAACCCAAACCCAAGCATCCAACTGTGCCAGAGAAGGGGATGATTTATGGTGGTGGTAAAGCCACATGAATGGCAACATTTGAACAAAAGCAAAATCGGGCCAGATGGCAGGGCTTGATGTTTCATTGCTGGCTCACCTTTGTGAAGCCCAAAAATTGAAAGCAGAATTTGCAGGAAATAAGACAACAACAGTAACTCCCCCCAGAATTATTCATAATCATCATCCATCATCCATCATCCATCATCCATGGTCACGACATGGTTGCTGGGATGAGCATGTCCCATCCGTATTCACAGTCGTAGGATGGCGCCATGCAAGGTGGTGCCCCATAGCTAGGTTGGTTGGTACTGGTGATAACATGTGTCAACTAGGGTTTGTGGTACACATGTTATTGTATTCTTTATCTTTATCTTTATCTTTATCTATCTAGCTATCTAGCTATCTAGCTATCTAGCTATCTAGCTATCTAGCTATCTAGCTATCTACCTATCTACCTACCTACTACCTACCTACCGACATACATACGTACATACATACATACATACATACATACATTCATACATTCATACATTCATACATTCATACATTCATACATTCATACATTCATACATTCATTCATACATACATACATACATACATACATACAAATTATATATATATATATGTATGTATAGTACACATGTATAGATCTATGTATACATAGTGGGATTGATTCGAGGGCTCAACAAAAGCCAAGAAACCTCACGTTTTTTTTGCACGAAAAAAACCAGGATTTGCACCTGGAGCTGAGTCCGGTCTCGCTGGGTGCCCTTCTAAGTGCTGTGAAAGGAAGCGAAAGCGCTGGCGCCTGGCGAAGGGCGTGGTGGATGATGCAGTGTCATGCAGGCACCGTGCCGGGAAAAACGTGGAGATGGCTTTGGTACCTGGAAATGATGGTAAAACCATGGAAAGACATTTTGAAACACATGGAACTAATGATTCCATTTGATGGTTAATCAGCAGTTTCATGAGTTTCTTGTCCGAGAGTTGAAATATGAACAAATTCATTACCCATCTGTGTAGGGACCAAGGGATGTAGTGAGATATAGTGAGTTAAACCCAATGCCATAGTCATCATCCTGAATTGGGGTTTATGAAATAGGGCGTACCTCTAATTATTTTGGGGATGCTTCTCAATGTGCAAGTGATTAATCAAGATTATAACTGCGGTATACCGTGTACTAATCAGTTTGGCTCATTTCATGTGGTTATTACCCACCAACTGGGATGCATGAGTCCAAGTATGATATCTGATCCCCAAAACTTAGCATAGATTTACCTGCAGATTTCAAGTTTTGTCCACCAATGGCTCAAGGCAGGACTGATTTTCGATGAGTACGGACCGACAGACTGAGTAGCGGTGCCAGGAACATCCAGGAACCACAGTTCATTTCTGTGTATCAAGGACTACCCGAAGGTAATTTGACATAGCTATTAAACATGGTGATTCTCCATAAACATGTTAATGAATACTCGAAAGTATAGCATAGTTCAGAACACCATATAAAACTAAGCCATAGTTAATAATACAAATAGCCATTCTCTATAGTTCTCATTAACTATTCATAAATCGCCCTGGAAGTTGTGCAGGCCAAAGCTCACATTTAATCCTTTACAACTCGGTCACTCGGTTGGGGAGCTTGAAGGATCGATCGGGGACAGGGGGACTGGTGGAATGTGTCCTGAAACATCTCCGAGATTTTAATTCGAATGAGTTTTACCCCGAAAACAACAAACAAAAACCATGACATGTTTGAGTTTCATGGCGAATTCAGAAAAATCTGCGCATTTGAGAGATGGGAATTTGGGATTAGTTATCATGGCTTCTAAACGAAATAGAATGATCCATAATCTTTAACACATATGACATGACACCAGTGATAAGTGAAGTGGAGATCCAACCTGGCGGCCCAGGCTATGGCTTGCAGTCCGTGGGCAGCCAGTTGGACTCTGCTCAAACGCTTGGCCACGCCCAATGTCATCAGCAACTGGACAGGGATCGGCTGCCTTCCCAGCGACTTGAGGGACATTTTACAAAGAGACCATTGAAACATGGAACAGCCTACCTATATATATATATGTATACACATATAATTATATGTATAATATATATATATACATACATATATGTGGTAAAAAAACAACGCTTTCCTGCAGATTTTTCCTTAAACATCTTCAGTGGTGCTTGAAACATCCTACCTATGCGTGTCAAGTTGCAGCCCATTCAAAACCAGCTGAGGTTTTGAGTAGTATCATTGTGGGCACAACAATGGTATAAACCGCACATGACTCCAACTATAGGGTTTATGGTAGATATGGTAGATATATATATCTATAGTTACTATATGGGTTAATGTGGTTGAAACCATGGCATAAACCACACATGACTGGGAATGGAAAACATACCACCTATAAACATGGTGATGACTGGGGGATGGTGATGATAGGCATTGTTTTACCCACATTAATATGATCTGGATAAACTATAAGTCTATAAGCACCTCATAGCGATGTCACTGGAATGATGTTTGGAATGGGGTAACGAACCCAAAATGGCTGAACTCTGGAAACCAAATATTGAGTACACCCCGCATGTGTCGCTAAAAAGCATCCAATTCTAACAAACCAATGGTTTCTGGGTGGTATTGAATTTGACAACGGGAAGGGATGATTTTTTCATCTTCAAAAGAAATCCAAAAAGTGTTTCCAGGAGGTAGATGATATTTAATGGGTTTCGTGAACATATTTCCAGGTTTCCCACCCCAATTTGTCTATCTTGGAGCCTTGATTTTCAAGGTTTTTCTACGGCCATCAGAGCGGCCGGCCCTTGGCCCTTGACTCTGAACGTCTTGGAGCAGATGCTGGCCACGACCTTAGGATAGCTGGTAAAGCCTGGCAGCCATAGCAGTAGAATATTTGATCATTTTTCACCAATTTATGGGGATATCATAGGGATAAACTTAGCAGAAAAATAGGGAGGCATGACAAGACATGACCAACACGATAAATCTTTGGGTGTCTGGAAATCCATGGTAGTTAGTTACCTTCACAAATGGCCATTGGCTTAGAGTGGATGGAATGGGGTGCTCAATTTTCAGAACCCCTGCTGGGTTGGTCTTTGGGTATGGTCTATCATTGAGCCAAAATCATTCGGAAATTTGATGACCAGTCCAATTCCAGATGATTTACTAATCATGAAAACAAACACGATTTCTTCACGGGGCGTAGGTATTTGGATGATATTGGGTCTTAGACCGCAGCCTCAAGTTCTGACGTAGACCACAATTTGTGGTGATTAACCATGGAAACATGTCAATTAAACGACGTTAAACGTAGAACAATTTGTTGATTATGGTTGATTGGCCATTTGGTTGGCACCAAATGCCGATTTTTGATTAGAGCCCATTTCGATTGCAGCTCGGATGCTCAGGTATGCAGATTTGTTCCCAATCGAATTTGCCGGGGGCTCAAGATCTTTTTGGGACCAAGAAATGGATGGTTTAGCAATCCCATCTCCCTTTGAAAGAAACTTACCCCAATTTTTGGGACCTCAATTCATGAATAGATCCAGTACATTCAGTTTGACATCAGGGGAGTGACCAAGTCCACTTTCTGGGGGTTCCACTTAAATGTCCTAAGTCTCACCGAGGTTGCAATGGGGCAATTGACGCTTGTCGTCAACATGGACAATGGCAACGTGCGTGCTTGCTGACCATGGAAGATAGCGAAGATAGTTGCTCACCTGCAACTGTTTTTTTTCCAAGGACTTGCAGGTTGAAACACTTGCATGATCTACTTGTCAAGCTGTGACTTTGGGGTGGAGTTGCATGAAGACTGTCCAGGGGAAGTAGATTCGACAGCATTGGATACACATTCCTCCTCTTCCATTGATCACATAGATGGGTACAACCATCAATACACCCAATCGAACAGCTGGGGAATTATATATAATTATATATAATGATATTTTCATCACCACTCTCTCTCTCTATATGTGTATATAATGTATATATATATATATATGTATATGTATATATATATATATGTATATCATGAGATTTCCATCACCCAGCCTGACTTTTTCTAAACGGACATCTTCGCACATCCTCGGGTGCAGTGCCAGTGGTGACACCAGGCAGCCTGATTTTCACGGCAGATTCCTGCAGTGCAGCTGGGCAATGGCTGCAAGCGCGAGGCCGAAACGTGGAACTCTGCCGCCCCAGTTTTTGAACGCCGAAAGCGATTTGGCAACGAGTCATCATAGGATGGGTTGATCTACACTTTAAAAAGTCTTCGCCAAAAGCAACACATGAAATCCCAATTGGAGAAGGACAATCTGCACTGCAGACCCTAACAAGCCATTGAATCTGCAGGAGTTCCAAGTTGGTTTGTGTATCCATGGTCAGAGAGTGGACTTAGCCATTTTTGGGGATGGCCATGCTTCCATTCATCGGGGTTTCTGTACCCCACAAGTAAGGTACTTCTATTTGGAATCATACCTTCAGAGTAGGGGTTCTGCTGTCTTGTTGACAGGGGTAGCAATCCACTCAAAGAGCCCCTATCAACCACCCAATACAATCGAACAGCGAGTGAGGTTGTAAGTTGTAAGCATACAGTGTTGGCTAGCGCACCATGTTATTGGTGGTTCACTCCTGACTGTCCATTTTTGCTGGTATCACGTTTCTGGGTCAACCCCCCATATTTCTACGGACTTGAAACCACTGTAGCATCACGAATCACCAATCGATCACTACATCAATCGGGTTAAATTCACATGTGCCATGATCAATTTGATGTCATTTCCTATGATTTCTAGCTGTTTCTGGCTAAAATCCCCACATTTCATGGCCATTTCATGGCCATTTCATTGACGCCAGGACTGCTGCAGGCCATGTGGGACCGGGGCTCCCAGGTCTCCCAGGTTGCCATAACGGTTTGTGGCGCCGGGTCGTGGAAGTTGGGGCAGCTGATGATCAGGACGAAACATGTGGCTGCAGGAAAAAACTTGCCCCTGGTGACCTGGTGATTGATGATTTATCCAATTTATCCAGAGAAGAATCCCATCAGGTGAAACACTGAAACATGGTGAAACACCTAAGAAAAGAGGGGATGGTGGAGAAGTGACCAGATTTCATGGAGTTTGATATGGTTTAAGCATGATCTAAATGGGTTTCAAAAATCACAATGTGGACATAACTTGATAACTGACGGTGTATTGATAGTTGTATGATGTTGTATGGCCATAGCAGTGGCTGCGTTCAACCCCTCTTGGTTTAATGAGGGATTTCACGGGACTTAAACCATCACTTATGGGGGTTAAACTAGATAAAAAAGGGCGGTTAACCATCAGACAGGGATATGGTTCACAAATAATGGTTGATTGATGACTTGATGGGGTTTATACATGTTTATACCATCCCAAGTATTGGAGATTATCACGATTAATGCGTTGGGAACTCCGTTCTTAACCAGTAGAAAGGGACGACAGAGGATTTTGAACACTGCTCATATGTAGTATGTGTATATTATGAGACTACAATAGACTACACACATGTTGTGTATCATATATCTTCTATCTTGAATAAATTAGTCTTGGTGAACATATCATGTGTAGTTTGAATGTAAATAATTATAGACCATTCTAGATTTTATGTACATATTATCACACATATTTATCGCATGTAATGTATATAATCATATGATATTATGTGTTATATATAATCTATGTATATTGTATATATATATAATACATTTCTGTACAACGTATGATCATATATATGTATATTTACACACTCACATCTATTTACACATACGTATAGTAGCCGGGAGTGGGAACTAAAAACCAATAGTAGTAGTCGCACAGTGGTGGGTCTATTTGTTTGGGACCTTTCATGTCATGGTCCAACTGAAGTGTTGCTTGGTAATAGGGTACAGCATATCCTTTGATATCTCTATATTTGCCCCATTAAGTTTGAGGCTGTAGGCCCCATTGCTCGTCAATGACGAACAGTTCAGTTGGATCATCTGAGTGGTCGAAGTTTCACCTCCCCACCATGCAAATGGACGAGCCATGATTTTGAGGATGTGAAACCATCCAATTTCATCCAACTTTTGGGAGCGCCCAATCACTTAAGTCATACTTTACTAATGATGATATCCAACGTGGGGTATGTATAACTGATATAAAAGTGATATAGCTAAGTTGAACTACCCCCCACAATACTAGGTATTAGCCATGGCCACAGCCAAGAACAACGGCACCGCTGGGGCGATCACTGGATCTGAAACCATGATCTCCCCCAATTCGGGCGGTTAGATCCGAAGGGTTACTTTAGATCCGGGCGTCCCCTAGTCGACCTTGGTTCGTTTTCTTTTTCTTGAGTTACTGTATAATAATGTAAGAAATCATGATTGTTAACAAAGACAAAAGCAGTGAGTGTCATATTAGTGTTGCTTTCCTGCACATTTTTTTGGGCACTCCCAATGTCTCTTGTTGTCCTCCAACCGGTTAATTCCGCATTTCTCGCTCTTTAAGTCCCATGTAGGTCAGTGCTAATTGTCGCTAATTCTCATTGTCCACGTTGATCAGTATCATCCGGTTGGTTGCTGGTGAGTTTGCCAATTTCTTGTTTGTTCAACCCCAAGTTTATGTTGGTGGTATAGGTAGGGGTCGAACTCCCATTTCCTCACGGAATAGGACAGTAACATATCCAACAGGTTTCCTAAGTCATGGGAGTACCCCTATATAAATCATCCAGCTATTAGATTGGGATGTTCCATGAAATAAAGCTACCATTTTGGGATATCTCCATTTATGGAATCCCCCCATATAACATTAATATAACACTGTTCATCATCCATTTTGATGGGATTTTCCATGAAAACCATCCAGCTATGTACCATTGATGGAACCCCCCATCTCCAACAGGAGCTTCGTGCTGCATCACCTTCGAGCCGATTTGGTCAGCTACAACAGTCTGCTGCCTGCGGAGTGGTGTCAGCAGCTGGAGCTGATGGGCTCGGAACTGAGATGGGCGGCTTTTTTCGGCAGTTTGACTCGGTGTGCAAATGGACCATACTATGCCAATTGATGGGGTTTTATATGTATATATATATGATGAATCTTATTAATATGGTAATTACTAATGTTTGATTATTATGATAATCAAACATGGCAACTGAATATTTTATATCAATGTGTTTTTGTTCATGGGAAAATCACCGAACTAAATGGGCAAATTTGCAGCAAACCATGTGTGATTACCAGAGGGTAGTATGGGTTTGTCATGGTTTGTCTGAAAATTGGGGGTACCCCCGCATAGATCTACCATCATCGTCCCTATTGATATGGACATGTTTGGGTATACTCATATTCAGACAAACCCATATATCCTGATTCTATGTTATATATATATATTCACATATAGAATTGCAGATCTACATGGTGGTTGAATTTTTGGCAACTACATTGCTTCTGACACCCAATACTACTGTACTTACATATAGATGACATAAATATGTGTATATATATATATGTGAAAGGGGTGGCACTCCCTCACACACTGGCAACGGATGGTCAGTTCCAAACTGAAAGTTGGTGGCCCCAAGCCACTGGATAAATGAACCAGTTCCCAACTGATGAAGTCAAAGTGGATAATGTTGTGGATCCCACCACAAAGGATAAAAAGGCCTCCAAGCCAACGAAGCAATGGCGCCCCTTTTGATGACCGTCGCACCGGAAGGTTCAGTCCCACCCACCGCTTCCCTGTTTGAGCAGGGCGCCTATGGAAACATGCTATGGAGCTGCTGAGACAGGTGCAATGCAAGGCACATGAGGCATGTCAAGTTCACTTTTCACACTCCCCTAAAAGAATTATTGCATTGCTCCCCTAAAAGAATTATTGATCTGTGATTTTTCTTTAAGCCAGGACACTGCAAGTTTACGGTTGGCATTTTGTCGGAGAACCGAAGCTTCATCAAACAAGCAAAACACCCCCTTTTGAAGTACAGTTCTTAGGAGAGATGGGTCCATCGCCTTGGTCAGTGCATCTGCCAGCATGATGGTCGTTGGGATCCATCTGAAAATGCAATGGTCTTGGCACTGTTCACGGATCAGGAGCACTTCAAGGGTAGTGCGATACTCTTCACAATGGGGCATTGCTGTTCGGCTTACCAAGTCATAAAGGCTTCGGCAGTCTGTTGTGATGATACCAACTGGCAAACATGAATAGGCTTGGGAAGGTTCTTTCCATGGAAATTGGGCAATGGTGAATACACCCCAAAGAAGTCTTAGCCAACCTAATCTATCTACACTTCGAGACATCGAGTAGGCCTCAGCTGAAAGTGTCGAACGGACCACTCTGGCAATTTTCTTAGAGGACCAGCTAAGAGGTGACAGTGGGGCTTCACGATTTTCTTGGAGATCTACCGTAGTAGCACATATTAAGGTTCCCTGAAAAGAATTGAGTTGTTTTGGGCTAGCAAAAGAGGCATCACCAAAAGAAACATGGGTAACTTGGGACATTGGAATACTTCTGAAACAAATTTGGACATCTGAGTGTTCCTGGGCTTCACGAAGTACCTTGTTGCACTGCATCAAAGTTTGAACTGTCGGATTCGACATATCAGTCTGGACCTCTCCAAGTTTGGCAGCCAAGTCAGGACGGGTGTGGGTTACAGCATATTGTAAGCTGCCTACCAAACCGCGTAATTTGGATTTTTCGGAGTCAGTGACCGGACTGGAAGCCTGTTCTCTACGGGGTCTACCAATATCGATGGGCAAAATGCGATGAACATAATCAGCTTGAGAGGCACGGATGCTGCTGTCTGGGAGCTGTTCAAGTTCAATACCGGTAAACACAAACTTTCGAGTTTTGAAACTGCCGAATGGAAGAACTTTGGAAAGTGCTTGAATCTGTTGGTGAAAATATTCATCGCCACCTCCCACACCATCGTCCACATGGACGCCAAGAGCACCGTGAAGTTTTCGCTGAGGGCCCTCACCAGATTCCAAAATGAATACACATGGTTCAAGAGGATGCGTACGGAAATTCAGTGTCTTCAGTTGTTTGGAAAGTTCTTTATAGAACAACAATGGCGCATCAACACGGCCGTAGGCATTGCCAACCAAGGCACAAACTTGATCTTTACTCAACTGAAGTTTTCTACGCAATTCGTCTGGTGGTTCCATGGCTAGTGGATTCTGTTCATCAGCTTTTCCACGGAGAAAGGCAGTTTTAATGTCCAGGCTGATGAGATCCCATTGACATGAAGCAACCAATTGTAAAATAGTGTTTCGGCCTTCTTTGGTCAATGTCGGACTATCCCGGGCAACGGAAGTCAACTGAGGATCTTGGTAGCCTAAGACAACCAGTCGGGCCTTGGCTTTCTTGTGAGCAGGTGCTTGGTCGTCTGCTTCAACATGCTTCCAGGTCAAAACCCAGCGAGATCTCAAAATCTGATCCGGGTTCAAAGATTTGCGAAGAATGGGACGCAGAGCATTCGTGGAAATCCAACAAGATAGTTCATTGTCCTTGGCGATGTCAAAAAGTTTTCGTTCACTGTCAGTAAGATATTTGACTTGAACTTCAGATCTCGCTCTTTGTCCGGCTGCTGCAACACATACCATTTCACTGGGATTGACCTCTTTGTTCCATGCCTGTACATCTTCAGATTTCATGGGAATTTCAAGTACAAAGCATTCTTCAGTGTTACAATCAAGGGGTGAGTCAATATATGGCATGCCATCTTCAGCGAGACAAATGGTTTCCGTGACTGTAGTATCTTGTGGAGGATAGAACGTATCAAACACATGGAGAGCCTCTTCCACAGGTTGTTCAGGATCAACATCTTCATGGTTTGTCAAGTTTATCATCTGAAGTAAAAGTCCATCTTCTTGGTGTTCTGTTTCAATCTCATCGGTGGCAGCTGTTGGAGTTTCTTCTCCTGAGTCGATGGTAGGTGGATGAGAAGCTTCGCGTTCTGGTTGTTCTGATTGATTGTCGGGTGGAGCATCATTAGTATCTAAAATACTCGGTGAATAGGGATCATCATCTGGGGGAACTTGATTATTCACAATTGGTGGAAAGTTTTGGGGAATTGGCATTTGGTGCATGTTGTCACGAATGGCACTCTCATAATTTGGATTCTGATTCTGCAAAGCATTCCATTCTCTGAGCGACGCTGGGCGAAGGCTCTCGGGTGCTCTTCGGATCAGCCGGTTGGCATGTGAGAGCCACACAATGGAAGAACCCTCCTGAACAATGACCCGGGCAGGTCCATGCCATCTGCCGGACTCACTTCGGTTGGGCACAACCCGCTTGGTCCAGTACAACACAAGCTGACCTGGCAAGTATGGTCCACGGGTGGGTCTTGACTGTCTCAAAGTCGCCCTACGCAAGGAATCAGCATTGTCAGCAAGGATAAATGCCTGTCGAGCCTTAGTTCTTTTATCAAGGAGACTTCGAAATCTGTCACAGTCAAGATCATCCCCCAACGCAAGGCTATGAGCGGCAGTTGAGTCATCACTGCTCAGCGAAGCTGGAAGGCGTGTCGCCTTACCGAGAACAATCTGCTCTGGTGAGTATCCGCGATGTTTGGCCAGTGCATTCTTTGATTGGCAACACAACATGAGCATTTCATCAAATTGAGACATGTTTTCTATTCTGTGATCGGTATCAAGTCTGGTGAGCATGTCTTTCAGGATGCCACCGTGGCGTTCAATACGGCCACGTTGCCATGCTTCCGCTGTCATGTGCGTGTGAATGTTGTTTGCTTGCATGAAATCTAGCCACTGATCTGCCCTGAACTCACCTGCAGGATCAAGATATATACTTCGGGGATATCCGGCCCAAAATGACCACAGTTGTTGGAACGCTGGTATGGCGTGATCAAGATTGCGACCATCAAGGCGACGAGCAAGATGGAATCCAGAAGCTTCATCATAAATATGAAGAACATAACACTGAATGTTCCCTTTCCCTTTCCAAAAGAAACCATCAAGTCCTACCACATCATTGAATTCTCGAGGAGGATGAAGTTTGGCTGGTCGCTGATGTTGGGGTTTTTGGGACTCCACGCAAGCATCGCACACAAAATCCTGAGCAGCACGAACAATATGTTCCGGTGCACCTTGAGTCTTCAAATGAGCCGACAACACAGCCGGGTCTGGATGTCCTAAGTTCTTGTGCAGTTTGACAAGGTGATTCTTCTCATTAGACTCAAGTGCGCGGAAGCATGGACCATGCAATGGCGTGGGTGGTGGAGCCCAACCTTCACACATCTCGGTGGAGCTCGGCGGACTCTGGGATTGTTCGACAGCTCGAACTTGCGAGTTGGATTCATCAGCATGTTGGTCAATTGCCCTGATATCATCATCAGACTTTGCAGTTATTTTCCTACCAAAAATGGTGAGAGTTAAACGGCTGGGAAGATTTTTGGCAATTCTCTGAGCTCGGGTAAGGCTGTGCCATTCTCGCAGACCTAAATCATGAATTTCTCCGGTCACACGGTGAGCACATAAAGTGTAACACCAAGGAGCATCTTTGGATACTGGTGCGGACAGTGGTATTTGATATCTATCAGTACCACGACAAATGAACATGCAGTCTACTTCAAAATCTTCGGGTGTCAGTTGTTGGACGAGTTCGCAAAGGTCATGGGAAACATCTATCTTTAGATTGCCAACTCGAGGAGCTAGTCGATAAGCCATTTTGAAGGCTTCATGCCACAATGAATCAGAGGACAAAATTTGTCCGGGCACGCAGGAGCTTGCTGCATCAACTGCAGATGGATCAGGTGCATCCACGGCGGCTACACGTCTTTTCTTGAAAACATCCGGTGCAAAACGAAGTCTTTTGGCTGGTGGTTCTTCATCATTTGCAAAGGCTTCTTGGACGGCAGCCAAATGGGTTGCACATAAAGCTTGCGCTAGTGCTTGGACAAATCCTTGACAGTATGTGGCACAAAAGGAGGAAACTCGAACTGATTTTCCATTGTGGCGCATCGACCCAGCAATCTGGACATGTTCATGGTTCTTGGGACAATCCTTGTTCATCAGAAACTGTCGAACTTCTGGGGAGGTTGTCCACAGTTGGCTTCGCTTTTTGATGAACTTGGAGGTCTTTGGTAGTTTCAAACCGAATGCACACATGTCAAAACAAACCCGTTCGGTGCAACTTGCAATCGGCTCAAACTCATTGGTATTGATCATGGATGAACCTAACGGCTGTTCAAGGTGAAAATGGCGATGACGTTTCTGTTGATACTTACATAACTGAGCACACAGTTGGATGTGAATCTTCTCGGCCTCTTGTTTGCTATGAACATAGTCCCATTGGGCCAGGCTTTTCTGAGCATTCAGGTGATTCCATCCACTCCAAGGACCGCACTCAGGAGCAACAAAAATGTGGTCCGGCTCAATTTCATCAATCAGTTCCCAGAGGCGGCGACGGCCCAAGGGTGTGGCCAAATCACCATCCTTTCGAGAAAACCGATAAGCTTTGATCCCTAACTCTCGCAGGCATTCGGTGAGAGGGCTCATCTCACCCGCATACACTTCAAGAACAACCAGGGTTTTCTTGGGATCTTTCATGGACGGTGCAGAAACAAAAATGTCATCGGCGATTTGTTGAACAGCATCTAAACTGGTTTTCAAAACATGTTGATATTGTAATTCCTCTTTGTGGGGAGTGAATCGTGAACATTCGATTTTGCAGGATTCAATCATGCCTGCAAGGTTGGCATCTAAGCTCATGCAAGGCGTCGGACACTCAGTGCATGGGCTCCCCGATCCTGAGCAGCACTCGCTTCCAGTTGGGCTCGGCAGAAATCTACAAAGTCTTGTTGAGGAGCTGGAAGGGAATGATACCTGGACAGGCTCCACTCGAAGTACCCCATGTCCTCGCTCAGCACTTGGTAGTAAGTGCGGCCTGGGTGTTTGCGACCCCATGAGATCTTCCTTTGACCCCATTCGGCCAATGTCAGCCTCGGGGGTGGCTGTTCCACCAGAGCATTGTTGTTTCCATAGATCTCCACAGTCTCGACTGGTGGTGGTGACATGGGCACTTGAGGATGGTTCAAGGGAGCTGCTTGACTGGCTTTCCGAACTTCCTTGGCAGGACTCCGAAGGACTTGGCTGTTCTTTGGACCCTCCAGGGAGGACACCATGGAGAAGTTGTCCAAATCGTCTTCGTCGCTCAGTGTTGCCGAAGCTGGCATGGCTTGTGCATCTTGGATGCCAATCACAGGCTCCGGCAACGGCAACTGACGGAGTGGAAGGCCTCCACTTCCAGGAATCTGAGCATTCTGATTCTCGGCCAGCTGTTGCAGAAGGGCACGCTGGCGCATCATCTCTTGATTCATGGCACGCAGCTGATTGGTCAGTTGAGGCATTGTCTCCTCCTCGGCTGCATCGGGATTGCGAATCTCGATCATGCTCATTGACACCTGGAGGACAAGAGTCAAAGCCCCCATGATGGTGTTGGCCGTCTCCTTCAGCATGTGAATTGCGGCTTCGCGATTCGACATTCTGGCAAGGCTCTCGGAACGATGAGGCGTCAGGCACTACACTGGAGTCCAAAGGCTGGTTGGTGAAAACATTCTGATTATTCTGAATGGGCGCAACGGTCAACTCTGCTCGAAAAGTGTTTGTTTTCCTAGCGCTGGATGTGTTCTCCCCCACATGACTAGCACTCCCAACAAAGACTTCCGGACAGTTTTTGGATTCCCCAAAATGAGGTTGGCAAAAATCGGACATGTCAATGAGATACAAACCTGTCGCATTGGTGCTCAGCTCAATGGTCTTTTGCAGTCTTCGGAGCGTACATGTGTCGGTATTTGTGTCAAGGATCCCGCCTAACTGCTTGAAGGCTCTCTTGGAAAACAAAAATGGCGTCGTGCCTTCTACGACTTCCACACCCAGCCACACCTTCTCACAATTTGGACCATAGAGGGGCAACAAAATTCGGTACATGCTTGTCAGGGTTTGATTGTTACCGAACCTGAATTTGATTTTGCTTTCACGTTGCTGAACTGTGGATCTAACGTCGGATGGCAAACGCTGCAAAAGACGGCTCAAAGGCTGGGTTCCTATGATACAACGGCTGGCACCAGTATCCAGGATGGCATGGGCAGGCTTTGCTTCGCTGGAGTGCCAGGCAGACATCTCAGGGAGATATTCCATCTTCTCAGTCCTGGCAGGCTGCATGACATGTTTCGGATGCCGGAACTGTACACGGTTACACTCTGCGGGAGCAGAGGGCATAAAACACTGGTTATTCGAATGGCTCATGGGCTGTCTCTGGACGGCATTCAGTCTTTTCATGGAATTACTTAACTTCGTCTTATTCTGGGGGTTGTTCCAGGAAAAGTGAACTGACATGAAACATTCCTGTACACAGAGTGAAACGTCCAAGAAATCACGGTGCACCTTCATCAAGTCAGCATCAGTGAAGATCTCGGCATCATCCGTCGTCCCACCAGCTTCACGCAGCTCAGACTCCACCAAGTTGGCTGCTGCCGCAGGAGGATGGGAAGTTGAGGGAGCCGTGGATGAATCACGATCCTTCATAGGGCACTCGGCTTTCCAATGGCCAAGTTGATTGCAATTCCTGCATCTGGACTTCGCGATCTTGGCCAGCAGGTTCTGTCGACCTTGAGATTGGCCCTTGAAGGAACCCTTGTTGAACTTGGACTTGCCCTTGGATTTGCCAGTTCCATGGGCAGGCCAAAAGCCACGGCCACGTCGCTTGTCTTGAAGGCGTTGGCGGGCCTCCAAGTAGGAGATCAGAGCCACCTGCATATCAGGGGTGTCCTGGACAAAGTCCTCAAACTCCGTTTCAAATGCCTGAACAGCTACTGCGTCTGGATCATCCTGAGACACCAAAGCTTCCAGGAACTCGGGAGAGACTTCGTCATCATCCGCTAGCATTGATTGCGAGACCATGCAACTGCCATCAGAAGCTTCCTCAGTCACCATCGTGTCGTAGACCTTGGTCTTCTGGGTGGCTTTGCCGGTTTGTACTTCTTGAAAGAACTTGGAACCGAGGAGCCTCAAAGCTTTCATCACTGGTTGGTAGCTCAGCTGAGGATTTTCAAGGAGCACACGCTTCTTGTCATCGGCCGGCAATGTCGACTGCCGCAGCAAGACATAGGCTTGGATTTCTTCCAAGGAAGTCTTTCGACTCAAAAGCTCTGAGAACACAGCTTCCATTCTGGCAATGAAGCTGTCATTGGACTCATCCTGCTTTTGGATGGTGCCGTACAACGCGCGTTCGAAGTACTCGAAACGCTCCTGAAAGTCAGTTGCACCCCAGCTGCCTCCAATGGCATTCACAAGGGTCTTGATTCCATCCAAGCTCTTCACCTTGAGCTTCTGCGCATCCAGCTTGGAGATGGCTGCAAAGGCTGACCCCTCCACCAAAAGCGCAGCGCGAGGTGCTAAAAGATCTAAGTATTCCACCGGCCACATAGCCGCCAAGAACTCTAGCTTCTTCACGTACTCCTGGACATTGGTGACTCCTGGCTGGAATCGAGGAATTGCCGCCCAAGGCAATTGGGAAGTGGAAATCACAGATCCATCCGCTGCATCCGGAGGTACGGGAGGAAGTGCATCATCTCTCGGCATCATGATGACCCTGGATCACCAGCTCTTTCGCTGCACTGTCAGCAGCGGAGCACCAGTCGCTCCGCTACCAGTGTGAAAGGGGTGGCACTCCCTCACACACTGGCAACGGATGGTCAGTTCCAAACTGAAAGTTGGTGGCCCCAAGCCACTGGATAAATGAACCAGTTCCCAACTGATGAAGTCAAAGTGGATAATGTTGTGGATCCCACCACAAAGGATAAAAAGGCCTCCAAGCCAACGAAGCAATGGCGCCCCTTTTGATGACCGTCGCACCGGAAGGTTCAGTCCCACCCACCGCTTCCCTGTTTGAGCAGGGCGCCTATGGAAACATGCTATGGAGCTGCTGAGACAGGTGCAATGCAAGGCACATGAGGCATGTCAAGTTCACTTTTCACATATATATATGTATAATATATATATATATATATGCGGTTTTTTTGCCTGTAGTGGTGTACGTTACTATAGATGTGCGAGACTTTTTTTCAGGTACAGTGCAATGTCAGGGAACTGTCATAGATGGCTTTGAGATATGTAATGTGCTTTTTCACTTTTACCCAACATCTTCCCCAACACCAATCAGTCAAGCCCTGTCAACCCCATGGCTGAGGTGGGATGTCTAGCGTTCTGCTGACACCAGATGCTACGAGCCGCTCCAGCAGCATGCTGGGCTGCGAAAAGGCGCTCCAGCAAGAGCTGATCAATGGATGTTCATTCCCTTTTTATAGATATTGACCCAAACTCATAATTCAAGTAATTTAAGACATATACAATTGATGCATCTTTAGAATTGAGACGCATATAATCATTGCATAACTACGCATGTATTCTAAATAGTTGGGTTATATCATGTCAATGGTCAGGTGGGATCTTGAGTTAAGAAGCTCTCGGCCGGATGTTGCTATGGTGGGGAGGTGGCTTTCAGCAGCTGGTTGAGGACTTCTGACCGGCCTGTGGCCATTTCTGCATGTTGATAGCATGGACTTTCCGTGAGAGGGAACAAAACGATGTCACAAAGAATCATCAAATCTTGACCAGTCTTACTCATTTTTGCTATGTTTTGCTGCTTTTTGTTAAAGACTGTTGACAGGTACTGTAACTTCTTCCCCAGCAGCCCCTCGCCCCACTCCAATGGTTTGCCACTTTCCAACGCTTAAAAAAGGCATCCGCTTGGCGCCATGCGATTTGCCTCGCTGCAACCTGACCAAAAGATCCCCCGCCGTAAGGGATGGTCCTGGTCCACTGAGGCTGAGAAATCCGTGCTGGTCACTTTTTGGTTCTCAGATACCCCCTAAAACGGTAAGGCGTCAACAAGAACATAGTTCATTGTAAATCAGCAAAAACTCAAAATTACAAAACTGCAGCGCCAAGGTTGAGTACGAGTTGGTGACACAGAATGCTGCAATGGCTGCCAGTGCACGTGCTTGTGACTGGCGCTTGCAATTGGACCTTTTGAAGCAAATGCCAAGGCAGCCGTTTGCCACGCATGGTGGCGTGGTGGCATGTTGATGGGTCAAAATTTATCAAACAACAATTCCTCAACGGAATCGGGTGATTTGGTGTCGCAAAAAATCCTTGGATTTACCCTCTGGTAATTTAACATAGCTATGGAAAATCACCATTTTTCATGGGAAAATCCACTATAAATGGCCATTTTCAATGGCTATGTTAGTTTACCAGAGGGTATAACCCCCAACTATCGATATATTCAATAGATTCCACATGGGAGGCAAGCCAGATGGGAGGCGACCCAGGTCGGCATATATTTTGACATCACCAAACCAGTTGAAAAGGCATTTAGATATATGATGCAATGATATGTATATATATATATTATACATATGTACAGATGTATAAATATACATATATATATACACATATGTAATTTGAGATGCGACTTGTATAAATTGACATGTGCGGCGTATATATATATATATAATATATATAAATGATAGAATGTATATTAATAGCAATATGTATATGATAGTTTCAGTATAGTTACAGATTAATTATAGTCTTATTGTCTAGAGTACATCAATTCCTGTATATTTCCGTTTTTCACTTTGCTTTGCATCGGACGTGAATCTGAGATGGGATGCCTCATAGGCACACAGAGCTCCACAGTTTGAACACCGGGGATCAAGATGAACAGGTAGATCTGATTATCTGGATGTTCGAAATTGTGCTCTAAGTGTGATGGGTGGGTAACCAGTCAAAGTGTGCAGTGTGAAGTTTCATTTTTCAAAAATGTCTAAGTGACTGTCCGTCAATATGCATACAATATATATACATATATATATATGTATATATATATGTGTATATATATATATGTATATGTATATATGTATATATACATGTAAATAGTGTGAACATTTAGTTTGATCAGTCGGCAGACTCCCCACAAGGTCAAAATAGCTCCAATTGGTCCAATTACTTTGAGGGTAAAATGGAAATGTTGCTGAAGAGGTGGTAGAGGCCACTTTTGGTTGGAGAGCAACACGTGTTGACCTCTAGCCAGAGAGAGAGAGAGAGAGAGATAGAATACTGATGCACAATCAGACACACATGTAAATGTTGACATTTTGTAGATTGCACATTTCAGATAGTTTCCTGAACTTAATATTTGATTTTTATCATTTGTAATGTATGTGTATATACATTGGTTGTATTTTTCACATCATTATTATGTTTGAACACATGACACATTCTATGCAACATGTCTTGATTTTAGTTGTTGTTTCTCTTTGCAGCTTATTGAACGCCACATATAGTTATACATATATTGAGAATATAGGTTGCATTTGCAAACCACCTGTGTGACATGTATCGTATGTATGTCGATATACTTCAAGTTAGACATACATATACTTACACATAGTCATACCATGATATACAGTTTCTTTTTTTATTTTTTCATTTTTCTTTTAAATGTATACTTTTTTTTTGAATATAATATATATATATATTGTATACACAGTTATCGTTGTAAGTATTTCATATTTTATATGTGTAAGATTCTCTGACAGCACATTTAGTGATTTATTTCTTTTATATGTTACTCATTATAGACGATACATACACGTATATTTCTATTTTATATGTATTGTATGTATCATTTTCAATTCCTATGCTTTATGTAATCCGTATAATAATTATGTGTATATATATACACATGCATATCTAAAAATGTTGGATAGGATTTGCACATATATATACATGCATTTATGAATACATGAATAGATCAGGAATAGAAATATTGAAATATACATGTAACTATATAAGCAACCGCTTTCATTTGCGCAGCTACGCTCAGTTGTCTTCGGGTTGAGATACTATATAATTTTTGCGGCAGAACAAGGTGACAAACGAGGTGGGTCTGGCTAGCAAGGTAAGGATCTGCCTCGCCTTTTTTTGCAGTTTTGCAGCAGCCCTGCACTTCTGTCCTTCACATATACACACATATCTGGTACTGCAAGTGGATCATAGGGACAGTGAACAACATATAATATCTTACAGCACATCATCTCAACAGCAGCCGAAATGTAAGGGTTCCCTTTTTTGGTATATATATATACACTACTATATTGATTATATTAGATATACTCTATACTGTATATATATACACTATACTATGTATATACACACTATACTATATATACACTATACTATACTGTATATATATACATATTTATATAACATTTTACTTACATTACAAAAACCTATTTACATAGCATAAATACGTATATAATATGTACTTGAACCATTTTTATTTGCACATGAAAGAGAGATATATTTGAATACATGTTTCTTGATTTACGCTTTGTATATACACATTGTATATAAACGAATATACGAGATGTATTTGTATATATATACATACGTATGTACGTACGTACGTACGTACGTACGTACATACAAACATACAAACATACAAACATACAAACATACAAACATACAAACATACGAACATACAAACATACATACATACATACATACATACATACATACATACATACATGGTAAACGTATGTATGTACAAGACAATTACATTTGCTTTCGTGTATGTGTCAATGTATATTTATATATATATATATACATTTGCTTATGTGTAAATACAACATGTATACAAATACGGGTAAATACACCATGTGTATTTACACACACGCACTTTTGCTTTCCATATTTGTATCTATATTCATATTTGTATCTATTTCTATATTTGATATTGTTTTAACTTATAAGTAGCTTATATGTCAACATGATACATACTTGATACAAGCATGACGCATGCATGATACATACATGATACATACACGATACATACTGTACATGATACATACATACATGATACATATGTGATACATATATCATACATATATCATACATACATACATACATACATACATTACATTACATTGCATTGCATTGCATTGCATTACATTACATTACATTACATTACATACAATTACATACATGACACATACAATTATATATATGATGCACATTTACAATTACATATATAATATATAGGATACATACATATGATTACATATATGACACACATATTTCATTACATATGTACACATATATTTAATGTATATGTGAGTCTATGTGATATATATATATATTGGCACTTCCATGACTTTGTAGGTCGAAGTGGTTGATTTTCAGCGGGAGGCAAGGACTTCAAGGGGATGTGCTCAGCTGCAATGTGGCCATCGACGCGTGCCAGAAGTGCTCCAGGTGCAGTCCTGGCTGGTTGATGAGTGGGTTTAATGGTGGTTTGATGGTGGTTGCAATGGTGGTTACCCTCTGGTAAACAGCCACATAGCGAACCATGCTATTAATGTTTTTAATGGGTAAATCAACTATTTCGACTGGGCCATGTTCAATAGCTATGTTAAATTGCCAGAGGGTAAATGGTGGTTTACTGGGATTTAAAGGGATTTATCACCAAAACATGGTGGTTTGATAGGATTTAAGCAAGCAAAAGATGATGAACTTTCTGGTAATCATGGAACTCAATGGGCCTAGCTGCCCTAGCTATGTGGAAAAAATACCAGATGGTTACCCTTTATGAAGCCAACTGGGAATCCCCATTCGATGTATAACACTAGCCATTTCATGGAGATAAAATGGCGATGGTGATAAACTGGTGATAATGTTGGATAGATTAATGGAATATGATTGACAGTATGAATGTGGAATTCTCCGGAAATGGGGGATTGGTCTCAGTTTATTGCCAGATGAAAAATGGGGATTTCATGACTTTCTAAACCGTTGGAATTGGGTGTTTTGTTTTGGTGTCATCCGTGCCATACACTCCAGAACCTAGATCAAAAGTGACGGTTACGTATCCGCATTCAAGGATGGCAATGGTCATTTAGATACCCCGATCAATCGTGAAAACCCGATTTGGGTTGATCTATGTACATAGAATTATATAGATATATAAGGTAAGTATGGGCTAAACGGCTATAGGTACCATTTTATATTTTTTTTTGGGAAGTGAACGTAGGTTGCTGGACCACGAAGCAACAGATTATCCCCCAGGTGGGCGGAAACTCTTCAACTGCTGGGGAATTTTGTGGATGAGCTGAGTCCCGAACTCAGGGAGGTACCACCAGGGTGAACCCCATGCGAACTCGCCGGAAATCTACCCTCTCTGGGAACATAGCAAAAACAGACGTTTGAATGGAAAAACATGTATAAATGGGAGATTTTCCAGCAAACAATCTTTGACTACCAGAGGGTAAGTACAAAGTTCTAGTTTTTAGTCGTTCAACCATCGACACTTGGAGTTTTAACCACTAAACATGTTTACTGGGGCGTGCGAATTCTTATTGTCTGGATAGTAGATATTGGGGAGATCAAGTTGGAACGATGGCCAGAGATCTGGATAAACACAAAAAAAACAAACATAAACAGAAAGACACCCAAAATTGTGTTGTTATGCATATCCCAACAGGATACCCCTTGTGGCAACATGTTTTGGATTGCAACATGATGGAACAATCATGTTGTATAGTCAGATCAACAGCTGGGCGCGAAATTGGGTGCCGGCACAATGTGCCGTGGCTCTTTTCTAAACGGAGATGTAGTCTAATCAAATCTCGCGCAATTTTCAGGGCGTTACTGTCATTTGGGTACGGGTCAAAAGGTGCCCCCAAAAGCGAAATGGTGAGTGAGTCTTGAGAAAGAACAAACCCCAGGGGTCACGTTATCTACACTGCAACAGTAAATACTTTAAATACTGCAGAAACAGACCTTGGTTTTGAACCCGTAGATGTCCTCTTCCAACTGGTTGATCAATGGAGGGGCAAGCCCCATGTTTCACAACCAATTTTGTAAATGGACGGTAAATGGATGGTGAATGGACGCTAAACACCTAGTACTCGGGGTATTCCTGTGGCCCCTCCGAGGCTTCAAAGTTGCAATGGCCGCGTGTGAGAAGATGGCGAGGTGGCAACAGCTTCTGACGCTGCTGACCGAGATGTTCGGGCCCCGTTGTTTGGTGCTGTGCGGAGGTTTTTTTTCCGTTGTTTTCCTGGGGTTTTGAGCCCGATACTCATCAAAGCCTCAGGCGAACTTCTCGCATGGCGGTCAATGCCAGGGGCCCAACAGCGCTGGTGGAGTTTGTTCCTTTAAAAGCAGCTAATGCCATGCATGATATGGTGAAAGATGATGACATAGAACTTCATAGAACCACTTTGAGGGCTCAGGAAACCAGGTTTGGGGGTTACTTTGAAAATCTTTGAAATATGAGCAGCTGATGATGGGCTGCCCATCAACAGAATGGGCTTTGGACCCAAACCTGCCCAAAGCCGTTTTGGCCACTCAAAGGATGAAAGGCCATCGAATTCTGCTGTACCCAAAAGAGTTGACTCAAAGCCAATCAATTGGCCAATCAGCGGCCAGGCTTTGGAGAACTTGCAAGGATCATTTTACTCATATGAATGCTTGATGGTCCCCATCTCAAACATATTTTCTATTGTTATTTATAAAGAAAGGCATGTCATCACAGCTGTAGGCCTGGACCTATGAGATGGCTGCAAACCTTTGCGAATCGCCGCTGCCGCTGCCGCAACTTTTGGAGGACCGCAACTTTTTTTCTCACCAAGTAGGTAGAATCTGAGGGTTTGGAGAGGATTATGGATGATTGCATGTTGTGTGGGAGCCTGAAATGAAACTCTTAGCTTCAGAACGCAGGACTATAGACTCTTTGTAGGAACGATCTTCTTGCAGGTCTCAAGTTTTTCACCGCGGTAGAGGCTCATTTCCACAGCATCCTTTCTTGGTCGACAAGTTCCCTGTGTGTTCTCTGCGATGTGGCTGGATGATGGGGCCTCCCAAAATCATACCATTTGCCCAAATGAGGAGCTGGAAGAGCTTGCGCAGGGTGGGATGAGCCATGGATGAGCTGGGAAAAACAAGGGCGCAACGGCAAGAACTGGTAGAACAGTGATTCTTGGGAGATCTAGGTCACTGGTTTTGCTGGATTAAGAAGTTTGCGTGGAGTTGGGGGGTGAATTTTGGAATCCGCTGGGGTTCCCTGCATTTGGCCGCCTTAGCTGAAGCATCCTGAAAATGGATCATGGAACCGGACACAATAAGAGCGAGTCTAAGCCAATCTATTTTCACAGGGCCTGAACCAAACCAATCTATATATATAATATATATATATATCTATATATATATATCTATATATATATATATCCAATCTCACCAATGTTGGCAACATTTTGGGGGTATGATCACCGAGAAATCAGGATTTTTTGACCTTTGCTACGGTCTGGCTTCGAGGTTCTTGATACGGAGACGAATGGCGAAACTTAAAAAGAAGGCAGGGATTTGCCATGGGAGGAATCGTGGTGTGACCTCACCAGGGGCCAAACATGATGGGGAATCTTGGGGAGATCCACATGACCTGAAATGATGCTCCAACATGACCATGGATGACCTACAGATCCAGTTCAGCGATGGTCGTCCTTAGTCCTCTCAAAAGATCACCATTGGGCGCGAAAAAAGTGTGGTTTTGGAGGACTAGAAGGAGCCTACTGGGGGTTGCAGTTCCATAATAGAGTTTATATCCTAACTAATTGGCATGTTTATATTTACCCTCTGGTAAACTAACATAGCTATTGAAAATGGCCATTTATAGTGGATTTACCCATTAAAAATGGTGATTTTCCAGTTCGTCATGTTGGTTTACCAGAGGGTATACATCCATCAAAAACTCCAAGGATAGGCTATCCGCAGCCACATGGCATCCCGATGGGCACCTCGTCAGGTGCTCCTCATCCAGAAGGTGTATCGAAAGTGGCTCAGGTGCTGGAATCGATTGGGGCCAAAGAAAAGGGCCTGCTGAATATCAAGATTTTCATGTTGATTTTTCTACCAGGTTTAGGAAAGATCGCATCAGCTCCAGGGATGTGCCTACAGTACCTGAGAGTAACTGTGATTCATGTGCTTCCATGCCTATTTCGTATAACCTTAGAATGAATATGCCCATGATTCTTGGCCATGTTGGATTCTTCTTCCATATATTCCTATTTTTTGGGTGCCAGAAAGTTGAAAGTCCCTGGTTTCTACCCGTGCCCGTAGCCCTTTTCTGTCCCCTTCGCGTCGTGGCACAGTCTTCCAAAGATGCGACGACTGATCCACTTGAGAACTGCCGTCATTCGGAAACAGCAGGTGCCACGGGAGTGGTGATGACCATCCGATGGTCCATGAAAAAATCTGATTCATGATCCTTTCCAACGGAAATGGATGCTACATCATGCCACACTCAAAAGAAGAGGAAGGATGGTCTTGCCTGAAACTGTGAAAGGCCTCATGATCCTTCTTTGTTTTCCATATCCAGCGCTTGCAGCATGAACGCGCTAGGCAAAGCTGATCCAGAACTATTGGCGGCAGCATGCAGAGAAAAACCTCGTCAAAAAGATCCAGCAGGCACCGAGCAATGAACAACAAGTGCCATGTCTGGTTTTGTCCTGGCAATTTTGATGGGGCAAATGATGATCAACTAGGAGATTTGAGGGTACTAGACCCTACTGTACCTTCAGATAAATCCACCCGCAGTTTTGTTCGTTGTTTCAGGAGAAGCATTGAGATCCGTTGAACATCAAACGGTGAGTCAGATAGGTTCTCCTTAGGTAAGCGGAGGAAGTGCGCTTGCTGCGTGTGATGCTTACTTAGTTTAACGATCTTGCATGGCGTGCAGTTGTGTTTCACTATTCATCCCCTGCCCTGCTGGTCTCCATTTGTTGAGATCTCGCTGCTCCTATAAACTAATATAGATGTGGAAAACCTATGAAAACCTATCAAAATCCACCATGTGTAAATTATGTTTCTAGGAAAACCATTGGTTTTCATATTTATGTTAGTTTGCCCTAGGGGAATTCTAACTTGGAGCACTGCACATGACCAGTTCAATTTGTGGCCCCAGGATGGTGTCCAGTGACTCTTGGGAACCGGAGATCACCTGGGTCACTTCAGCACACTATCCTGGTGTTTGCATGTTTTACATGTAAAAATATGTAAAATACATCCCATTTCATAGGTGGTATTGGAACTCATATGAATTTATAGATATTTATAGTATTTTATAGTTTCATACTTCCCATCCTATGGTGTTTTGAGGTATTTTTTAAAACATCAACCGATGGTTCCTGGTAGAAGATTGCCATCCCCATGCCGTCCCCATCCAGGGCGAGCGCCCAACAACGACCACCTGAGCCGAGAAAGGGGGGCGCGATTTGGGGAGTCCTGCCATGGCCATGGATCTCTATCACATAGTGGGGACATCTATGGGGACTCAAGTATTCAACCAGCCATCAATGGCGATGTAAGTGAGAGATGATTCGGATAGATCTGCATGAATTATGTTGGTGACCTCACGCCGCGACGTCACAAAGTAAATGATGGTGAATTCGGGTAACTAACCCAAACGGCCATGCCATTTTGAGAGGGAAGATGATGTTCAAAAATCTTGGTGCTTATTGTAGGAAGTGATACTGTCCACCATATAGGGGATTGTCACATTACTGTACATTATCCTATTATCCTAGTATACATGAAGGGCGCCATTTCAGTTTTTGAATGCTGCTCAATTCATCTCTAGTAGGGGAATGTATATTATTATATATGATTATACTATTATATGTGATTATATTATTATATATTACCAAATTATTATATATGATTATATGGTTATATATGATTATATTTGATTACATATGATTATATAGTATTATATCTGATTATACATGGTTATATACGATTATTATGATTATATATATATAGATGGGATATAGGATGGCATGAGTCAACATTCAAGATTCGTTGATCTTATTTTTTCCCACACATTTAACTTATTTACTGGTTGTTTTTCTGTCATTTCATACTCTTCCCATGTATTCTTTGGGGCCAAAATTGATGGTGAAGATGCGCTACGGAGCCACAGAAATTGGCTTCAGGGATCATCAAGGTACTGGATGATTTATCTGCAGATTTGGTGAAGCAACCAGAGACTTTCCAAAGCTTATCATGCTTTTGTGGTCATTATTGCGGACATGCCTACCAAATGATAACACCGATGATCCATTTATATGTGTATATATATATATATATGTTTTTTTTTGCGCGCACTATAAGGATACCCATCATGACTTGGAAGACCGTGGCAAATGATAGCTTTGAAGTGGTTGGTTTTATTTACTGGGGTGCTTTGTAATGGATCTTGGAGACCTAACACCCTTTCACGAGGCTTTGCGCCCATGGTGGTCAGAGAGAGAGAGAGAGAGAGAGAGAGAGAGACAGAGACAGAGACAGAGCAACGAATTCTCACGGAGATCCAGTCAGTGCCGGGGGATCTATACATATCACATCACATCACATCATGTCATATCATATCATGTCATGTCACATCATATCATATCATATTTACTGTACATATATTATAAATTACATATATAGATAATGCTGAATACTGCTAGTCTAGATAGAATTATAGCATTACAATGAATTATATATAGTATATAATCATGGTCAAGGATCCCCAAACTGCTGGGTTCGGGTTGGTGGTGTCATTGTTTTGTAGGAACCAATCACAAACAAAACAATGGCATCGAGAAACGGGAGTAGCACCCGCAAAAGCAGAGATATCACCATCCAAAAAATGCAATGCGTTGGTGGTGTCAATTGTTTTTTTGTTTTTTTGACCTTTTATTGCTTCCAAGAGTCTTTCAGGGAGGCCGTTCCACCAGAAAAGAAATTGATGGCTAGGATGGTTCTCCTTTTGGATTGGGGTGATCACTGTGACTCATGGCACTCTCCGAAACGCGACCGGGCAAAGTTGTTTCACCTGCACGGGGCGAGGTTGATTGAAAAGCAGAAGCCCGCATGTGATGGTACCCATTTTACCGATGTGGGAAAGTTTGCACAAAAAATCGAGACAAATGAAGCAATGTTTTTCTGATTTGGTGACAGATACTTGAGGCGGAGCTGTGATAACTTTGGCTTAGTTTGGAGGCAAAATTCATCAACAAATCATGTGTGTCCTACACACCTTGAAAACATAGGCATGGTGATATGACTTGGAGAGGTTTCAACCATCCTCAACCATCTACCTTGGAACGCCTTTCGGGTGTTTCGACCCTCCCTGCACCTGAAAACAGGGCAGGGTGCCATGATGGACCGGTGAAAATAGCAACGACACGTGCGGATTGATGGAACACATTGGATGGTGGTTTCACCTCTCCATCTATTACTATACGCTCGCAGGTCGAACTGGGTTTCAATCGCGTTTTGCTGGTATTTCACCATATTTCACCCATTCAAGTTTCAATCCCTTGTAGAGGGTACTTGTCTTCTTGGAACTCTTTCTTGTACTGCATTTGGTGAACCTCACGAAGAAGCTATCGGCCAGGTGGAAAAAACATGTGGATGGTTCGGTACCTACAGTATGGGACCGCTGAAATCAGGGGATAAACATGAACATGTAACTTATAACTTCTAACATATTTAATTGCCTTCGGCAAGCCCGCTGGCCATAGAGAGGTGGCCCCAAGGGAGTTTGATGTGCATTCTAGGTGGAAGCCCGCGAGAGAGCAGAAGAGAAAAGAAGGAGAATAAGAAGAATAAGAAAGGACGACGAAGACAAAGCCGTAAAACGGAAGCGGCTTGTGTAGCAAGGTTTGCTGTAACAACCTATTGACCGTATACCAAATTAGTACTGCCCCCAGCAAAGTAGCGCCAGGTACTATGTATGAGCCTCTGGCTTGACAGCAGACCGCTGCATGGAAGGAGCCAGGGAAGAGAGATTGCCCCAAGGGAAGTTGACGTGCACGCTAGGTGGAAGCCTGAGAGAAGAAACGAACACAGAGCCGTAGATCAGAAGCAAGCTTGAGCAGCAAGCGCGTGCTTGAACAACCAATGGAACGCATACCAAGTGAGTACTAGTCGATCAGTACCGTGTGCGTCCTGTGACGAGCACCTGTAGACGACGGTAACGCTGTAGGCAATGTCATTAGCTACCGGCACTGCCAGTGTAGTACTTGAAGAAGAAGGGAGGAAGGAGTAGAGGAGTAGAGGAGTCGGAGTAGGCGTCGGAGCAGGCGTCGGAGTAGGAGTAGGAGGAGTTATAACATATTATGTACACACACACACACGCACTGACACATATATCATCATATATCATCATATATCATCATATATCATCATATATCATCATATATCTATCTATATCTATATCTATCTATATCTATATCTATATATACATATCAAAATTATATTTACACACACAACTATCACATTTCTAGTGGGTTTTGGCAGTGGTTTGGAATCCGGGCCTCAAATTTCCACCAAGGCACTGGAGTCTCGATGAGTTTGCAACCGAATCACCCGGATGTGTTGGAACTCCACCTTTTCCGTCCAGAATTTGCTCTGCTCAGAGTCTCAGAGTTTTCTTTTTTGGGGGGCCCTGCGGCCGAAATCGACTCGGTGAAGCGATGGACATTGTTTTTAGAGCTCGGATTCTGATTCTTTTGGATATCAGAAACTGGAGGGATTTGGTCATGGAATCGATCAAGGAGTCGGTGGCGTCCATTTGGAATCGATCCGGTTCATCTCCTGTCCAGCCTGACCCTGGTTCCCTTGGGCGGCGCATGACCGGCGCCGGATTTGAGCTGGCGGAAGATGCGGAGTGTGCCATTTGCTGGGAGAGGCTGAAAGTTCATGGATTTGAGCGACTCTCATGCGGCCACGCCTTCCATTCTGCATGTCAAAGAGCTTGGTTGGCTACACATTCTACCTGTCCGCTCTGTAGAGCGCGAGTTGCATGATGGTGAGTGTGGATTTGTATAGTTTTTGTACAGCGACATTTGCGTTTGGCTCAGGAATCCGGTACCAGTTTGGGATCAGACAAGGATTGTTAGTACATGTCGCTACAACCTTGTGAGTTTATTTTCTTTCTTTTTATGTGTGTGTGTGTGGGGGCCTTCTAACATGCTTGGTGGTGTCAAACATGTTTGATATTCCCTTGTTGTGGAACGATGATCCGATTCAAGGGTTGAATCCACCAACCAGGTGACCGTAATCCTTTCGAGCCATTTCCCATTTTGATTTGGAGACATTCCTGGAATAATGCCCTTGGATGACAGGGCTAAGTCATCGATGAATCAAAGCTTAGCTGAAGCGGCTTGAATTGAAACAGTTTGAGAGGCGCATGGCTCACTGTTTCTATCCAAATAAGAGACTTATGAAGGGCAGGGAGCAGATCATCCGGGGGGTCAAACTGCGAACAATTGCAATCTACGTTGTCATTTTGAAGGTAGGCTCACTAGCTCCTCGGGATTTAAACATTTCAGCAATCCCTGGCCGTTGACTTTCCAGATGACCGGTCACGGTTGAACGCTCTCACCCAATGGAATTCACTGAAAGCTGGAACCACCAACTACAGCAGTTTCTTGTTTACTTTAAAGGTCGTGCTCCATGAAAACTTACTTATTGAGACTCAGAAAATGCAATATGCCACAGGGAGAGACGCTGTTGATATTTTTTGTGTGTCAATTTTCTGGGTTGCAGTCGTTCCAGCACGGAATGCCTCGCGGGCCATTTGCCTCCTAGGTCCGTTAAACGGACACCCGGCCCAGAGCAGATTGCGAATCATTCAGCCTGCGGAGCTTTAAACAGGGAGGAACCGTGAGATAGAAAGGGGGCAAGATGGGTAGAAAACCCATCAAACCTAGGGGTTTGACAAACCGAAGATGGGGATGTGATGGAATGTGACCAGGTGAATAAGTCCTCCAGTCCTGGGTTTATCCCATATCCAAGAAATCACTTTGGTATTCACCAGCTTTAATTTGTTGGATGATCCTCAAAGTAATGGGCATGCTATCCATCCACACTTGGCCGAGCGCTCCTGTGGATCAGGAAAATTGGATCTTTTTTTTCTCGAATACAAGACTTTCTGAATCTTCTGTGAACATCTGTGAGCAATCACTCGGCAGTTTGCCCATTTAAGGCATTTGAAGGCTCTACATCAGGAATGACTACCATCCCACACATTTAGACGGTTTTTCACAATGTTGGTTAACGCACATTGATGCTGAATAGTGTAATCAACATCAATCAACATTAATCAACATTAATAATCAACATTAATCAATATTAATGAACAGTCCAAAGTCGTTAATGTTGATGAATGCTGATCAGTGCCCACACATTTTGCGGCTCCAACGGCTCAAACATCGCAGCCATCAGCGAATCGGCGGCCGCTTTTTTCCCAAACTCGTTGCGAGCTCCAGGAACACCAAAACCGTGGGGTTCCAAGATGAGTGGTGAATTCATTGCTGGCCAACGATGTTTGGTGCTTTTATGGAGACATGTTAGTGTGTATATATAATTGTATATATATATACATAGTAAGTAACCAGCAGATAGAATAAAAAGCTGGTCTTCTTTTTTTTTCGAAAAACTAGTCAACATCAACCTATTGGGTAAAGAACTTGCAGATAGAATTTATAGTATTCTATCGGTGCTATGGTTTTTACAAGGGTTTTGGACAATGTTTCCGTAAGATTGTGTGCCAGCTCTGTTGGCATGCAGAAATAGATCAATTAGTTTCAGTAAATCAAACACATAATCATTGAAATGGTTCATTTTAACTTGATTTAGTTGCAGGAATGATGGGAAATTGTTCATTTCAACCTATTGAGTAAGAATAGTATCCCATCTCTCTGCTTTTTGTCCTATTCTATCTGTTGACCTGGCAATCCTGAATTCTCTATCTGCTGGTTCCTTACTATATATATATTTATACATTTTTATACATGTATTTTATAATGATACATATAATATCATATAATATAATATCATATAATAAAATATTATTTAGGGATATATATATACATGTATATATATATTTAATGCTATCCATAAGGCTATATATATATTAATATGTATATATATATATATTTATACTTGTATACACATAAAATGATGTATACATATATATCAAAATATATGTATATGTATATATATGATTATATATATAATGATATGTACATAAATATACATACTGACTTACATAATTAAAATGATGTATGTATAATACTGTAAATACAATGGTATAAAATGATATATATGTGATATATATATAATGATATACGTATGTGTAATGATATATATATGTATATATATACAGCCTTAATGATATACATATGTATATACAGTTATATATACAATTATATATAATGCTAGATGTATAATGATATACGTATATTTAATGATACACACGCATCTACAATTATCTTTAATAACATATATATATACATATAATGATATACACATATATATATATATGTACTTAATGATATATATATATATATTTAATAATACATATATACATTATTGATGATATATACATATATATATATACACATATTATTGTATATATATATACACTAAGAGATAGATGGCGCAGCATTGCCTGGCCACTACATAGCTCACATATACAGATGGTTCCCAGGTAGTTGGGGTGGGTGTATTCTAAGAGCGTGCAAGTCATATGCAGAGAGGACCGGAGAACAGTTTTTGGGCGACAAATTATAGGCACTACATAGCCAAGTCTAAGAAAGTCATGTAGTTAGTACATAGGTAAAACCCATAGCGTATATAGGTGTCCTGTAGGTACTGTGCCATACAGGCGTACATAGGTTTATGTCGGTAGGTGTTCACTCATCTGTACCTGAGCTTTGAGACATTCCTACTTTGGTGTTGAGTAAATCCACCATTTTTGCTGGCTACATCCCCATTCATGCCATTGCTTCACCATTTCATGGCTATATACGGCTATATAATGCTATGTATCATCCATATGTGCATGTCCCCATGCATTGATTTATGATTTAGAATATACCATCTGGTTATTAACATAGCCATGGAAAATCACCATTTTTAAGAACGGTAAACCATCTATTTCTATGGGCCATCTATACCATGGCTATGTTAGTCATAGCCAGAGGGTAGAATATTTATACGTGATGTACAGTAACCATTGACCATCGGTTGTATATCCCTGGTCGATCCTGGTCACATCACAGCGCAGCGAGGACATCGTAGGACAGATCAACCATGGCCTTCCGAGGCGGGACCTCTGCAGATTGGTGACGTCGGGATTTCATGGGAATATTTGGTGGGGATATGGTGATAAAGTTATGGTGACATGGTGATAAAATGGGGATATAGTGGGATATGACCTAAGCACATAAGTATGGAACCATGTTTTGAGGAACCAAATCAGACACCATGAGAATTTAGCATAGTTAAAAAAAAATGTCAACCTGATTTTAATACTGTATCTGGAATCGCACCAACCAAAATTTAAATACTGGGGACTTCAACATGGATTGAACCATCCAAAATAGACTGCTCTGTTTGCAATTCAGGACGTTAGTCTTGGATGTGGACACCATCAACCATAGCCAATATAGTTTCATATGGGGGTTATAAACCATACTCAGTTTTAGGCAACAAACTATTGAGTATCTGTGTCATGAAGTTGGAGTAACATCATAAACAGTGATACACTATTGTGGTAAACATGTTTTTCGGTTTGCCGCATCAGTGATCCACAAAACGATATCATCAGGAACCGAAGATGGAATTTCTGTTCTGCCCAAGTCATCCGACATGTGCCACAGGACGTCAGATTCGCGCAGCCAGCCCGGGCCTTGCTGGCTCCTGGCCCTGCCTCTGCCAACCTGTTGTCTATGCTACTCAAACTACTTCCTATACAGAATACCTAGGTATTAGGTAGCATCCATTAATATCTTACATGCCGCTTACTGGTGTAATTATTCTAGCTACATACAGCTATGTAAAATCTACCTGCTACGTGACTCCGGAGGTATATCATACTGTGTACCAGCTGCATGATATCTTCACTACTATACTGGCAAAGATATGTACCAATATATATTATTCCACCTCAACACATGCAACCACTAGCAGTATGACTCAACTCCCACTTCCCCCTATCTCATAGGTGGGGGCGAGAGATTACTATATACATGTAATACATGGAGCTAAACATATACATGCACAATGCATTTGACTACATGTTCATGTATTTGTATATAGAGGTACAATAAATCCCTCTCATGTAAAAAGTATATATATATGTACCATATATACACATTCTTTGAAGTGTTCTGAAGTTTCTTGACACTGCTGTGTGCCATTCTCAACGATAGAACCCGGTTTCTTGGGATCAGTTCCGGGCTTCCGTGCAGCCAAGCCTTGGTGGAAGGCATCGGGTGATGATCCCAAGCCTTGGTTTTAAATTTGACTCCCACAAAACATGGTGAAGATCAAGTGGACACCATGAAAATTCAATGCCATTTGATTCATTTGATCTTGGGAAGAATGGCAATTCATCCAGAAAACAATATCTGGGAGATATTGACAATATTGGCTACTATCAGACGTGGCCGAGATTCACTGTAGTAAACCTTAAACGACTTCCCTTTTTGTAATGTCTGAGAAGACACATGGTAGAATTGGCTATGGCTACCTGTATGGTCAATTCCTGGGTTTTCCAAATTATGAAGTATAGCACTCCCCCAAAAAAGATAGAGGTTAGTAAAATCCCATCTGAAAAAAAATGGTAAATTGAATCTATTCTATCCTTTTGCGCTTTAGTATAATTAGATATTGACATAAATATGATATCTGTTTAGTGGTTGCAGCCCCCAAGATATCAGAGGTCCCTGGGGATCATCCGAGGCGTTTTGCTTCTGGCCATGCTGGCCATGCTTGCAGCCCCATGGCAGCACCCTTCTGGGGGCGTCTGTATCCATGTGTCACATGTGATATCATTATGTTACAATTATATACTGTCATGTGCCATGCTATGCTATGGTATGTACACGACCTGGTTGGTGGTTTCACACATTTTTTATGACTTTCCATATTTATTGGGAATAATCATCCCAACTGACTTCAACTGAGGAACTCATATTTTTCAGAGGGGTTGAAACTACCAACCAGTAACTGATTACAATTATTACAACTGTAGATCCATTGATTTCTGACCATCCATGACCATCCGCAGCTCCTGCTCGCTGGAGCGCAAGCGCGCAGGTTCCGACATGCTTCACGGGGGTCGTGCCGTCCAGGACATTGACCGACGGCAATGTTTCATTGCTGTGAAAGTTTTTCAGCATCTTTGTTGGGGATATGTAGGGATAAAGACTGGGATGCAATGGAATATATAATATATGTTTGTAAAACTAACCATATATGATTCGGGTGTGTTTGAACATGGGGGATATCGCATAATTACCATGTTAATGGCACAAATGACTCAAAACCAATGCAATTCAGGGACACACCAAAACTCTTCGATGCACTATGTACCCACCCAGCGATTATTTCACCAACAGAACATGGGATTTATAAATACGGTACAACCATATTAAAACCCATTATAAATGGATACCCAGTGGATACATAGTGGATACGCACCATTCATTTACCCACAAAACTCATTCCCATATACATTGATTGATAGTAGTACTATATATTATTGTATCCATAATTATATATATATATATCAATTATTTAATAGGGAGATACCCTTGGTGATCAACAGTCGCGTCGTTTAGAGGATCACTCTTAATTGAGATTCTATCAATATATATATATATCTATCTATCTCTATATATATATCAATATATTATAAATACGGATAGCCCCGGTACTTCATCATTTTCCCGAAGAGTCGGTCGAGGACCAGGGGCACAACTGCCGTCCGTGGTGAGGTGGGCGATTTCGCAGGAGAGAGAGAATTGGGGGTTTCCATCAATGGATACCCAAAAATGGTTGGTTTATAACGGAAAAGCCTAGATCATATGGATGGATGGATGGATAGATGTGTTTCAATGCTGCTGGGATGATGATTTTAAAATATGACACCCATTCTTAGACCCATAAGGTCAGACCAGACCAAGCAGATAAAGCGATGGGAATCCTCATGGGATCTGCGGAACTGCACGGCTGTAGCCTCCGAAAATCAAACATGGCGGGAGCTGTGGGTTGCTGGAATTTCCCCATTAGCTATGGAACTTCTCATCCATGATCCATCAAATTATCCATCTATAATATTATTGTATATTATTCCGTTGATATTCATATATTCATATATACCCTCTGGTAATTTAACATGGCTATTGAAAATCACCATTTTTAGTGGGTAAATCAACTATAAATGCCCATTTTCAATAGTCATGTTAGTTTACCAGAGGGTAATCCCATGAATTATCGTATATTATCCATATATTCATCCCGGATTCGCATTTTTCAAGCGCCCAGGCCGCCGGCTCGAGCTCAAGCTCGAGCAGCTCCACGGCCTTGGTGAAGGACGGGGATATCGGGAGAGCGAGCCATCGGGAGAGCTACAACAGGGGAATTGATAGATATTTAATGATACTCCTAGTAGTTTATTGATATTTAATTAGTAGTACACTAGTAGATAGATAGATAGATAGATAGATAGATAGATTAGATTAGATTAGATTAGATTAGATTGGATAGGATTAGATTGGATTAGATTAGATTAGACTAGATTAGATTATATAGATTAAGATTAGATTACGTAGATTAGATTAGGTTAGATAGATAGATAGATAGATAGATAGACAGATAGATAGACAGATACATACGTATAATTATATGTATATATCATGATATTTATTTAGAACTATTCAATGATATTCATAGTAGTTCTAAATCATTCAGTAATTGATACTGTAGATGTTCAATGATAGTTCTGAATCCTCCAGCGATAGATGTTTTACATGGGGATTTACTCTTATTTGCTGGGGATAGTTCTAAATCATCCAGTGATAGATATTCAAGTAGTTCTAAATCATCCAGTAAATCATAGTGAGTATGTTGAGTTTGTTTGGGATTTATAGTAGTGATAAAGGGTTCTAAAGTAATCTAAAGTCAATAAATAGTAATTTATATGGATTTACATGGATTTATAGTAGTTGTAAAACCTGTTCCAAATCATCCAGTTGGGGATATCATCCATCAATAGACTGGAGTGGATTGGGGTTCACCATACATATGGGATGATTTAGCATAAATAACAAATTGGATCAGGGTTGCTCCAGCCTTTTAGGAGAAAATGATTGCCGCTATTGGGGGGAAATGGGTGTTTTTTTGTTTTATGCACCAGGGAGTTCGCTCGCAAGAATGAGATGGTTGGAATGTAATATACAGTATACATATTTTGCTGATGGTTTCAACTTGTTTTGCCTTCCATTCCAACAGAATATTCTTGGGACGTATGGCTGGCCCAACCAAGAGCCTGCTTGGTCAGAATTTCACGCCGGTACTTGTTGTCTATTCTTCTGTTTATTCTTGGGATGTGAGCAGCAGGGGTACCAGCCACTATGAACAATATGAACCACGCGCAAACGATGTTTCCAACATGGTCAGTTTCCATATGATGTTTAATGGATTTTGACGGAACAAAAAACACCACAACAAAATCCCATTGCCTGGTTGGAAACAAATTGAGATGACCCAAGAAAAAACACGTGTTTCTATGGACGACCATGGATATCCAATTGACCATTGCCGCATCTATACGAGCATAGTTGGAAGCCATCTATCTTCACCTGGAGTAGCCATGTCTATCCATACCTTCGCGACCATTTGGCTGTAATGAAGTGCATCATCTGGTAAACTAACATAGCTATTGAAAATGGTGATTTATAGTGGATTTACCCATTAAAAATGGTGATTTTCCATAGTTATGTTAGTTTACCAGAGGGTATCATCACTTCAATGATATGTCTCCAACTGGAGACTCACTGGTCATATCCATTCTTTCTCACCTAACCACTTCCATGATTAGCTTCCAATCATTTCACATTTTTGCCATGGATCTGGGTAAATTATAACGACCTCACTGTTCTCCCTCACTGGAATCATGGTTAATTAGTAAGGGGAATCATCCCCAGATAGCCTTGTTAGTGAAATATTATAATTCACTCAGATTCATGGATTATTAACCATGATTAGCTATTATTAACCACTATTAACCAGTATCTACCCCATGAATCAGATGGATTTTGTGAGCGCCGGACCATGTTTTTTGAGCCATCGCCAGGTGACCCCGGAGAACAGCATCGCCACTGCCGGTGTCCTGGGCGGTGTGACCGGCCTCCTGCTGGGTGGCTTCTGGGCCACTGGGACTGCGAAATCCATGGGGATGTCTGGTGACACAACTTGCTATGTGAAATGATTTGAAATGGGTATGGGTCAATACTCATAGATACATTTTTAGTGGGATGAACATCCATTTACCAGCTATTTTGGAGGTTCACTAGGTACCAGGGTTTTGACCCATCCCCAAATCTTGGAATATCACCATTCCATACCATTCCATGACATACCCTCTGGATCCCTCTGGTAATTTGAGAGATTCGCTGACATCAACATTCTTGATATGTAAAGATTCTTTAAATGGGCCATTTCCATAGCGTTCCATGGCTTTGTGAAACTATGATACGGCTATTATCAATCAAGAAAGGTTGGTCCAATAGTTCTCACCCATAGCACCAGAGGCAGTTCAAACGATTTAGGAATCACTACACCAACATATATAAGAAATATTGACCATACGATTCACCCCAAACTGCGAACATGGTGTATAGACACTTGACACATGATTTCTCAAAGAGCTAAATGAACTAAAACTAAATGGGATGTTTTTGCCAATTGGCTCGCCGTGTTGTGCGCACAGCCTCAGATTGGTGCAGCTGGTTTTGTGGCAACCTCCTATTTGGCCAAAAAGGAGGACGAGACCCCACTAGTTACGAGTTCCTGGTGCTTCGTTTGGAATTCATGGCTAGGCGATACTTTTTGAAAGCACTGAACCAACAACTTCTGTCCCATAGTGAAATCGGCGTCGAAAATCAAACTTCAAAGTAATAAAGTATATATATATATACGCATGCACACAGCTATGCATACAAACAAACGCACATACATATGACATACGTGGAAAATGAATCAAAATGATTAATGCAAGCAAATACATAGAAGTCCTATGAATTCCTATAGAATTCCTATAGATACAGAAAATATCTAAGCCGTGGAGGGTTGGCGCCCCCTGTCTGCGCAGGAGTCTGATGTGGCCACTGTGCTGAAGGGCGTCTCCAGTGCTTCCCTGGAGGCGTGGGAACGAGTTGAGTTTGGAGCTTTCATAGACTTAGTTTACAGTTTCTTGAAGATACTACAAATGACTACAACATACATCAACATACTATATATGATATTATATAAGAATACTATGAATATTGAAGAAATCTAATGGGGATATTCTAAGATTCTGGGATATTAAGTGGGATATATTAGATGGGATATATTCAACCGGAATGACCATTCATTACTGTCTCATTGTTTGTTCCCATCCATTCTTGCTGGGCGAAATGGGTTGGTTGCTGTTGGATGGCTAGGCCCTGAACTATGTGGACTACCTGAACAAGAAGTACGAAGTCACCAACAAGGCGGCTCCGGTGGAACATGGCGGAACCATGGGACCATCGCCTTTTCAACATGGGACCACTGGAAACTGGGGGCGAAATCGCTGACGGGGCTACTGCAGAGTAATTTCGCGGAGCAGCAATGTCCTCAAACAAATGTGGTATATTTTTGCAGAGCTGAACGTGGATACAAACCCCATCATCTGGCTGTTGTCTCAAACGTGTTTACTTTCCGTTTCTCAGCATGATGATCCCCAATGAGTCTCATACTTCCCCACCTGTTACCTGGAGGGCAGTATTTTGTGCGTGTCTCCTCTCCTTCCTCCTTCTCTCCTCTGCATCTCTTCTCCCTCCCTCCTCTTTGCCTCTTCATGTCCACGTCTAATCACTTCACTCAACCTTATATCTGCATTTACATCTTACTAGTAGTATGGATAATTAGGCTAGCTGGACCACACGCCTTATATATGGTGTATATATATATACAGTACATACATATTTGTTTAATTGTCAGCGCAAATGCCCCCCTCCCTCTATGTGTATATCTATATCTGCGCAGAGATCCTTTCATGTATGTATATATGCAGTATATACATCCACATGTAGACGTCATTTACTGTGCCAGCGATAGCTATAGCTGTTTGTGTCACGATTTAAGTTCGTACAGGTGGGCTCTGCCCTCAACGATGCCTTGGATGCCAACTCAGACAAGGACCTACTTATGAAGATGTGATCATTTTCCGGGTCAAAAGGTGAGATTGAATAATACAGTGATTGACCAATTGTTGGTGGAAACCTTGTTTCAAAACATTTTGAGTTGGTATTACCTTGAGTTTGTTGCTAAAACCCCCAGTCCTTTTTCTCCAAACACAAGCGTCGTTTTTGTTGAGAGGATTCGACGTCTTCCGTCAAAACCACCTTCAACTCGGTGGGTGATGCCATTGACAGCTTCGACAAGGCCGGTACCAAGAAACTATGAGGATCATGGATGTTTTTTTGTGGTAAACCGGTAAACCCAATAAAGAACGACCATTTGGGGATGATGAATTTCACCAAATTTCACCCACCATTTATATCTATGGCAATCTGGTTTACTAAAGGGTTTATATACATGGGTTTACCACATCTAATGAAGATTAATTGTGACCCATTTGGCCATTTGGCAATTGCTCGAAATCATTGACCGCGAACAATTGCTGGATGACTCGCAGAAAAAGAATGTAGGTCCATTGGTACCAACGTTTTGAGCCCGTGGATAGCAAATAGAAACGTCAGCATGTCATTCTGTGGACGGTCTTTTTCTATCAATGTTCCTCAAAATATCGGCGAAAGCCCTGGGGCTTGGCTTTTCACCCCGAGCAGGCATAGCTGGACTGGTCCTGTGCGACACAGATATTGACCTAGATGCGTCAAAATCTTTGACAGGGTCGGTAGATGTGCAAAGTGGAGATATGGGGATTTTAAACAGTGCCTCAACGATGGTTGTTAGTAGTGCTGCCCCCCTGCAACTGGGCTATGATTTTTAAACAGGACATGTGGGAACCTTCCCTCCTTTGTCCAATAGGCAATTTCCACCATTTTAAGGATGATGCTTCAATCTTTTTTCCCATGGAGAATGTATAGATTCCATCTACTGTACAGATTAGATGAAAGACTCGATTTGGTTCGACTAGATCGAATATTTATACATACAATTATATACATACATACAAATTACATATATAATATATATATATATATTCTCTATACTTATACATTCTTGAACTCAAAAAAACTGACTTCCTCCGGGCCGGCTCAGGATGTGGGCATCAAGGACACTTTGGGCGGCTTGCTCCTGGCCGGCACTGACCTGGCGAACCAATTGGCGAAGAAGGCATGGGGAAATGGTAATCCCATGATATTTCCAGGAGTTTCGATTTGCCCCTTCTGGATTTTTGGTTGGGTTACACCTTCTGCGATTCTTAAAACACATAGGGCCTTTTGGGTGCAATGATTTACCAATGATTTGAATGGTGATGTTCTATGGCCATGCGCAATTACAAGAGTCACAAGAGGGTACCGGCACCCCTAAAAGTACTAGTAAAACCCTGGTTTCCTGTCGATTATTGCTACTGTATCGTGTGGATCAAATGATATCGCAAAAAAGGGCTTAAGGAATAGTTCTATCATAGATAGATTAGATTGCGTGTATTGTGAGGCTGTGTGCATAACCTACTTGTCAAGTTTCCAAAGATCTTTTACCTTTGCAGGGCAAGGTTAGACGTGTGGTCGAACTGAAGAATGGAGTGTACGAATCTGAACAGACATTGGGGATGTCACCTGGAAACAAAGCCAAACATGATGCTGTTGCGAGTGCGATACCATTGACAGTGGTGGAGGATAGAAGATGAAAGCAGCTGGTTTTCAGGATTGTTTGGAAGACACTGCTGTAGCAGATGTAGTAGATTTATATAGATGAAGTGGCAGAAGATGACAACGCCATCCGAAACATTCTTTTCGGAACCAAGAACTTTCCCATCAAGCACAACTAAGCACAACTAAGTACAACTAAGCGATAGTCTTGAAGTCGGCTTGCCAATGACCTGTCAGGTGGTTGAACTGAACAGCGAGTACAAGGCGTGGCGAAGCGTGGGGAGTACATGGCCACCCAGTTGAGGGCTGGGATCCTGGTGATTCTGGGATGATACTGATTATACTAGGGGAATATTAGGGGAATATGGGATTACCAGGGGAATATGGGGATTATACTAGATATATTTATACATATTTATACTGATACGGATTTTGTACTACCCAAGATCTTGGCTGATCTTGGGGATTATGGGATTACCATAAGTTATGAAGATTGGAATCTGCGGAATCCCCTCCCTTGATCCAAGCGATGGTGAAAGCAGGTGACCGACCAGATCAAAGCCAAGATTGATGAGTCCTTGGAGAAGGCTAGTGGGAACATGCCTATGGGATTTTAAGCCCCAGTTTTGGTTAGCATGAACGTACAACTATGATAATCTATGGATATCTATGGTTAATTATGGTTATAGAATCACTTGAAACTGAAACTAGACCCCCCCAAATAGTTCCATTCCGGGCGATGTCTCCCGCCCGGACCTTTCGGATAGTGAACGGATTTCCTGGTGCCACATTTGTTTTTTGCCGGGTGTATGCTGACCATCTCACATCTCCCATTTTTGCGTTTTGACCATTGTTGACCATAGCACAAAATACATCAAGCAATAGCAGTGGGTATATCATGCAGAAAACGAAATCTTACCGGCCAAGAATGGTCCGGTGATGATCATTTTATAATTGCTGACTGGTCAGGGTACAGGGGATTCAACAGGATTTAACAAAAAGGTGCGTTGCATCTGTGAGTTGACAGATGTTGGGTGGTGGTGCAGTTGGGATTAAGGGTGACAATCCTCGCAAGTTGGAATATAACCCCCATAGCTATACCTATGGTTGTATATCCACTTACAACTGGTGTACCCTAAAGTAGGGAGTGAGTCAGAATCATTCACCAAAAGTGTGTTCAAAGCGGTTTCAAGGGCTTGAGGGGCACCTTGCAGCTTTTGTATTGGGAAGCCTGACCTCTGGATGATTTTGAACCCCCCAACTTGTGGCAGACGCAGGTGGCAGACAGTGGCAGACATTTGATTTTCGTTTGTTGACCCCAACATGGAATGGCAAAGTGGGTTCCATGTTTCTTGTTTTTCTTGTTTGGGCAGCTTATGGTATCCACTGGTGCATGTTGGGATGAATCGCTCCCAGGCCAAGTGAAGGGCGGTCAGCTGAGACAGCAACTGGGGTAGACCTGGAAAGAGGTCGGTTTTGAGCAAAACTGCATCAGGTGTTTAGAGAATAAGCTAAGAGCACTAATTGAGGAGCTCCATCCGGTGACCCGCAAAACTGCATCGTTCAAGACATGTCTGGAAATAAGTTGAAATAGATATGTTTTATGGATTTGGGGGACTAGAAAAAATATTTTGACACGTACCCATTTGTTGCAGGTGAAAAGCATCGTTGTCCCCCGGCCACTTGTGCAAGTCACTGATACAACTTCGTGGTCACCAATGCGGAGTTTATGACATTGTCATGAAGGAACTAATGGCAATATTAGTAATAGTAATTATAGTAGTTCCTAACATCCAGGAATGGCAATTATGAATCAATATGATAATGATGTTTTATATTGTTTTATGATATTTTCCAATTATATATTGTATTCTTCCTCTGGCTGCAAGGTATGCAAAACAACACAAGAAATTCACCAGGTAGAAAAGGGGCATGCATTGCAATGTAACGGTAGAATCTAGAGATCATGTTCCATCTTGGAAGGTGTTGGTGACGGTGAAACCCATTCTCGCGAATTTGAACTTTTTGTGGTTTCTCCTGTGTGTTGCAAGAACAAAACCAGCTTCGGCTGGATGCTGGATCACTCTGGAAAGGATCCCAGTTTGACTTTATAATGTGAACGGAATGCTTAGATGTCATGATGAGACATTGGAGGAGAGTCCTCTGCTACGAAAGCACAAGACAAAAATGCTTCCAAAGGTTTTGGACTAGACCACATATCCTAGTCAAAGTCAAGGAGTCAAGGCTGAATGGACACGGGCACTGGTTAGCAGGGCTTATCATTTTCCATTTGTTGGAGGATCATTCTTGATTTCGCTGGAGGAGCCACAGTTTTTGAGGGTCAGTTTTCCAATGTTGGCCATTTTCGGGGCATATTTCAGATTATTTCAGAGTCTTCTCCTTTTTGGTATTCTCATCGTGGTCGGTGCCCAAAATGTCGCGGCGTTCTTTTTAACGCACCCGAGCGTCGTGGCATTGCGCGGGGGGTACAGATTCTCAAGCCTCGTTTCACGCGGATTCTCCAGGGGAGCAGTGCGAAACACTGACCACGGGGAAGATATGTGCTATTCCAGCAATTTGTTACCAATGATTTCTTTCGCCGGTCAACGACTGCTCCAGCCCCGATCTGTTGGATTGCGGGGCGGCCAATCGACGGCCGATGCGGCCGCGGTAGAGAGGGCCCAGCATGGTAGCTCAGAGACTTTTCCAGGGCTAGTGGTAGAAGCAAGATGATGGGTCCAAATTTTGATGCAAATAGCTGGCACGGATCACACCATGTGAGATTGCGCAAAACAAAAATTGACTGGTCATGTTCAGCATGGCACAAGCATACTTTTTGCATCTACAGGACGTTGGTTGTTCACCAGAGCACTGGATGAACAATAGTGTGGGAATTGCACTGTGGCATCGATCATGTTGTATTAAAAACATTTAAAAACAAGATCCACATGTGCTGACTTGGATGATATAGGTACAAGCTGATCCATATTCTAATCAAGATCACAGATGTACACTTACATAATCAGATTCTGTTTAGTGGCAGACAATGGCCATTTTGCAATGACAATTCGTGAGCGTTTCCGTTGACATGCCTGGCTTTCAATTGACATTGTACACGTAGATTTGGTGGTGAAATTATGTGAAGATCCATTGCATCAGAGGATGGTGCTGGTGATAGGGTCGTTTGATAGGGTGGATATATAATGATATATAATACTATATAATGATATATTATATACCTCTATGTGAAGATATCAGCCATCAAATGTCACCCGGTGTTTGGATGCAATAAGATAATCAAGGCCCTCCAGGGTTGCAAATAGGAACTAATATGCTCACAACTACCCCCATTCACCTGCGTGTTTTTTTTTCCTCCCCCTTTTTCGATGATGCAAGCAAGATGAAATGGTTAACGACAATTGGCAGCACGGCTCCCAAGGAAAGGGTGGATTTCCCGACATGATATGCCTTGAACATGCCATCTGGGCCCGCTGTGTTCAGGAAGAATCACAACGAATCTTTTCACATAGTGCCAGTGTCAAAAGTTGCTGCAGGGAGGCTGCAGATGGATTCATGGGAACCAGTGGGAACCAAAAGGCCAAAAGGACAATGGGACTGAAAGTTGATTAACCCACCACCTATGGTGGAATGATATGACTTGGGGTAAGCGACCTGCTCCCGGGGGAATCAGACTAAGTGAGAGATGTTGAGGGCTGGGATTCTTTTTTGGGTAGTTGCTGTATCCCTTGGGTTCTTGGTGATGGACATTACCTGCATTTTGCCTGTCGAAGCTCTGTATTGGGATGAGCTCTGTCTTCGCTGGCCGTGATCCTCGGTCGAACAGCGACGTTGGCGTTACTACACAGCGAAACACTGGCGGAATCTCTAAGCAAAGAGGACACCAGATGAGTGACCAAAACCCTAGTTGACTAGTTATAGGGGGGTTAGCAGCCTATCTGGTTTGTTGGAGATTGTTGTCATGGGAATCCCTATCCACCAGCATAAGATGACACGTTCCCAAACTCAAAGGTCACATTTCCCTCGATAGCCGGTGGCACACCTGGAACCCAAAAATTGACCGCACGACGAAGCTGTGGGGGCAAGCCGGTGGCATATTTTTCCGCAGATCAAAAGTTGAAACATGTTGAAACACTCAGATTGTCAGCAACTTGTTACTTCCCCAGACCCACATGGTGACAATCTGGTGAACCACCCCAACAAAAACACTTGAAACCATTGAAAGGAAATCCGAACCATCGACCGAACAGCTGGAGACCACGGATGCCGTATGGCGAACATCCATCCAGCATGCAAGCCGGTGTCAGGCGGGAAGACAGCTGATCTTTCATAGAACCGGGGGATCCTACCATGAAGTGGAAGGAGTTCTGATAGATCAATGATCAAGAACTTGCAGAATGCACTGTGGATCACTGTGGTATATCCAATCAAAAATCATACTCGTACCATGTTGGGATATATAATGTGGGTGGTTTGCAGGCCTTAAACGATGGGTTATTGGTACTGTGCTCCACATCACATGTGTTCTTTAAAGCTGGACGATCTCGAGGATATGTTTTATATATTTTTATATTTTTATCCACACACGCAAGAGAGGCATCACATGAATCTGTGATGCGGTATCTCATGGTATCTCCAACTCCAGGAAAGCCGTGGATTTTTTTGGTTCCGGAAGTTCCGGCCAGGAGAATTTCATCTTCTGAATGTGCAAATCAAGGTGGGCAGCTCGATGGCCTCGATGGCCTCGTCCCTTAAAAATGACCGATTTTGAGTGGGTCGCGCTACCGGGCTACCGGGTACCCCAACGACTTGAGGTTGGCAAAGTCAGGAGAGCCTCGGTTTAGCCAAAATTTCTGAATCTCCAGAGTGTGGATGTTTTTTTTTGACTTGTGACAGCTACATGATAGCTACTTGAACACCAGGGTACGGATCGAGTCTCCAATTGTGGGGCTGCAAGTACCAGGTTTAATGGGACGTGCAAATATGATGAGCAAAGATGCAATGATTCATCAGCGTTATTATCATGATCAGTCATCCATAATCAATCATCAAAGATCAACCATTCATCACCAATCATCATTCATAATCATATTAATCATGATAAATGATTTATCATCAATAGCAATGACTGTAGTTACAGGGGCATATTGATGATTGCTATTTATACCAATATCAATATGGATTTATACCAATATGGATTTATACCAATATCAACTATCCATACGTTACGTAGTTACAATTGGACTGTGCCCCTGTAAAACATGCCTTGCTGCCGTTGCATGCGGGAGGAACATGTTGCCAAGTCCTTCACAGCCCTGCTGACATGCAATATCAAGGCACGGCAGCATGGAAATGGTCAAGAAAACCAGACAGATATGGCCAGGATTATTATCCCAACATACTGTATCCCAAGCATCATGCTCGAATTTGTGTTTTTCGATCTCAAAATGCTCCAGAAACCATCCTAAGCCCCCCAGTCCCCTTCACAAGATTCTAAAGAGAAACAGGTTCCAGTCCCCTTCGTCGACTCTTGGATTTCCATTTGCTGATCCAGGTATCATCAGGTATCTGGTCTCCAGGTCTCATAGAATCCAGGTATTTTGGAGATTTTGGAGACCAAATCACCAGGGCGTTTTTTTTTCGCGTCGACGAAAGGTTCCCTACATGAAGGCTGTGAACCTGGAGGGACCCCCCCGTGCGGGTCGCCGGGAGGCAGTGAAGGACCTGTGGCTAGCGGATTTAGCGCCTGGGTCGATGATCATTGGATCATTGAAAGTCCAGCAGTGAAATCCATGCTTTGCAACGCAGAATTTGGATGTTACATGATGTTACGGGAAATTCAGCAGTACAAACAGAAAAATCATCAGGACATCAGTAGGACACTGTTAGGACACTCAACTTTGGATGCGCGGCCAGGACGGCATGGAGCTAGGGAAGAAATTCCTGGCCGAGGGTGAGGCGGGTGCCAGATCTGTGCCTTGGCATGGCACTGAGGAGATCCCTTCGGGGGTGATGTTTCATAGGGATTCATTAAGTATCCTCCGGGTATCCCCCCAATAAGATACTTAAAGACATAGACTTAGAAAATATTTCTGACCTAATTTTGGTTGTTTTTTACTTTTCCATCTGTTTGGGGTTACTAGAACCATTCACGTATGAAGAAACCTGCAATACAATACGCGTTTCTGTCATTTGAGGTGGGGATGGGGTGGGGTGGGGTGGGTGGGGCAATAAGGTTCATGTCAACTTGAACAGAAATGGAAGTGTAATCTGTGTCTCTTGGGGTGGGGATGGGGTGGGGTGGGGTGGGTGGGGCAATAAGGTTCATGTCAACTTGAACAGAAATGGAAGTGTAATCTGTGTCTCTTGGGGTGGGGATGTGGTGGGGTGGGGTGGGTGGGGCAATAACGTTCATGTCAACTTGAACATGCTACGCTATGGCTATCTTCTGTTGCACTTGCAGACACGCGTCATGCTACGCTATGGCTATCTTCTCTTGCACTTGCGCACACGCGTCATGCTACGCTATGACTATCTTCTGTTGCACTTGCACACACACACACACACGTCATGCTACGCTATGGCTATCTTCTTTTGCATTCGCACACACGCGTCATTCTACACTATTTCTATCTTCTGTTGCACTTGCACACACATGCGTCATGCTACAGGGGGGCAAGGTATCACTCTACATGTAAAGAAATAGGTGTATAGTATACTGTATGCTATATATAAATATAAATAAATATTTGCCGCAACCAAGACATTTGCTAATCATGAAGGTTTTCCTGCAGATCTTGCCAATTGAACATGATCAACTTTATCTATCTTATTTTATTTGAAATGACATGGGAAAAACACAGGAAAAAACATGGGAAAAACACAGGAAAAATGAACATGTAGTGGCTGCGACATATGGTCAAGTTGCAAAACAACTGATGCAGAAAACGACATGGTGATGTCATAGGGATTTGGGGGGGAAGTCCTCCAGCAGACCAAGATGGCAATGGAAAATAACATGACATAAAATAACCATCTTGATAGGTATCAAATAACCTTTAAATGGGCAACTTTTCATGGCTATGTTAAATTATCATAGGGTAATGCCAAGTTCGTATTAACAATCCCCCTAGAAGGTGAGAGTCCGCCAAATTGAAAAAACTAAGGGCTTGTCAACTTGTCATACAAAAAAACAACCAATCTGCCTGCCAATGGGTCGAGATTTCTCTTTCCAGTGGCAACTGGCAACCTACCTCCCAATGGGGTGAGATGGTGAGATTGGGCATGGGACATCCCTTCAAAACATTACTTTTTCAACCATTAAAAAACAACTACAACATAATTATATCCCGACTGCCACAAAATTAGGATTTCTCAGCAGGGTCACACATGTTTATTAATAGGGAGGGACCAACCCAAAGCAGTATTGCCAGGCTTTTTTTGGAATGTGGGTGTTGATTAATTCGGGGTTGATTACTAATATGAACTTAACATTACATGTTTTGGTAGCGCACGAGGAAGAAATAATATACCCAGATGCTGCATGTATGGAATAGGTACCTAAATTTACCCCACAAATTACCTGAATGTAGGTAAATAAACCATACAGTAATGTACGTGGAGCATAAGGACTTTGGATTGGATGCTATTTTCTGCATCTTTCAGGGGTTGCAACATGGCTATGTCACCAAGCTGACAAAATGTGTGTTGATCTGACAAAATGAATAGAAGATGTATCAAGATGGGGATACAAGACGCATGAAACTGATGTATTTATTGATTGTGATTGTCACCGGCTGAAACTGGATTCTTCCCCTTTAAGAGAAAAGATAATTTCAGCTGACATAGCCGATTAAGTAGCTCATGCATCACCTATATCTGATAATATAATAATATATATATATATAATGGTAACGTATCACCTATATCTCATTAGGCATTGCATAATTAGTTCACCAAGGGCACGTTGTCGGCCTATGTCGGCCTAAAGTCTTGTTTGCCCACAGCCCTCACTTGATTCTCCCAATAATTGGGCTATCTGAAAAATGATCACCCAAGATGGGGTGTGCAACATGGTGTTTTTGCATTGTCCAAAAGAAAGATGACTTCACAAGCCACTGTCTTTATTGCCTGTTTAAGTTGGGGGAACATCCTGGCTGTGGACTTACTCGTACGTTTTTGGACACATGCTTGTTTCAAATCTATGCATGTGCAACTTTTAGCAGTGCCAACAGTGCCACCTGGCCACCGGCGAGGTCTGCTTGAAGTTGAAGAAGACCAAGTGGACGCCACAGCAGTGCCTTGACGGCGCTGGGTCCCTCATTGGGCATCCCCATGTGCCCACGGTATCCCACGCTGTGAGGCTGGTGAATGTGGATGAAAAGGACCTCTACACCAACCACCCTCTGCCAGGTGCCAGCAGTTTTCCACGAGAAATCTGTTTTTTTTTTGCATGTCTTCTGGCCGCTAAAAAACACGGTTTGTTTATGGTTTGGAAGCCTAGCAACGGCAAGCCTCCGGGGTTCAAGTTGTGTGTTGTGTTTTTTCTTTTCTTTTGACTTACCGTATTCTACATGATATGATATGTATATATAACTATAATTATAATATTGTAATATATATATATACCCAAGAAACTGCCAGAGTGGAATCCTTTCTTTCGTGAAATTCTATCAGCATGCCTTTGAGGTTTCAGAGACAGCCAAGAACTTTTTGCCAAAGAGGCGTGGTTTTTCGGCCGCGCCTGGGCTGTTGACTATCTCATGTCCATCATGTTCAGCGCATGAGAGATGACAACCCGTACATGATGGCATTGTAAATGACTATAACTTATTATATAAGATGTTACAGACATACCAGTACATGATACATACATACATACATACATACATACATACATACATACATACATACATACATACATACATACATACATACATACATACATACATACATACATACATACATACATACATACATACATAATACATACATACATACATACATACATACATACATACATACATACATACATACATACATACATACATACATACATACATACATACATACATACATACATCATACAATGTTGTATATATATATACACTGTATATGTATATATACACACAGTATATACACACATTATATATATATACGTATACCTGCACCAGTGATCCACCGGGGCGGCCATTGGAAACAGGCCGAGCTGTTTCCGCCGGGCGAAGGGTGGATTCGACATTCGCCCACCATGTGGCTGGCCCTCCGTGGGAAATGGCGGGACAAAATATATTCACACATGACCTCCAGGCTGAACAAATTCTATGGTAGATGGATGTAGATGGACCAACGAGGCCAAACGGAGTCTTCCCATCCCAGATATCATTCGCATCCGCATCCCTAAGGTTAGTTCATCAGCACAGCCTCGCAGCTGCAATGCGAAGTGTCAGATGCCATGGGAAGCAACCCCTTGTTGCAACAGATGCCGCATTTTTGGTGGCCCTGATTTGAAACAAGAATTTTTGGTGCTTCAGGATTTCAGATTTCAACAGTTACCGAATTGTGCTGGTGGAGTTGCGACCTGCATTTGGGCGGCAGCTTCAGCTGTCCTTCTTTTCGAGGCCATGTCTACTTTGTCCAAAGCGGTGAAAAGGCTTGGAGTGGTCCTGGCGGCACAGCATCCTCAGGGGCCTCCTGATTCTCTAAGATAAAATTTGGGAAGGACAACAATCAACATGATTTAGCAGAGGATATAGATATCATAGGATATAGGGGGATATCAGGTGATCACATGTTTTCCCGAATGCGTAGCAAGGGTTCCCGTTTCACTCTGGGGGTCTGGGGGCTGAGGGTGTGTTCGCTCGACGTTGCGTTTACGTCCGCAACGCAACCGTCCGCAACCGTTCGCAACCGTTCGCAACCGTCCGCGCGATTGCTATATGGCCGTGCCTATGGTAAGTTCTGCAGAAGGGGTCCTTTTCGAGGTTTCAAACGTCTCGTTGCTTCGTTTCGCGTGGCAGGTGTGGCACTTTGTGACATTCAGACGTGTTTTGTAACGTGTCGAAAGTCGTTTTGTGTGGCAGGCGCAATACTTTAGCGACGTTTTCAGAAGATGCGTTGCAGTTTTCGTGGCAGGCGCAGCACTGTAGACGTGTCGTGTTGCGTGTTTTTTGCGAGTCGCATTGGCGGGGCTGCGTCAAGTGGCGACAAGGTGCAGATTCCGTGGTAGGCGTGGCATTTTGTGAGATGTGCTGAAAAATTGACGGAAGCCTCGCACGAAACATCGATTTTGAGATAGCAAATTCTCAGGTTCCCCAGAAAACTCGTAGGAAAACGCTACAAAGTGTCAAAATTGGAGGAAGTCTCGCACGAAATGCTCGTTTTGATGCTCCCACGTGTCTCGGCTCGAGTCTCTGGTTTTCCTGTGGCTTCGCCGTGTCTATGGGGGAAGCTGCAAAACCTCTCCTTTTTGGAGGTTTCCAACTGTGAAACTTGGAGGATGTCTCGCACGACATGCTCGTTTTGATGCTCCCTCGAGTCTCTGGTTTTCCTGTGGCCTCGCCGTGTCCACGGGGGAAGCTTCAAAACCTCTCCTTTTCGAAGGTCTCCAAGCAGGTTGTCATGTCGTTTTGCGTGGCAGGCGTGGCACTTTGTGGCATTCCAACCTGTTTGATAACGCGTCGAAATTGTCAAAATTGGAGGAAGTCTCGCACGAAATGCTCGTTTTGCTGCTCCCACGTGTCTCGTCTCGAGTCTCTGGTTTTCAGTCCACACTCTACATTTTACACTCCACACTCCACACTGTACAGTCTACACTCAGCATTCTACACTTCACAATTTCCACTCCACGCTTCACACTCCACACTTTACATTCCACGCTTTACACTCTGCACTCCACACTCTACACTTTACACTTTAAATGTACAAGACTGTGTAAATAAACTGTTTCAGAACAGTGTTCTGCATGATTGCATTTCCATGTGTTTCGACATCATCACCATTAACATACGTGTGAGCATTGGGGTTCGTGGGTTGCATCTTGTTTTCTATGTTTCGTGGTAGAGTGAGGGGCCCCTATGAGTTGTAATTGGGCCCAATGATTCATATTCCAGTTTCGCTCTTTATGCTGTAGATACCCAGGATTTAGCCTGTAAAAAGGGACGTTTTGTACAGTTCAAAAAGTAAATCATCGACTTTCCTGGCCATATCCTTGCCACTTTTTATTGCTTTGTTTGGGGAAGGTGTGCATCTCATTCTTGTTGGTTTAATTCAATGTTTCAAGTTTCAAGGGGAGAAATGTGCATATTCAAGGATCAAATTCATAGATTCAATAGTTCAATCTCCATTCATTCCGGTGAAGAAAAAAACAGAAGTTTGCACCAGGTTTTTTTTTGCACCAGAATCCACGGTTTCCGTGGCAGGCGGGCAAATACTGCCGGCAGGGAGCTGGTGGCACCGGACAGTGGGTGGACATTGAGGCACCTCATGCACCACAGGCTCGGGTTTGGGCTTGGTTCAACTTTGGATCCCCAGTGGCAATGGCTGATATTTTGTTGCACATCATGATGCGATGGATAGATTGTAGAGATTAGATCAAATGTATAGATCATCCATCAGATAGATTAGAGATTGGATAACTTAAATTGGTTGATGTATTGTCAGATTGGCTTGATGGATCAGATCGATAGGTAAAAAAAAATAGAAAAAACGAAACCAAGATACAGTATATAGATATCAGATAGATTTGCAATACCACTTTCTAGCCTTATTTAGACCGTGGGAAAGATAAACCCTGACAAACATCGATTGAAGGAACTAGTCAAAAGTACCCGGAGATAAAAAACATGTAAACTCCAGGTGATTTCCAGGTACTGATCAATCAACCCATTGGAAAAGTACCTGGAAATAAACCCAAAAGTACCTTAGTTGGTCAATGGGGTGAGGACTACGACATCAAGGTTCGTGCTGCAAGCGCCTCGTGCGTCCGTCACTTGTCGGCGCCGGGATGTTCCGATGGGGCACTGTGAAAACTGCATGGTGAACCATTTGGTTAACGGATGTTAAAGGAATTCGATGGAAATCTGGTGAATTCTGATGATTCATTCTGATTCTTGTGATTACTTTGGAGAGGAACATCTATCAGTAGAATCAATCTACATGAATCCACAGGTTTCAGAAAGTCCTCAAGTGTCGCGAGTAGGTCTTAAGAGGTGCAAGTGAGATTTTGAGTGAAGAACCATATCGAAAATGGCCCACTCAGTTCGATGATATATATTATATATATATGTATAATAATATATATAATAATAATAGTAATAATAGTAATAATAATAATAATATATATAATATATATATATATGGTCCTTACCTATATTGTAGACATTTAGTGAATAGAGATGCCGTTTTCCATAGTAAATCATTAATTTCGATTCCGCCTTGTGAGAATTTGATACACAAACTCTTGACCTGTTTTTTGTTTTTTGTGATCTCCACTATCCAAAACCAATGGTCCTTCACCGTCAGGAAGGGGAACAAAGTTTGACAGAGCCGTCATTCTGAACGATGTCGGGGGCCGCAGAATGAGCAATCCGCTCGAATCCGCTTGTGGTTTAGCCATGTTTTGCCCTTGGTTTCCATCCCATGGATCAATGGATCAAGATCTAGCAGACGCACAGGAACTTTGGGCCATGCTGATTTGCTGAGAACCCACAGCTGGATCATGGTGCTATGTTTCACCAAGTTGCAACCCTCCTGCGCATGGCACAAAGTCAAGATGTGCTGGGAGTAGATGGAAGTGGGCGGAAAAAAAACACCCCAATATTGGATATTCAATCCCTCTTCTTGTGATGTCTACTTGTTTTGATCTTTTTGTGAGCCTTTTGAGACGAACCTTCGGAAGAACCACGCTTTTCCGAGACGCTTTCCCAACACGCCGCACCTCCTAAGGTCACCAAAATCGCACGTCTTTCCTTGAAGTTGGCGTTGAGCTTCGTAGATCGCCCGGCTTCCGGCTTCGCCACTGGGCAAAATGGAGGAGCTTGGAGCTGCCAGCACCAAAAGGTTGACCTATGACATCCTGAAGACTGCTATAATGATTACATCTCCCATCTCCGGCCATCTCCCACATTTCGCAAACTTGTGCAATTACAAAAACCGCTAGGTCCGCTAGGTTGTTCTTTCCTCTTGGAGAGGCGTATCTTTGCCCGCCCCTTGACAATTGAACCCCACCTGAACCGACAAAACTGGGACGAGAAAGAATTTGTAATCAACAATTTGTGCACAAGATTGCGAAATTTCGTGGTTGGCAATGGTAATCAGCTTTATTTTAGAATTCAGAATGGATAACTTCAGGTTGTATGAGGGTGCTAAGAGCCACTCCAGTTTGTGAACAATCGCGGCTTGAGCACCCTATTTCCATCTTGAAAGACTGATAATATATGATTATATGTGGTTATATTGTGTACAGTTACAAGACCATTTGTCCAGAATAGCAATCAGAAGTTTTGTATAAATTTGTTCCCCAGATAGCTGGCAAGCTATAGGGGTTCTTACTTCTCAAAGGTGGGGTCTTCGGTGGCGAACTTTTGGCCAAGGTGCTGTGCAGGGTGCTGTCCAGACTGCGGTGGCGAAGTCTGGCGAAGGTGCTGTGCGGGGTGCTGTGCAGGGTGCTGTGCAGGGTGCTGTGCAGGGTGCTGTCCAGATTGCGGTGGCGAAGTCTGGCAAAGGTGCTGTGCAGGGTGCTGTGCAGGGTGCTGTGCAGGGTATTGTCCAGATTGCGGTGGCGAAGTCTGGCAAAGGTGCTGTGCAGGGTGCTGTGCAGGGTGCTGTGCCGGGTGTTGTCCAGACTGCGGTGGCGAAGTCTGGCAAAGGTGCTGTGCAGGGTGCTCTGCAGGGTGCTGTCCAGACTGCGGTGGCGAAGTCTGGCAAAGGTGCTGTGCAGGGTGCTGTGCAGGCTGCTGTCCAGACTGCAGTGGCGAAGTCTGGCAAAGGTGCTGTGCAGGGTGCTGTGCAGGTTGCTGTCCAGATTGCGGTGGCGAAGTCTGGCAAAGGTGCTGTGCAGGGTGCTGTGCGGGTTGCTGTCCAGACTGCGGTGGCGCTGCGGTGGCGAAGTCTGGCAAAGGTGCTGTGCAGGGTGCTGTGCAGGGTGCTGTGCAGGGTGCTGTGCAGGGTGCTGTGCAGGGTGCTGTGCAGGGTGCTGTCCAGACTGCGGTGGCGAAGTCTGGCAAAGGTGCTGTGCAGGGTGCTGTCCAGACTGTGGTGGCGAAGTCTGGCAAATGTGCTGTGCAGGTTGCTGTGCAGGGTGTTGTCCAGACTGCGGTGGCGAAGTCTGGCAAAGGTGCTGTGCAGGGTGCTGTGCAGGGTGCTGTGCAGGGTGCTGTCCAGACTGCTGTAGCGAAGTCTAGCAAAGGTGCTGTGCAGGCTGCTGTGCAGGGTGCTGTCCAGACTGCGGTGGCGAAGTCTGGCAAAGGTGCTGTGCAGGGTGCTGTGCAGGGTGCTGTCCAGACTGCGGTGGCGAAGTCTGGCAAGGGTGCTGTGCAGGGTGCTGTGCAGGGTGCTGTCCAGACTGCGGTGGCGAAGTCTGGCAAAGGTGCTGTGCAGGGTGCTGTGCACGCTGCTATCCAGACTGCGGTGGCGAAGTCTCGCAAAGGTGCTGTGCAGGGTGCTGTGAAGGGTGCTGTGAAAGGTGCTGTGCAGCGTGCTGTGCAGGGTGCTGTGCAGCGTGCTGTGCTTTGGTTCCCACGTTGGGAACCATCAGTTCCAACCTTTAGGAACTGGAAGTTCTTTGCAATGGTAACCTATGGTTCCCAGGTTGGGAAGCAGCCGGACGCAAACATTCCGCTACCGGTCCATTAAGCAAAACAAAAGGTTCTGTTACCTGCTCAGTAAACAAAACAAAGCAACATTAAGAACCATGATTTTTATCTTTTTGCAATCAACAGATCCTTCCACTGGTAAAGTTACTTTTTCAGGCTTGGAACCATGAGTTTCAAGCTTTGGGAACCCGCAGTTCCTTACAATGATAGCCGCTTAGCTTCGAAAACATAAATTCTAACTTCTGGGAACCGGCAATTCCTTGCAATAGTAACCTCTGGTTCCCAGGTTGGGAACCGTAAGTTTTAAGGTCTGGGAACCGGCAGTTCCTTGCCATGGTAACCTTTGGTTCCCACGTTGGGAACCATCAGTTCCAACCTTTAGGAATTGGAAGTTCTTTGCAATGGTAACCTATGGTTCCCAGGTGGGAACCGGCAGTTGCTTGCAATGGTAACCTCTGGTTCCCAGGTTGGGAACCAGGAGTTCCAACCTCTGGGAATCGGCAGTTCCTTGCAATGGTAACCTGTGGTTCCCACGTTGGCAACAGTGAGTTCCAACCTTTGGGAACCGTCAGTTCCTTGCCATGAACCAAACGCAAACATTCCGGTACCGGTCCATTAAGCAAAACAAAGCGTTCTTTACCGGTTCATTAAGCAAAACATAGCAAAACCAAAAAATTGTAAAGAAACTGTTTTCATATCATTTTAACATGCACCTTTTTCGTGCAAAAACATTTTTATGCCGGCCCAGCAGCCGAACGCAAACATTCCGCTACCGGTCCATTAAGCAAAACAAAAGGTTCTGTTACCGGCTCAGTAAACAAAACAAAACAACATTAAGAACCATGAGTTTTAACTTTTGGGAATCAACAGATCCTTCCACTGGTAACGTTACTTTTTCAGGCTTGGAACCATGAGTTTCAAGCTTTGGGAACCCGCAGTTCCTTACAATGATAGCCGCTTAGCTTCGAAAACATAATTCTAACTTCTGGGAACCGGCAATTCCTTGCAATGGTAACCTCTGGTTCCCAGGTTGGGAACCGTAAGTTTCAAGGTCTGGGAACCGGCAGTTCCTTGCCATGGTAACCTTTGGTTCCCACGTTGGGAACCATCAGTTCCAACCTTTAGGAACTGAAAATTCTTTGCAATGGTAACCTATGGTTCCCAGGTTGGGAAGCATGAGTTCCAACCTCTGGGAACCGGCAGTTGCTTGCAATGGTAACCTCTGGTTCCCAGGTTGGGAACCAGGAGTTCCAACCTCTGGGAACCGGCAGTTCCTTGCAATGGTAACCTGTGGTTCCCACGTTGGCAACCGTGAGTTCCAACCTTTGGGAACCGGCAGTTCCTTGCCATGAACCAAACGCAAACATTCCGGTACCGGTCCATTAAGCAAAACAAAGCGTTCTTTACCGGTCCATTAAGCAAAACCATAAAGTTGTAAAGAAACTGTTTTCATATCATTTTAACATGCACCTTTTTCGTGCAAAAACATTTTTATGCCGGCCCAACAGCCAAACGCAAACATTCCGCTACCGGTCCATTAAGCAAAACAAAAGGTTCTGTTACCGCCTCAGTAAACAAAACAAAACAACATTAAGAACCATGAGTTCTAACTTTTTGCAATCAACAGATCTTTCCACTGGTAACGTTACTTTTTCAGGCTTGGAACCATGAGTTTCAAGCTTTGGGAACCCGCAGTTCCTTACAATGATAGCCGCTTAGCTTCGAAAACATACATTCTAACTTCTGGGAACCGGCAATTCCTTGCAATAGTAACCTCTGGTTCCCCAGGTTGGGAACTGTAAGTTTTAAGGTCTGGGAGCCGGCAGTTCCTTGCCATGGTAACCTTTGGTTCGCACGTTGGGGACCATCAGTTCCAACCTTTAGGAATTAGAAGTTCTTTGCAATGGTAACCTCTGGTTCCCTGGTTGGGAACCATGAGTTCCAACCTCTGGGAACCGGCAGTTACGTTGGCAACAGTGAGTTCCAACCTTTGGGAACCGGCAGTTCCTTGCCATGAACCAAACGCAAACATTCCGGTACCGGTCCATTAAGCAAAACAAAGCGTTCTTTACCGGTCCATGAAGCAAAACCAAAAAATTGTAAAGAAACTGTTTTCATATCATTTTAACATGCACCTTTTTCGTGCAAAAACATTTTTATGCCGGCCCAGCAGCCGAACGCAAACATTCCGCTACCGGTCCATTAAGCAAAACAAAAGGTTCTGTTACCGGCTCAGTAAACAAAACAAAACAACATTAAGAACCATGAGTTCTAACTTTTTGGAATCAACAGATCCTTCCACTGGTAACGTATGCTTTTTCAGGTTTCGATCCATGAGTTTCAAACTTTGGGAATCCGCAGTTCCTTACAATGATAGTTGCTTAGCTTCGAAAACATAAATTCTAACTTCTGGGGACCGGCAATTCCTTGCAATGGTAACCTCTGGTTCCCAGGTTGGGAACCGTAAGTTTCAAGGTCTGGGAACCGGCAGTTCCTTGCTATGGTAACCTTTGGTTCCCACGTTGGGAACCATCAGTTCCAACCTTTAGGAAACGGAAGTTCTTTGCAATGGTAACCTATGGTTCCCAGGTTGGGGAGCATGAGTTCCAACCTCTGGTAACCGGCAGTTGCTTGCAATGGTAACCCATGGTTCCCAGGTTGGGAACCAGGAGTTCCAACCTCTGGGAACCGGCAGTTCCTTGCCATGAACCAAACGCAAACATTCCGGTACCGGTCCATTAAGCAAAACAAAGCATTCTTTACCGGTCCATTAAGCAAAACCAAAAAATGGTAAAGAAACTGTTTTCATATCATTTTGACATGCACCTTTTTCGTGCAAAAACATTTTTATTGCCGGCCCAACAGCCAAACGCAAACATTCCGCTACCGGTCCATTAAGCAAAACAAAAGGTTCTGTTACCGGCTCAGTAAACAAAACAAAACAACATTAAGAACCATGAGTTCAAACTTTTTGCAATGAACACATATTTCCACTGGTAACGTATGCTTTTTCAGGCTTGGAACATCTTGGAACCATGAGTTTCAAGCTTTGGGAACCCGCAGTTCCTTACAATGAAAGCGGCTTGGCTTCGAACACATAAATTCTAACTTCTGGGAACCGGCAATTCCTTGCAATGGTAACCTCTGGTTCCCAGGTTAGGAACCGTAAGTTTCAAGGTCTGGGAACCGGCAGTTCCTTGCCATGATAACCTTTGGTTCCCACGTTGGGAACCATCAGTTCCAACCTTTAGGAACTGGAAGTTCTTTGCAATGGTAACCTGTGGTTCCCAGGTGGGAACCGGCAGTTGCTTGCAATGGTAACCTCTGGTTCCCAGGTTGGGAACCAGGAGTTCCAACCTCTGGGAACCGGCAGTTCCTTGCAATGGTAACCTGTGGTTCCCACGTTGGCAACAGTGAGTTCCAACCTTTGGAAACCGGCAGTTCCTTGCCATGAACCAAACGCAAACATTCTGGTACCGGTCCATTAAGCAAAACAAAGCGTTCTTTACCGGTCCATTAAGCAAAACCATAAAGTTGTAAAGAAACTGTTTTCATATCATTTTAACATGCACCTTTTTCGTGCAAAAACATTTTTATGCCGGCCCAGCAGCCGAACGCAAACATTCGCTACCGGTCCATTAAGCAAAACAAAAGGTTCTGTTACCGGCCCAGTAAACAAAACAAAACAACATTAAGAACCATGAGTTTTAACTTTTTGGAATCAAGAGATCCTTCCACTGGTAACGTATGCTTTTTCAGGTTTGGAAGCATGAGTTTCAAGCTTTCGCAACCGGCAATTCCTTACAATGATAGCCGCTTAGCTTCGAAAACATACATTCTAACTTCTGGGAACCGGCACTTCCTTGCAATAGTAACCTCTGGTTCCCCAGGTTGGGAACCGTAAGTTTCAAGGTCTGGGAACCGGCAGTTCCTTGCCGTGGTGACCTTTGGTTCCCACGTTGGGAACCATCAGTTCCAACCTTTAGGAATTAGAAGTTCTTTGCAATGGTAACCTATGGTTCCCAGGTTGGGAAGCATGAGTTCCAACCTCTGGTAACCGGCAGTTGCTTGCAATGGTAACCCATGGTTCCCAGGTTGGGAACCAGGAGTTCCAACGTCTGGGAACCGGCAGTTCCTTGCAATGGTAACCTGTGGTTCCCACGTTGGGAACCGTAAGTTTTAAGGTCTGGGAACTGGCAGTTCCTTGCCATGGTAACCTTTGGTTCCCACGTTGGGAACCATCAGTTCCAACCTTTAGGAATTGGAAATTCTGTGCAATGGAAACCTATGGTTCCCTGGTTGGGAAGCATGAGTTCCAACCTCTGGGAACCGGCAGTTGCTTGCAATGGTAACCTCTGGTCCCCAGGTTGGGGAACCATGACTTCTAACCTGTGGGAACCGGCAGTTCCTTGCAATGGTAACCTGTGGTTCCCACGTTGGCAACCGTGAGTTCCAACCTTTGGGAACCGGCAGTTCCTTGCCATGAACCAAACGCAAACATTCCGGTACCGGTCCATTAAGCAAAACAAAGCGTTCTGTACCGGTCCATTAAGCAAAACCAAAAAATTGTAAAGAAACTGTTTTCATATCATTTTGACATGCACCTTTTTCGTGCAAAAAACATTTTTATTCCGGCCCAACAGCCAAACGCAAACATTCCGCTACCGGTCCATTAAGCAAAACAAAGGGTTCTGTTACCGGCTCAGTAAACAAAACAAAACCAACATTAAGAACCATGAGTTCTAACTTTTTGGAATCAACAGATCCTTCCACTGGTAACGTATGCTTTTTCAGGTTTCGAACCATGAGTTTCAAACTTTGGGAATCCGCAGTTCCTTACAATGATAGTTGCTTAGCTTCGAAAACATAAATTCTATCTTCTGGGGACCGGCAGTTCCTTGCAATGGTAACCTCTGGTTCCCAGGTTGGGAACCGTAAGTTTCAAGGTCTGGGAACCGGCAGTTCCTTGCCATGGTAACCTTTGGTTCCCACGTTGGGAACCATCAGTTCCAACCTTCAGGAATTGGAAGTTCTTTGCAATGGTAACCTATGGTTCCCAGGTTGGGAAGCATGAGTTCCAACCTCTAGGAACCGGCAGTTGCTTGCAATGGTAACCTGTGGTTCCCAGGTTGGGAACCATGAGTTCCAACCTCTGGGAACCAGCAGTTCCTTGCAATGGTAACCTGTGGTTCCCACGTTGGCAACAGTGAGTTCCAACCTTTGGGAACCGGCAGTTCCTTGCCATGAACCAAACGCAAACATTCCGGTACCGGTCCATTAAGCAAAACAAAGCGTTCTTTACCGGTTCATTAAGCAAAACATAGCAAAACCAAAAAATTGTAAAGAAACTGTTTTCATATCATTTTAACATGCACCTTTTTCGTGCAACAACATTTTTATGCCGGCCCAGCAGCCGAACGCAAACATTCCGCTACCGGTCCATTAAGCAAAACAAAAGGTTCTGTTACCGGCTCAGTAAACAAAACAAAACAACATTAAGAACCATGAGTTCTAACTTTTTGGAATCAACAGATCCTTCCACTGGTAACGTATGCTTTTTCAGGTTTCGAACCATGAGTTTCAAACTTTGGGAATCCGCAGTTCCTTACAATGATAGTTGCTTAGCTTCGAAAACATAAATTCTATCTTCTGGGGACCGGCAGTTCCTTGCAATGGTAACCTCTGGTTCCCAGGTTGGGAACCGTAAGTTTCAAGGTCTGGGAACCGGCAGTTCCTTGCCATGGTAACCTTTGGTTCCCACGTTGGGAACCATCAGTTCCAACCTTTTCTATCTTGGGTCTATGCCGGTGTAATTGACAAATAATGCCTTGTGGTTGTGAAACGGCACGAACCTAAGTTTGGTCATTTCCAATGGCGCTGAGGCGCTGTTCCAGGGCTTGCGGACCCCAGAAGCTGCGCAGTGGTGTGCTGAGACGCTTTCTGAAAATTTGGGATACCCCAAAATGCTAATTTTCATGGGAAAAATTGCAAAACATTGGGAACATGGATAATCAACAATGACAATCTATATTATATGTACAGTACCTGATTTGCGGACAAACCCTTTTGGCACAGATGGGAGATTTTACGGCCAACAAGTAAGGGATTTTTCACATGTTAGAGCCATCAACGGGGGATCGTTGTCCATTAATTGGGAGAGGTTCACTTGAAAAGTCCTGGAAGATGAAATCACGGGGATGTGATAGTTTGCCCGAAATGGGATCCTTTGGGATTGATATGGATTGATGATTTCACCATGGGATCATCATGTTTTTTTGAGCATGAATGAGGGATTTCATCAACAAACGAGCAAACATGAGGGTGACTGATTTACAGTACTGAGTACTGTAGCTTATGCCTCACTGGTACGAATGGACCCACAAAACGTACGTGTATGTTACTCTTCAAGAATCACAAAATGGGGATCAATAATTTTGAGCCACATCCAAAGGACCAAAATGGCAAGTATAGCTGAAGATTCATCATACCGAATTATATCACTTGATTGGGTGTGGATACATACCCATTTGGATATGGCACAGAACTATTGATCACCATTTTGGGATGGTTCAATAGTAAGAAGGTCCAATTTTGTGGCTCCAAAATGGTGTGTCCAAAAAAAATTGCCCCCCCAGCTGGGTTCTACTGACAGAGGGCCACATCAGTTTTTTCATCGCTGGTTTATTAAGCAATTAAGTATAGGATAGTTTTTCTAGGGATCTCCCAAGAGACGGAAACGTATGGCAACGTCTTTCCAGATGAAAGATGATGTTTACCAGTTTACCATAGTTTACCTCATGATTTCCAGCCGGCTTTTCCACCATATTTTGGGCTTTGTTTGGGGAAGCAGTCAGAAAACAGTGCACATCGGCTGGATTTCATTGGAGTCAACTGTTGGGCTAGTGATTGGGCTACGAGTATCATCCCATTTCTGATTTCTGACAGGGAATTTGCGTCCACTGTGCAGATCCTTGAAAAGGACTTGAGTGACTTGAGATGTTTCATGAAGAATGGTATCAACCGATATGGAAAGTGATTGCTGGTTCCGGTTCCGATCAATCAATGTAATATAATGATATATAATTAATGACAACCCAAGTGGTTTTAATCCTTGACATTGACATTTTATCCAGCCAGTCATTGGCATTTGTTGTAATCCCCCGCCCCACTGTGGTCTGCATGATCAACTTCACGCTACCATACTGTACCCGAGATTACCCGGCTCATTTTGAAAAAAGTTGCCAAATTTCGAGTCCTTAGGAGGTTTTTTGTCGGGCATGGGGACCCAACACCATTCTTGATACCCAAGTTGGTCAGGATTTAGGATATTGGATTTGCTACCCGCAGGTAGAGGACATTCCTAGAATTTGAATATCAATTTCATTCGCTGTAGGTCCAAAATGCCAGAAATGTCCCGTAGCCCTGCCACTCGCTGAAACTTGCAGGACCTGGCAGTTTCATGAAAATTCATGAAAATTCAATGGTGACCCTCCGAATGTAAGGCCTTATTGAAGGGTATCAAACACCAGAACCTCTACAAAGCAAGGGCTCATGTTGACCCCCTACCCTTAGGTCTCCATGTTGAGACGTGATACGGGGCCCGATCTATCCATGTTGAATATGTTGAGTCTCTGGGGGTTTGGACATTCAGCCCCCCCTCCAGAACATGTTTGGCCTGAGGAACTTTCACAAAAAGCTCTTGCCGCGATTGGCTGAGAAGATCCACGTCTACAAGACGGAGGTGTGGCTGAAGGGGCTTCTGAAGGGGCCTGCGGGGGAAGTCTTTATTGATTTAGCCTTCCAAAACCGACCAGCTGAAACTTAAATTGCCGGATTTTCCTTCGAAGGTGGGCAAATTTTGCCAATCTATGCTTGGTTCAAACATATTCAAACAAAGTAGCGGACCAGCAGCTGGAAAACATGATGCCACCCTTCTGGACAGAAAAACCAAAAGAAACAAAGAATTTCTCTCCCCGCCGCCCGCAAAGTAGCAGTGAACCAGCAAGATTTTGCGGACTGAGCGTTGACCCCGGGATCTTCTGTGAAGGGTTGTGACAGATTCAAGATGTCTTACGATCTGGTCGCACTTCTATTGAACTCCAACAAGAGATAGTGTGGCACTCCGGGACGTTGGTGTCATTACATCATCCCCTAAGGTTCGGAAATAGTGAACTTAGTGAACCAGAGGGTACATCAAGGGGTCAACCTAAGTTCCTACATGTTCCCACCCATCATTCCTGAATTCCGATGACCCCAGTAGATCCAGCAACAATGTCTACTCTACGTTACTCCACTATGCGAAAAACGATAAACCGTCAACGATGGGCCAAGGGGCCATGGGCTAAGGCCGTTGCCTAGCAACTGACAAGGTCTACAGTAACAGACTTTTTCATGGTTTTTCTATACTTTTTATGAGGGTACAATTTAATTTCATCATATTTCATCATACTTCATGCCCCTTTTTTCACCCCCCATGATTCTCCCCGCCCAATGGGGGGGCTTGCTCGGGGTATCATAGTGGGATCGATCCATGCCAGGAGCTTCAAGAAATCTTGGAGGCACTGCGCATGGGGTGAATGGGATACAGTAGTTCCCCGAAATATGTGGAAATTAAGCCATCCTATTCCGGGTTGAAAGGGAATGTCATGATTAAAATATAAACTTGGAGATTCCACTTTTTTGAGGTTGAGCATCACTTCAAATAACTTCAAATGGTGGTGAAGGAGTGGCGGTGAAACAGTGGCTGATGTTGAGGAAAGATAGAAACCTCTGTGTGGAAATGGCTTTGATCCTGTAACTGTAGTGACCTGTTGAAACCAACGAGGGAAATGATACCAAAAGCTTGAGTGGATGAACTTCGAGCCATCGGAACCAAGAGGATTATCTGAGAATCGTAAGGAGAGTATCTAGAATCTATTCTAAACGTATCTAGGGATATCTGGGGTTTTGATTGGATACCCTCTGGTAAACTAACATAACTATGGAAAATCACAATTTTTGATGGGAAAACTCACTATAAATGGCAATTTTTTTCAATAGCGGTAACTCCCAATTTGGAGGTCTGCCTCTGGTGGTCACCAGTGGCCTTCCCAGGCAACGCTTTCTGAGTTGGACACTGAAGTCATGAAGAGCGCCTTTCCCTTCAGCGTCCCAGCAGCATGGGAGCAATGCCCTCTGGATTTCTGTCGTTTGCGCAGGAATTGGCGAATGACAACTCAAATTAGCACTAGGGAAAGTGTGGTGATTAGCAATGGATTTAGGGCTTACCACTGGTTATCCCACTTTTTTGAGACAAAACCATTCGTCGTGGTCTTAAATCAACGACGTGACCCCCAATAGTTTGAAAGAAACAGCAGAAGGTTTCAGCAGATCTTCCATTTATACGCACTGGTAATTTGACAGTTTGCCATGGAACATCACCATTTTTTTTTGAGAGGCAAATCATCGAGGTACATGGATCATGTTCCATATCTTCCATGATTTCATCAAGTTACCCTCTGGTAAACTAACATAGCTATTGAAAATGGCCATAGAAATAGTGGATTTACCCATTAAAAATGGTGATTTTCCATAGTTATGTTAGTTTACCAGAGGGTATCTCCCAAATTGGGAAATTCTCCCAGGAACCCCCCCTATCGCAGGTGGCTGTTCCGCTCTGCTGGCGCTGCTGCTGGGAAATCGCCTGGTAGTCGCTGGAGTGGGAGACTGTCGCGTCCTGCTGCTGGAAGGTGAGGGAAAGGCCTGCTTGATGGGAGATCTTTGGGAATTTTGGGTTGTCAGGCTTGATAAAGGATTGAATTATAATGAATCATATTCAAATATATATATATATATATAATATAATATAACATAACATAATATATTATATTATATTATTTTATATTATATTATATTATATTGTATTATATTATATATACACGATAATTCTATATAATTCTGCCCCCAAAATCTGCAATATCTCATATGAATAGTATGTGTATATATATATAATTACACTAAGCATGACTCCGAACAATTCATATTAGTATAGTTGTACTATACAGAGCAGAACTGAAACAATTTCACCTTGCCGAGGATAGTAAATATTTTTTTCCACACAATCAAAGGGCTTGGCAATCATGATTCAACAACTCTTTGGGGGTCGCATTAGCCATTGAAATGCCATTTTAAATGCAATTTCTACGATTGGGGTGCGCCATCTTACGGGGTAGGAAAATGCGTCGGGATCATCGAGCCCTATTGGCGGCCAGGCGTCTAGCGCATCTCGACTGTTGGATTGCGAAGGTCACTTAGAGGACGAAGAAGAGCAGCTGCGACTCTGGGATGTGCAGAGGAGATGTTTTGCATTTTTTTCGCCTGGTTGGTTCTGTCATACAGTATAAATATGTATATAGATAAATTCACGTGTAGCATATACATATGTATATATATATCATTAAATATCAGATACGTATACATATATATATATTATATATATATACCTGCATCCTCTAAAAAGCACAAATGAATGCTCATTTGAGAGATTTATGCCTTTGAGCGGTTTTTCTCCAAATGAGCGTAATTGCACCACTCCTGGCATTTTTGCAACTTTTGAAGCCACAATTTTGAGCATATTTTCCCGGGAAATGAGCGTAAATACCAGGGGAATAAGCGTAAATATCAGTCCGTTAGGATACACGTGCGCGTTTTTCTTTTTTTTAAATTCAAGCGAGCATAAACAACAGCTGGGGTGAGCATAAATCCAAGCAAACATGCTATGAGCAGAACAAAGTATGCAAAAGTGCTAATTGAAGATATTGTGCTAAGCGTGCTAAGGCTATTTCACATTCTATGATGTTATACTGTATTGTATTGTGTTGTATTGTATTGTATTGTATTGTATGGCATATGTGTATAAAATGCATGCAATTATGGCATATTTGTATTGCATGCATGCATTCATACAGACGTACAGACGTACAGACATACCGACATACCGACATACAGACATACGCACATACACACGCAGTATGTATATACATATATTTAATGTAGGCCTGCAGCCAAAAACGCGTTCTAGCGTTTTGCCATTGTTATTTTTTACTACATGCTTCCGCTGTTGGATTTGTCGTGTTCTGATTTTTTGTCGTATCAATATCCAGAAATCACAGGAGGATCTCTATGGTTTCATGGACCCCATTAGCAAAGGATATATCTACTGGAAACCCTAGTTAACCAAGCTATAAAATCTATAAACCAGTGCCTGACACGTACTTGCACAAGCAAAATAACAATAACAATCACTGTCGGCGCACCAGCTGATCCAAATGTGGCAGCATCTCTTGTGATGATTTTCCACAAAACATGCCTCGTTTGTTGAGCTGTGAGCCTATCTCCAAGTAGCAGCTGCAGAAGAAGAACAGGAACAACTTGCCTAGCTTGCGGTTCAAGATGCACGTCGTGCAGGTTTCGCATGGTTTCGCAAGATGTGAAATCCATGAATATTGATTTCTGCCTTGAATTCTCCCAGGATCTACTGTAATATGTATTTTTCCTCAGCAGCGATCACACTTTTGGATGTTGACATCTTGGAAATTTGTAAGCAGTTCTAAGGGTCTCGAAAGCCAAACAAAATATTTCCACTAAGGCAAGAAGCTCATTTGGTTGGAATTGGAGACAAACCACGCTATTCATCTTAACACAATAATAAGAAGTAAGCGCCCGCAGAACATGCATAATATGCGTCTTCATCTTCAAATGGCTGGCCCGAAACCATGCAAAATACTAGAATGGCTTTCGAGCCGACCGGCTATTTATATATTTTATAGTCAGTAGTCGTATTTTGATCTTCCTGCTAAGCCGCATAGTATGCATAATTTTCGTCCTTTCACAACAAAATGCGCTGTTACGTTTGCTGGGTTTTGTCTTTTTTGTGGACCACTGCAGCAAATTACGTTGTTTTTTTCTGGAATAATCGGTGGCAATTCACTGGCAATAAATTTTGGGCTCCAAAGCACAATGGCAGAATTGCTCGGAGAAATGGCGGAAATTCAAGAAAAAGGTCGGATTTTCTTTTGCCTGAACAAGGGTCTGGAAAACTCTGCAGGTCCACATTGGTCACATGGTACATTGTGTTCTTTGACTTGCCCAAACAAAACTCTCAAGAACTCCTTTTCTCGTTCTTGGTGGTATCAGCAAGGGCTGCTTGTGACAACATGGAAACAATAAAAATACATATACATGCTTCACGCTTGATGAAATTTATATGCAGAGCCCATGCCTGCCTCTTTGCAGGTTTACACATATATATATACATATGATTATCTCTGGGGTTTGGATATTTATTCACCATTTGGATATGGGTCCCATACGGGGTCCCATACGGGTCCCAGTTGTCCCAGTTGTTGATGCCTTGGATCGCAAGGATTCTGGCAGGCAGGTGGGATGGTCACTTGGCTGCGTCCAACAATATCTACACTTGTAATATGATGTAATATGTATACATATAGCTATAGACTATAGATATAGACTATAGATATAGACTATAGATATAGACTATAGATATACATATATCATATATATATATAGATGCATACATGTTTCTTCAACATGTACGGCATACATGGATTCCTTGATACCGACCTCCGACGTGGGATGTTTAACTGTTTGGTTCTGGACACCTCAAAGGTTTCCCAGCCATTCAGATATATTCAGATCACCGAGGTTGTGGATGGTTTGTTGCATCATCAGCAAGCTGAGAAACTGGACGATGCCAAGCGCATCCTTTGCGCACCCAGCGTGTGGCTCTGGATGAAAAAAATGGTGGAATCCTTCGGTTCCGATGTGGCGATTTTTGTCGTAGTAGTACTACCGTGGTCATCAAACATGGCGCAAGCGAAATATCCCATAAATATCATAAATGGATGGGGAAATCATCGATGGTGGAGTTTTTTTGAGTTTTGTGTGCTGAGTTTTTCTGGGTTTTTGGACTTCTTTTGCGGTCGTTTCATCAGACAACCACGTAACGACTTGAAGTCCAGGGATTTGTCAAGTCGCTACTGTATGCAGTGGTGGTACAGTCTACTATATGTGCACATATACAGAACTCTTATCTGGATAGAATGATGTAGACATGTATGTATGGATCATTAATAAGATCATTAATGGATCATTCTGGATCATTATGGAGTATTATGGCACATGTATGTGCACATGGCTCATTATGGATTATTAAGACTCCCGTGCCAATCATCCTAACGCACTATTTAGATCCCCACTTTCTCTTGTGAACGATCTGAAAGTGCTGGTTGGAAAGGAGCAAAGGAGCTATGGGTATCCACACTCCACAATGGTGAGTCAAACCAAAGAGCTACGAATATACAGTATGGTGACATTCCATTCTGTCTCCGTTTTGTTGGGTTAGACCGATTATAGCCCAATTTTTGTTGCTTCAATCCCAACCACAAGCCATGGGCTCCAGGTTTGATGTGCTCCTGGCACCAGATGATGAGCTGGATGTGAAGCAGGCGTCCACTTGATCATTGGATTTTTTCTGGGAAATTTCATTGGACAAGTATGGAAAATCCATGGAAAATCAATGGAAAATAGCTGTGTCTTTCATCTTTCTTCGGAGAGACTATGTGGGTCAATATGCTGAAATGTTGTGTCAAACCAAAGAAATGATGGTGGACACCCCCAAGCGCTTGGGACGCTTGAAATCCCTTCCTGCTTCCTATATCCCTACTGTGGAGCCAAACAGCTTATTTAGTTGCCTTGAACATCACTGCATAACATCGATGAGATTTCAACGAACGCACCACAGAACTCCAAAGCAAGCCGCGTCAAATTCCTTTGATTCAACTGTTCAGACTCGGTGTATTTCAGTGATTTTACCATAATAATAACTATATGCTCAACTATATGCAATACGTGTGTGAACTATATTTTACCATTCCTTTGATTTGAAGTGTACTATCTGTATATGCTAAGCATGACTTGACCTCACTCAGCTCACCTTCAATGATGGGATTGAGGATTCATCATTTGCCATATTCTCTCCCTCTCTACATAATGGTATATATACGTATTAATAATAATATTATTAATAATACTACTGAATATAAACAAAAGTGCTATATATGAACATATCCATATAGACAATCATACAAGTGCTCTCTCTCTCTCTATATATATATATGTACACACCCCTTTTCTGCCATGACTCGAGCATCACTGCCAGGTGCGTGGGGCGTATCGAAAGCTGGCGCTGAAGGTGCATCCGGACAAGCAGAAAGACAAGGACTCGGTGGAGTTGCGACTGGGACCCAAGGTGACTACAGCAATCTGGCGACCACTGGCGACCTGAAAACTGCACCAATTGATGGCCCTTTCATAGGAAACATATGGAAAAATGAGGTTTTAATGGATTAATTTTTGGGGTACTCTAGTTTCAGTCACACGAATTCAAGAGGGGAGTTGATTGGTTATGATATGAAAGAGGGAGTCATAAGGGGTTATGGTTAGTAACCTACCTGGTTGTTGGAGATGAGCTAGAATTTACGGGATACTGTATCTAGTCAGCCAGTATAATGGGGGTGGGTCTATCATGGTTGGGTCACCTTTTATTTTTTCGTGGATTTTCTCCACTGTTTCAGTAGATTGTGTCCATGTCTATGGTAGTTTTCATGAGGCTACGATCATATCCATATCCATTAAATACAGCCAACATTTGGACCCCCCTAAAAATGAATAAATCCGGTACATTCCATTTGTGGTTTTGGTGGTGTTGTTTCCACTAGGGGGGCAGGGATCAATTTGGGATCCACTGGCTGCCAGAGTCAACGTGCCCAACTAATCCCAATTATAAATCATGTTGGGTTGGAAATGACTAATAGTCATTATAAATCATAATAGTCATCTAAATGCACTATTGATGACAATTATTGGGGATCCATTGTGGTTTTTGGGGAACCAAACCCTGGCAGACCCTGGGGAGAAATGATGCTTAGGATTGGGAGAAGCACCAATTGTCTTCAGATTCTGGAGATTTCTTAAGTCCTACCAATGAGCAACAAAACATGACCAGCAAAATCGTGAGCCAATCATGGTCAATCACCTCAAAGATATGGATGATCTATTACTATTATTAGTCTAATAACTTAGTATTATTATTGTTATTGTTATGTATATATATATTGATCCAAAACTAAGTGAACGAATCTTCCACTCAGGAAAGCATATCAGTACGCTTTCGCACGTTTAGAAGAGCCAGCGGCCTCAGATTGGCAGCCTGGGGTGGTGCAGCCATGAGGGGCGGCACAACCATCGTCTCGGATATGTCAAAGATGTGTAAAGATGTTACATTCAGCTGAACAAGGGGGATTTGATTCACCATGCCCTTGTACTGTATGGTTCTGGATCAAGATTTCGAGCAACGGGAACCGCGACCGTGTGCTGAGACCATCTTTGCTATAGAGATCGCCTTGTCTGAATGATGTATGAATCCCACTTTTTTGGGGGTATACGGTATAGGGACCCCCCAAGAAACGGAAGTTGATAAAATCCAACCCTGAATTATATAATTAGATGTAAATTGAACCTTTTCTGCATTTTGTTTGGGGATTGCCAAAAACAGTAGATCTCCCCCGTGGCAGGGAGTCCGAGGTCCAAAGAACGACTCGAAGCGATGATTGAGGAGGCCCTCGTGGTTTTACTCAATGCCATAATCGCTAGTAACCATTCATAGTATGGCGTGATGATAAGACACAATAAACATAATCTCATAATCCCCAAGAACGCGGCACGCCTAATTTCTTGCAGCGAAATTTAAGATTTGCCAATTTGCTTTGCCGGGAGTGGGGATAAACTATGTTAGAAAGGCATATGTATCCAATTTCCTTGGATTTCTTCCCCAGGAACAGTTGATCGTTGATCGTGAACGTTGCAGAATTACGACATATCAACTGGTCATGGCTTTGAGCGGCGGATTTCAGGCTACAGAAACATTGATGAAGTGTGTCACATAACATGAAGCAAACAAAACTCCAAGGGCAAACATCACTCGAATATCAGGTCCCTGTTTCATCCAAGCCCATTGGCTTGATCTATGATAGTTAATTTATGATCCACAGGAACCAGTGAGGGATGATAATCATAAATTCTATTGATAATTTCTTATATTTATTGTTCCGTTAATTTATTGCTAAATCAGGAACCAGCAACCATTGATAATTCATTGTTCCGGGTGAAGCGAGGATTTAGAGGCCTGCAAGCAGATGCGCCGTGTACTCCATGCGGAGGCAGGGGGGAATGGTCCAGGGAGAACGAATGGAGCCGGTGAAGAAATATCTCATTTACCCTCTGGTAAACGTTTACATAACTATGGAACATCACCATTTTTAATGGCAAATCAGCTATAAATGGCCATGTTCAATAGCTATGTTAGTTTACCAGAGGGTAACTCAAAGATCCATGGGTTAATCCCATGGTTAATCCATGTCAATCCCATGGTCAATCCACCGATCTGGGGACTGGTGACTGGAGTCAAGCTTTACCGACCTTTTTGGCCCTGTGAGAGAAACCTCAAAAGATAATCCCCCCAACACTAAAGGTTTTTCATGACCAGGAAAGATACAGATCCTTCGATTCCATATATTTCCATAAAGATGATGTCGGGAAAGTGATTTTTTCAGCAAGAGGTTTGCGACCTGGAACTTCCTGGAAAATCGAAAAAAACATCAGTCAGATCTAGAATTATCCAGCACCAGCTGTATGACAGCCCTTTATTGGAGGAAATCAGAATGGTACTGGTAAGATTTGTCTGGAATTCAGAAGATGGGCTTGGAAAAGGCCAGGGTGAAACTTTCATGTTTCATGGGGATCGGCCATCAACCTATTGAAACATCCTGTGGTGACCACGAATTGCTGTGTGTTCCACCGCATGGTTTGTCCTTCGCTTTATCCATGACGTGATAGTTTTGGCGAAGTGAGAGGAATCATGAGAAATCAAAGGCGTGACATCTAAATTGAAGGTGCAAAGCAACACTTGAAAGAGATGAAGACATCAAGGAAGGAAAGAAGGAATGGAAGGCAAAGACGGAAAGCAAAGGAAGACCGGAACAAAAATAGTGGAAGGAAAAGAACTGAATGAAGGTTGGTTTGAGGGAACGAAAGGAATAAAGAAAACATAAAGCAAGGACAGAAGCAAGAGGAAGGAAAAAAACACATGGCATGGAGAAAGCCTGACCATCCTTCCAGGTGCACACCCGTTCTGGTGCCGCATCCCTGTTGGGTGTAGACTGGACACCAGCTTCAGACCCTTGGAGTGGGGGGGGTGCCAATCCTAATCATTATCTCATAATTTAATAGTGTCAGCTCAGGATTCATAAGCCCCTGGTTGATTTATATTTCTGGTGGGATTGCAGGATGGCAATTACACTTGTAGTGGACCTTAAGGACCTGTCCAAGTACTAAACCGGTTGTCAATGATGTATAATCCTGGATTACTGGATGAATTGATGAATTGTAGGCATCTAACTCATATCTTTGGTTGACATAAGCAACCATATTAGCATAGATGGGTAAACGCGCAAGTTTCCCACTGAATTTTCAGCAGGGGATCAACATTTCAAGAATCCAAAGAGGGTTGTCATTGATGGTTGATGGGGTTATTCCCCGACAATGGGAATTCACAGCAACATCAGCAACCAGTGGGGTATTATATTTAAATGATTGGGAATCTAACCTGTTCATCTCAGTTAGTAAACAATACTGTAGGTCTCACAAACAAACAGACGGTTTGATCCAAAACGGCTAGCCAATTTGTGAGTTCGGGAGGCCTTTTTACCATGAACCTGCATCCAACTCATGCCCGGTAGTGGTTTCTGGTTTCAAGTAAGTGTTTTTAATGGATCTTCATAGTCCATCCCTGCACATGTGATGATCCGCAATAAGTGACTCAGAACCATATCTGTATTTTCCAGCGGGGGTAAATTTGAAACCGCCAACTAGAACCAGATAGAGAGGATGACTCACCATGGGTGGAAGCCTGCCAGAAACAATGAGTGCTGGCTCCAACGATGAGGAATTTTACGGACGTCGGCAACAAAAGTGAATAATACAACCTAAGACCGAAGCAAAATGATGAAACATTCATAGAATTGGATGATGGGAAAATTTACAGGAAAGCCCTATATTTGATGGTAAAACCCATGGCTTCCTGTAGATTTTCCCTTAAACAAATCCAATGAAACATGGATGTTTAACCAACAGCGATTGGGAGAAGTGGTGAACATTCTACGATCGAAAAAAAACCCCATGGCAGCCCCATGGCGTCACCTCGGCACTGAGGATTCCATCTTGGAAGAGATCGACTCACGACGGGAACGGGACGGTCATTCAGATAGGCAAATTGATGATAATTTAATGGCAATTTAATGGTGATTAATGGTGATTAATGGTAATTTTAATGGCGATCATGATCATCATCAGATAGAAATTATGATAATCTATAACTGGTTGGTGCTTTGGAACATGTTTTATTTTCCATTTCATATATGGGATAATCCTTCCCATGGACTTTCATATTTTTCAGAGGGGTTGAAACCACCAACCAGATTGGACTGGCCTTCCTGAGGACCCACAAATTGTGATTAGGAACAATAACTTTTGTCATGCACTGGAGCATTGATGAAAGGAGTTAAAGATCCCCCAGCATGAGTGAAGTATTCAAGTTTCTTTTCAACCATGTTTCGATCTTGTAAAGTCAGGCAGGTGGACCAATGTAGGTAGACTGCTCCTGTTAAAGTGGGATGGATTCACCACCAACAACCACAATTATAAGGGTGAATCTTGACCATCTATTATAGTCTACCGATGATCAGGAAATGTGATGAGTATAATAGAACTGTAGATAAGTAGATAGTGATGATTAATGATAAATGGCTTTAGGGGGACATGTAGATGGTGATATAACAGCAGAATTTGATCCAAATTTATTCCAAATTTAACAAATCAATATGAAGATACATCAACGTAAATAAATATATAGATTAATATATATATATATAACATTATATAACATACGCACTTTGTTACATACTATCTACTACATACGACTTACAGCATCACATCTCCATGGCCCTGTCCGGCTCGGCTTAGGAAAAGGACGCACTGAAAGCGGCCAAGGAGTTGAAAAAGAAATTTTCGAAGCTCCAGGTGCGGAAGAGATGGTTATGTGGCTTTTGGAACTCGATTAAATGATATGAGTATGATATTATATGTGATATTATGTGATACTATATCATATAATGTTGCATCGACAATAGTAAAGGGGGTCCCCTCTTTTTTAAAAGAGAAAGTAACGTTGTGAGCCCTTGCTTTTTGCCGAACTTGTCTGTCCCATGGGCGGCAGGCAGTTCCGATGCCTTGATCTCAGTGCTGAGGTATGTAATGGCAAAAAAGCCAGGGCATTTGATGAACTAGAAGATGAAGATCTCGACCGAGGCTTCGACTTCTTGACCCAGAAAGCCCCCAGAAGCGCCAGCGATCTTCAACAGCTTCGTTGGCAAACCAAAGAACTCAGGAAATCCTCATCTCCGATCTTTGGCTGGCCCCAGGGTCTTGTACAAAATGCACTGCGACTCCTCACCTCTGAAGGCGCTCTGGCACGCAAGGAGTTCGAGTGGCCTGTGCCGCTGACCGCCAAGTTCTATCATCCGTGGATCCTTGCAATCTTGGAAGAGATTTGGAGTTTTGACTTGGCTGCCTTTGTGATGCTGGGCGAACCTGGTGCGGGGAAAAGCCCTTTGGGCAGGAGCGTCCTCATGGCACAATGTCGCTTCAACAAGGAGCGTTTCAACCATGATGGCAAGCCATCCATCCGATGCACTCCGGAAATTGATTTCTTGCGAGGGGAGCCTGGGACAGTCATCATGGGTGACTTCTTGGATGATCCTTGCACGCAAGCACTGGGCATGAAGGCTCTCAAGTCCTTGCTAGATGTTGGCTTGTATGAGAGCATGTCCTGGGCTAGGTGGGGTGCAGTCAAATGGGTCCAAAACCAGCCCAGAGCTATGGCTTCAAACACCTATGAAGCTGATATCGAGGAAGGAGAAAGTTTCTTGGAACACATCAAGTTTTCGACTTTCTGGGAGATGGTTCGGCCGTGTCTCTGCAAAGAAGCCTCCAAAGCTGACGTTGATGCCATCCTGAAGCGCGCCACATTCCTTGTCAACACCAAGAACTTTGTGTACTATCGCAAGGCTGGCATCAATGAGGAACACGTGCCTCGCAAATCCATGGTCAATGCGGACTACCTCACAGACGAAGGGAAGAAGTGGTATGGCCAAGTCAAAGACAACAAGAAAGGCATGCCTGCGGACTTTGGGATTGAGGTGGAAAAGGAACAAACATGGCTGCGGCTGTACAAAAACATAGCACAATCACGCCAGCCTGATTGGGCACATCGTCAAAATGTCCGGGGTCTCTTCGAATCTGAGCGCCAGTCATCATCATGTTTGTCTCAGGCAACCACTGCACATGCTCAGCGCATTGCCATCAAGCGAGAGAAAGTGGAAGAGGAACAAAGCCGCGTCTTCAAGGAGGCAAAGGTATGGAGACAGTTGCAAACTTCGTGCCACAAACACGGTCATTGATCTGGAAGATGATTCTGCTCATGATGCGGCTTCTGATGCTTCTGTGCCGCTCGAGCAGGCTCTTGAAGAAATCATGGACAATGAGAACGAGGATGATGAGGAGGATGTCTTTCAGCACGGCAACTTGACGTAATGAGGGTGTAGATTTAGAGGCTGACGAAGAGGCAGCACATTGCATGGGACTGAATGACACCTAGACAAGTTGCGTATCAGTCCGAGTACAGTAGATTCGTACAATAGCAAGATAGACTTGCGAGGCCGTGTCCGAGGGGAGGAGAAAAAGGAAACATTGCCATTGCGCAAAGGAAACATTCATCATATACCATGGGGTTCTCTGACCAATGGTGATAAATGCATCGTTCTTTTGGATATGGAACAGCATAGTCACAATAATACTATATATATAATATATTCCCACATTGAAAAACGATGTCTGTCAAAATGGAATTACTCTGACAATCTGTCAACAATGACCAAAAAAAAGAGACAAAAAAAAACAATTGGATGAATGGTGTTAGAGGCTCTTTATAGAACGCAGAGAATGATCATAATTCAATCGGAATTTCTCGGTGCGCATGAGTCTCATGTCCAGAATGAATCTCGTACCCCTTCATTCGCTGCAGTTTTGGATTGAGAGCTTTAGCGAACCTGCGTCGCCTGGCGGCCATAGTTAGGTGGTCTGAATATACATGACTCGTGGTCACCCATTGCCTGTTGAGGTGATCCGCGAACGAAAATTGCTGTCGGCTAGCACGGGTTTGACGAACCCGTCCAGGCCTGACGGCCGTGCTCTTGACTATGGCGACTTCAGACATCTTGAATTGTGGCAGGTGCTGGGCATGACTCGTGGTCACCCATTGCCTGTTGAGGTGATCCGCGAACGAAAATTGCTGTCGGCTAGCACGGGTTTGACGAACCCGTCCAGGCCTGACGGCCGTGCTCTTGACTATGGCGACTTCAGACATCTTGAATTGTGGCAGGTGCTGGGCATGACTCGTGGTCACCCATTGCCTGTTGAGGTGATCCGCGAACGAAAATTGCTGTCGGCTAGCACGGGTTTGACGAACCTGTCCAGGCCTGACGGCCGTGCTATTGACTATTGCGACTTCAGACATCTTGAATTGTGGCAGGTGCTGGGCCGCGACGGTGACCGGTTGCCAAAGTCAGTCATCCATGAACGACAATTGCTGTCGAGTCCAACGGGTCCGACCAACCCGACACGTCCTGACGGCCGAGCAATTCTGTATGGTGACATTAGACGACTAGAAAGGTCGCGATCACGATCACCTCGAAGGATGGTGGATGCAGGTCGACAAGGTGGAGCGTGAGATTGGAGTTTCATAGATTTCCATGTGGGTCTAGGAGATCTATGCATAGCTCAGTCAGAATTCCTCCATGGCTCTTTTTCCAAATCTTTTCATGCCTGAGACACAATTGTTGTCGTGGCAACGTCCAACTGTGTGTTGTCGAGAAGTTGCTGCTCTTGAGACAACTGTGTCCTGGACAAAAAAGCGCGGCTGGAAATCCGCGGCCTAATGTGTACGCAGTTTCAAGCGTGAGAGAAAGTTTGATGCTTTGCACCGTCATGTTACTTGCTGATGCGCTCAGGTTACCACAACTACAGGCATCTCAAGTTGCTGATGGCTGCACATATGTGGTGGTTGGTTTAATTTATGTTGAAGGATAGCTAGTGTTGCCAATAGCTGCATACTTGGGGTTGGATCTCACCTAGCAAGGAGATTGCATTTCCAGTTATATGAACTTTATCCACATATCTGAGCTTGTATAGGTTATATATATAAGTTAACAACTTACTCAGTAGGATGCACATCTAAGTAGAAGAGATGAAACTAAGATTATGGTATACAAATTTCATTATTGTTGCATACATATGTGATCTAACAATAAAAACCTCATAAAACACCGTAAAAATCAGGGGCCCACAGCGTTACGCTCTCTTTTTAAAGGGGAGGTCTGCTTTGCAATAGTAAATCGAAAATCCCAACTCTTCCCCAAGGCTTCTGTAAGGTTTCGACAAATCCTCTCTTTTCTGATAGGCCCTGATGGGATCTTCATTGGATTCTGATTGAGAACCTCTGTTTTCTGATAGGCTTTGATGGGATTCTCATTGACTGAACAAGGTAAAGTTTTGGATTTGGTAAAGGTTTTCTTTGTCTTTGCTTTTGAAAAGCATGCAATCACAATTAAAAACCATTCAACCACGATTTAAAACACAAAGGAGGAAGGGAAAAAATACAGCTAGAGCCAGAAAGGTTGTTTACTATTGCAAGTGCTAATTCCAATTTTTAATTGCAAATGCAAGACCTGCAAGGGGGTACCCTTTGCGGACCTGTTTTTTTGCTATTTTTCAAAAGATTTTAATAAAGAAACCAGTTTTTTTGAATAAGGTAAAGTTTTTGGATTTGGTAAAGGTTTGTTTTGCTTTTGAAAAGCATGCAATCACCCACAATTAAAAACACAAAGGAAGAAGGGGAAAAATACAGAGAGCTGTAAAGGGTTGTTTATTTATTGCAAGTGCCAATTCCCATTTTTTCCTTGCAAATGCAAGGACCTGTAAGGGGGTACCCTTTGTGGACCTGTTTTTTTGCATTTTCCACATGATTTTAATAAAGAAAACGTTTTTTTTGAACAAGGTAAGGTTTTGGATTTGGTAAAGGTTTGCTTTGTTTCTTTCTGCTTTTGAAAAGCATGCAATCACAATTAAAAAACCATTCAACCACAATTTAAAACACAAAGGAGGAAGGGAAAAAATACAGCTAGAGCCAGAAAGGTTGTTTATTATTGCAAGTGCTAATTCCAATTTTTAATTGCAAATGCAAGGACCTGCAAGAGAAGGGGGTACCCTTTGTGGACCTGTTTTTTGCAATTTTTTCAAAGGATTTTAATAAAGAACGCAGTTTTTTTGAACAAGGTAAAGTTTTGCATTTGGTAAAGGTTTGCTTTGTTTTTGTTTTTGCTTCTGAGACACATTCCATGCTGACACCTCTGGGGTCTAAAAGAAACAGTGCATCTGCTCATGGCAGGTCATTAATTACTGGTTCTGAGTTTTTTCCCTGCATCCATACTAAATCTCAATTAGCCATTTTACAATTTAGTATTGGACAATCTGATAAGTTGGGAATTTTCTGAAAATAATTTGTAGCTATTGCGAATGCAGCACAACTATTGCAGATGCTCTGGACCAAGATTGATGTCTGTAATTTAAAATCAATAAGGCCTAATTTGAAATCAATAGGGGCTGGAAAATCAGATTCTGAAAATTATTTGTAGCTATTGCACGTGCTTTACTAGTGTCCATCCAACATTATATATTACATAATTGACTATAATTGTAGTATATGTGGATGTATGTATTATGTAGATATGAACACGCCTGAGTAGACATCAATGTTTGTTACTTCTAGAAACACATGCCACATGGGCACACATGTAGCCCCTTGAAACTGCTGTATATATATATATACATATTTATGTATATATATATACACATACATATACATATACAAATACATGTGCATATACATAAATACCTACATACATACATTCATACATGCATGCATGCATGCGTACATGCATACATACAAACAGGCATACAGACATACATACATACAGACATACAGACATAGAGGCATACAGGCATACAGGCATACAGGCATACAGACTTACAGACATACAAACATACAGGCATACAGGCATGTATGTATGCATGTATGCATGTATGTATGTATGTAATGTAATGTAATGCAATGTAATGTAATGTAATGTAATATAAGTATGTATGTGTGTATGTGTCATGTGTGTATGTATGTATGTATGTATGTAAGTATGTATGTATGTATGTATGTATATATATATGTATGCATATATCTATATAGTATTTACATATGTATACATGTCTATACAGACACAATATACATATATACACATGAGCCACCGCAAAACGCGGCCATACTAAACATGTAATGGACGGACATTGGTTTGTGGAAATTTGTGGAATGTCCGTCCATTACACGTGAAGCGATGGGACCTTTCCAAATTAGCGATACACCCTTTCAAGGTAATGTCACTTTGAACATTGGTTTCTGACGTCGTTTGTGAACCAGATTTGGGCCCAAAAGGGTATGTGCTCCTCAGAAGGTGTTCTTCTTGATATCCATGGAGTGGTCCGCAGAGAAGGGAATCTGCAGAAGCGGAAGCCAAGTCCCTGTAAACACGTCTGTCTCACTAGCTGCCTGCACATCCTTGCCTTGCATGTTTTCATTGACTTTGCACTTGAACTTACGCCATTTCGATTGCCTCTCCGCTGACTTTATCTCCCCACTGCTGTTGTTTAGTGAAGCTTCTTTGTTGACACTGACAAATTATTGTCGTTGCTGACGAGTGTTTCCAGTGATCCCCCCATGTGAACTTGCACTGTTTTGATTGCCTCAGGCGCCCAGGCGCACATCAGTCTGTGACGCATTCAGGTTTTCTGGTGGCAAGCTAGATAGAGATAGCTAGATAGATAGGTAGCCAGCTAGCCAGCCAGCTAGCTCGATAAATAGATAGATAGAAGTTAGCTAGCTAGACAGACAGACAGATAGATAGATATAGATATACTGGCATTCTATCTGACAGTCTTTCTGGCAAAGGTTGGGGCCTGTAGGGGCCCGGAAAGCTTGCCATAGCATTCGGGTTTGTACGCCCGGAGGGCTGGAGAGCTCGCTGTAGAGTGGCTGTGTAGAGGTTCTGGCCAGCAAGCTGGCTGTCCATGCTGGCGGTGGGGAAAAAGAGATTTGCAAAGCACCTCTTCCAGTAGCACCTCCTCAGATAGTTCAGAGTCCTGCAGCGAAGATGCCTGATCAAAAAGGAAGCACAGCATCCGCTCTGGAGTCAAGTAGATCAGTAATTTTTCCTGCAAGCGGCACCCCCCAAGTTTGCCATATATCATTTTTGTGCAAATGTGTGGTAAGCGATGGGACCTTTCCAAATTTGTGGATGTCCATTCCGTGAACCTAGGGTTTTCGAGATTGCTAACACACACACACACATATATATAATATATATATATACACATTTGCTTTCTTCAGGGACCATTTTAGGAATCGCAAGTACCATGGCAGACCAACTCCGTCACAAAGGAAACAAAAGGGATACTTCAATGCCAACTCCAATCTGTAGTTGTTTGCTTTGCCAACGGTGCTTGATGGGCCCGTTAGGGTGCAAAACTCAGCCATTACCTTTGGGCAGAAATACACATACCCATCATACCCTGTTTACAAGTATTCTTCAGGTGTCTTTGGGCCTTTTTTTCTTAAACACTAGTACGCATAGAACATGCAAACCATAGGTTTCATAGGCATAGAAGGCATAGATGATACATTCTTCCCAGCATCCCATGGACCCAGGGCCTTCCGGCCAGGCCTTTGTTCCTGATTTCCGGCAAGCCGAAACGATCTGCACCTGGGCTGGAGATGGCTGGAGACTGCATGAGGGCTGACACCCTGAGACCCTAGGACTCAAGAAATTCGCCATTTAGCATTAGGATGATCAAATCAGAACTATCATGAATTATCAATAAACCATCAATCATAATGATATAAGCTGGTGTTTTTCACACATTAAAAAATATAATCTCTAAGTGTCGTTTTTTGACTTTTTGTACCAGCTGTACCCCCAGTTGGAACATCAAATCAGAACTATCATGAATTATCTATAAACAATCAATCATGATGATATAAGCTGGTATTTTTTCACACATAAAAAACACATAATCTCTAAGTAACGTTTTTTGACTTTTTGTACCAGCTGTACCCCCAGTTTTAACATCAAATCAGAACTATCATGAATTATCTATAAACCATCAATCATAATGATATAAGCTGGTATTTTTCACACATTAAAAAACACATACAATCTCTAAGTGTCGTTTTTTGACTTTTTGTACCAGGCGTACCCCCAGTTGGAACATCAAATCAGAACATCATGAATTATCAATAAACCATCAATCATAATGATATAAGCTGGTATTTTTCACACACCACAACAAATATCTCTAAGTGTCGTTTTGTGACTTTTTGTACCAGTTGTACCCCCAGTTGGAACATCAAATCAGAACTATCATGAATGATCAATAAACCATCAATCATGATGATGTAAGCTGGTCTTTTTCACAAATAAAAAATATATAATTAATCTCTAAGTGTCGTTTTTTGACTTTTTGTACCAGCTGTACCCCCAGTTGGAACATCAAATCAGAACTATCATGAATTATCTATAAACAATCAATCATGATGATATAAGCTGGTATTTTTCACACATTAAAAACATATAATCTCTAAGTAACGTCTTTGTGACTTTTTGTACCAGCTGTACCCCCAGTTTTAACATCAAATCAGAACTATCATGAATTATCTATAAACCATCAATCATGATGATAGAAGCTGGTATTTTTCACACATTTTAAAAAACATATAATCTCTAAGTAACGTCTTTGTGACTTTTTGTACCAGCTGTACCCCCAGTTGGAACATCAAATCAGAACTATCATGAATTATCTATAAACCATCAATCATGATGATATAAGCTGGTATTTTTCACACATTTCTAAAAAAAACATATAATCTCTAAGTAACGTCTTTGTGACTTTTTGTACCAGCTGTACCCCCATTTTTAACATCAAAATCAGAACTATCATGAATTATCTATAAACCATCAATCATGATGATATTATATAAGCTGGTATTTTTCACACATTTCTAAAAAACACATATAATCTCTAAGTAACGTCTTTGTGACTTTTTGGACCGGCTGTACGCCCAGTTTTAACATCAAATCAGAACTATCATGAATTATCTATAAACCATCAATCATGATGATATAAGCTGGTATTTTTCACACATATAAAACAAGAAACATATAATCTCTAAGTAACGTCTTTGTGACTTTTTGTACCAGCTGTACCCCCAGTTTTAACATCAAATCAGAACTATCATGAATTATCTATAAACCATCAATCATGATGATATAAGCTGGTATTTTTCACACATTTCTAAAAAACATATAATCTCTAAGTAACGTTTTTTTGACTTTTTGTACCAGCTGTACCCCCAGTTTTAACATCGAATCAGAACTATCATGAATTATCTATAAACCATCAATCATGATGATATAAGCTGGTATTTTTCACACATTTCAAAAAAACATATAATCTCTAAGTAACGTCTTTGTGACTTTTTGTACCAGCTGTACCCCCATTTTTAACATCAAATCAGAACTATCATGAATTATCTATAAACCATCAATCATGATGATATTATATAAGCTGGTATTTTTCACATTTCAAACAACATATAATCTCTAAGTAACGTCTTTGTGACTTTTTGGACCGGCTGTACCCCCAGTTTTAACATCAAATCAGAACTATCATGAATTATCAATAAACCATCAATCATGATGATATAAGCTGGTATCTTTCACACATTTCAAAAAAACATATAATCTCTAAGTAACGTTTTTTTGACTTTTTGTACCAGCTGTACCCCCAGTTTTAACATCAAATCAGAACTATCATGAATTATCTATAAACCATCAATCATGATGATATAAGCTGGTATTTTTCACACATTTCAAAAAAAACATATAATCTCTAAGTAACGTTTTTTTGACTTTTTGTACCAGCTGTACCCCCAGTTTTAACATCAAATCAGAACTATCATGAATTATCTATAAACCATCAATCATGATGATATAAGCTGGTATTTTTCACACATTTCAAAAAAAACATATAATCTCTAAGTAACGTTTTTTTGACTTTTTGTACCAGCTGTACCCCCAGTTTTAACATCAAATCAGAACTATCATGAATTATCTATAAACCATCAATCATGATGATATAAGCTGGTATTTTTCACACATTTCAAAAAAAACATATAATCTCTAAGTAACGTTTTTTTGACTTTTTGTACCAGCTGTACCCCCAGTTTTAACATCAAATCAGAACTATCATGAATTATCTATAAACCATCAATCATGATGATATAAGCTGGTATTTTTCACACATTTCAAAAAAACATATAATCTCTAAGTAACGTTTTTTTGACATTTGGTACCAATAACTTTTCATATCCAGGTGTACCCGCCCAGTTGCTTCGCAGAAGCCGTTGTTCTTTCAACGAGACCTTCAGGTGACGAGGCGGTCAGGACCATGGCACGGCCCTGCACGTTGGAGTCCTTGCCACGGACCGAAGCCTTGCTGAAGGAAGGGCTGCAAATGAGCCGCGCCTTGGGTGCCTTGACTCAGACGATGAACATATTGAGATGATATTTTTGGAATGCGAGATATATATATATAATTATATATAATATGTATGATTATAAATGTGATTATATGATTACATATATGTATAATTAAGTGTATCTATATAAATGTAATGGTGTATATTTTTGTATATAAGTGTATTACGTGTATATGTGTTTATATGTTTATATGATATATGTATATGTCTATTGTATATTGTACATTGTACATGTATATGTATATTCTTGAGTATATACATAAAGTATATATTGGCACACATGCGTATAAAGTTGTCATGGGTTTCTAGTGGATATTTAAATTTATACATATATACATAATATGCTTGAATATATAATGAGTATGCTTGGATAGGATGGTATACGGGAGTCCTTAAATCAATCATGCACTGGGATATGTTATGGGATACAAGAACATAGGGGCAAAAACCATGGTTTCCGTTTAAGATTTTCCCTTCCACCAATTCCTAGAAAACCCAGTTTGTTTTGTGTCCAAAGTAGCCGAATAGCCGATCGGCAACAAACCGGCGTTGGTTGACGAACGGCCCATGGTTTTTGGTTCCAGGTGTTCGCGACATGCGATCGCCACGCTCTGTGGTGGTGATGGAGCCGAAATCTGCAGCACACTTCGTGTCGACCAGCGCCACTGTGCGATTCGCTCTGCTGTGTCGGGCCGAGGGGTCAGGATGGGGGATGATTTGGGAACCCTCAAAAAAGATAGATTTATATACGTGATTTCTCAAGCAATCAGAATTTTTGGATTGGATTTTACTCTTCATTACGTTTCTATCTTCTTGGGGGTTAGTAGAATATATATATATATATACATATATTGTTTTGGTGTTTCTTGGGAGATCTTGGCAAATGGGAGAAAAGTATATAGAAAAGTAACTGAACTTCATTAGAACCAATAGATCCTGGAAATCATTGATATCTGATTTCATGACCATCTCTTAAGATCCAGCCTAGATTCCATGTATATATCATTATATATATACTTGTATATATATATATATACATTTATTTAGGACCTTCCAAGTACTCGTTTCCCACGAACGCGAAAATCTTAGGGGAAACGTCACGTTCTTTTCGGTTGTTGACCGCGATGAATCTCCAAGCTGTTGAGAAAGTGCACCCCATTGTGTCTTTGTTAGGGTGCAGCTACACACTTCGACTAAAGTTGGTGCTTGATTTTATGAAACATGGGATTTTAGTGTTCCATGTTCCAAGATAGATGGCAACCCCTCCCTTGGAGCAGTAGATTTCCATCAATTTGGGTCACATCATTCTTTCTGGTAATGTGGTAAACCCAATGCCATAAACCTACCAATTGGGCCAATTGGGTATGGTTTTTAAGACCCATTTATATATGGCAATGGTAATATTGGGGACGGTTTATCATTAAGTGAATCCCGTTCCATCCCCTTTTCTCCATGAACACATATGACAAATCGACAACAAGGCCGTGCTGCAAGCTGTAAGTTGTGATTAGTTACTAAAGTCTTGTCGACTGACTAACACTTCACCGTAAAATATGTAGCTGGGACCAAAGGCCCCTTTTTGCATAGATGTTGATTGGACGTGTTCGGTATGTTTGGGTGCCAAGTGCCAAGACTTGAAAATCCTATTTGGGGGTAAACAGTGTTCATCAGCTGTTTTTTTTGTAGAAGAGGCGTTCTGTGAACCTCCGCTTACATCTTCTACGGTCGACCATCTACCATGACTGGGTCCTGTGAATCTATGTTGTTTTGTCATGTGGTTCGCATTGTTTGATATTGATCGTCACATTTTTCAAGTACATTAATATGAACTGAACAATAGATATGATATACTACTACAGTATTACATATATATATAAATTATATATATATAAATTATATATATATATGGATATGTGTATATATATACAACAAACATATTATATTGATTATAATATCGTACAATGTACCAACATGGATGTGCATATTATATATACATATTATGGCATCATATTCATAATATGACCTCAGTTCCGAAACATTGCATTTGTTTTTACTGGAAACTAATCTTTGAATCCCCAAGTCATGACAGGGTCTATGTTAAATTCCTGGCGGGCATATCATATTATTTATATCGTATTATATATACATACATATCATATTTATATATATATATATATATGTATATATATGTATATACGTATATATACGTACATATATATATTTATACGTATATATATATATATATCATACTATATATACACATATATGATACATACCATATGTATCTATACATATATGTAATATCTAGCTATAGCATGATCATGGACAAAGTACCCGTAGGACCCGTAGGACATGGCGCCAGGTGGACCCACGTCCGCGCTGAAGGATGAGGACTTGATCCAGCGCGCCGCGGCACATGCCCGAAGGCCGGCCCGAAGGCATAGATTACGCCATTACTTGGGGGCTTAATAACTGACTATATATATTAGTTATATGGTTATATGGTTTTAAACCCAAAAATAGCCGGCTTTGGGCATTGTTTAAAGATATATGAGTTATATGGTTTTGGGGATGTTTTTTTTTAAAATATATATCTATATATCTCATTATAACTCTACTCTATATATACTGCACATATTTTTTGTTCTTTTTTTTTCCCCTCCTGGTACATTGAAATTCCCAAAGCCCGGCTGCGGCCGTTGTAGTCAGCAATGACAACTGATTAATCCAACGGTGGTGCACTTCAGAGGCGCCTGGACAAATATAAAGTACTATGGATATATATATATATGTATATGTATAGATCCATGAATGAAGGAATCCCCAATGATACATGCAAGTTGATCCATGGCAAATATATGATAGTAGTGACTGCTAGTTGCAACTACCTGAAGTATGTAATTTGCGAATATTGCGAGCGCCACATGTGTCAACTGTGTCAGCACATCAATGAAGGGTCGACGACCTTTTCTGACCTGGGAGGGCATGGAAATCTGCCCAGAAAAATGTGGAAATCCCCAATTGGACCAATTGAATGCACCTCAATGCTCAATAATTGGGAGGGTTTACTATTGGGTTTAGCACGTTACTGGGGTAAAACGCTAGTGGTACTTTTACAAACAAGATATGGGGATAATGCTTACAGCCCAATGGACAATTGTGGAGTATGTTGTGTTTGCTTGCTTTACAACCCTAAATCGATTCCAAAGTGGTAAAATTATGGGTCGATGGGGTTGGTTTATGGCTTACGGCCTCGGGAATAAACCACCTGAGACTCAAGGAGAACCCTCCCGACATATGGAGTCATTTTTGCCACAGCTCAGCTGGGCAGAAGTAGTAGTTCTTGGTGGGTTGGGTGACCGATAAGGAGAAATGCTATATAACATATAATGTGGTTAAAACAATAATAAACCACCCATTTGGGAATGGTTTATATCACCTGGTGATTTGGGGGATGGTTTATTATTGTTTTACCCACATTAGTCATCATATGTCATAATTTCTTTAAACAGCGATGTTGTTTCGTGACGTTTCGTGAAGTAAATTCCTATTTTCACAGAGCTGATTTCTGTGGCTGGGGTGAAACACCATGAGATCTGCAAGAATGAGTGGTCATAAGTGGAACCATCCTGCAAGAGAATGCCTCAGGGAGCCCTGCCTTTTGAAGACCTAAAGGGTTCTCAAGAGCAGGAGATTCACAGAGATAACTTGCTTATCCCCCATGGAGTATGGACCTTATTCCTATACAGTGGTTGCCCAAATTAGAATAACTTGGATATCACCCAGCCTTTTCTGTTGCTTCTTTCCCCATTTCCGCCCAGTAAACACACCTAGCTGGAAAAACGGTTGTCCAGGAAGAATCGTTTTTCTCATCATTTCTGAACACCAGCATATCTGACATATCGTGCGTCAATTTGGCGAAAAACATGCGGCTAACATTCAGAACATGGCTACAAGTGGCCCCAAAATTGATTTGTTTGGATCAATACTGGTAGTATGTTTTGTTTGTCCCAACAAATGGAACTAATTATGATCCCCACTGACTTGAAACAAAGACATGACTTTTAACTCTAGCTCGACCGCCAAGCATATGATAATTTCCCATAGCCAATTCCATCTCACGGTTAAGAACATATTGGGGCTTTCCTGAAATGGGGATATCCCAAAATGGATGGTTTATTTATAATGGAAAATCCTATTAAAGTGGATGCTTTGGGGGTATCCAAATTCCAGGAAACCCCCATATGGTTCCCCATTTTTCGAGGTGCCACACATGGTAACTGGATGCATCCAACTGGGGAATTCATACATCTACCAATGCATACAATGAATAGGAACTCAAGATGGGGGGGTTGATGAACCCAGATCAAAATCCACATAAATATATAAATATATCACATATATATATAATTATATATATATATATTACATCATTTATATACAGTGTATATATACAGTGTATATATACATATATATATATATACTGTATATATATATATATATAATTAATGCAAATTCCCTTGATGGTTCCAGGCCAAAAGCCTCCGCACTGGCCTGGAACGGCTTGGCAGCTGAAGCAGCCTCCAGCGCGGCAGTGGCTTTCAGAAAATAGGGGAAGCCGTGAGTTTTTTTCTTGGAACAACATGATGAAAACCATAGATTTTCCCATTAAATATGGTGTTTTCCTGTAAATTTTCCCTTAAACCAATCCATTGAGTAATTCCTAGGTCCTAGATTTTGAATGATTTTAAGCCCTTTCCCCGAACTTACAGTTCTAGTTGAACTGCCATCTTTGCAAAGTCGATCATGCCTCCATTCCCTGTGCATCATTAAATGTCTCACTTGGGAAGGCTTAAGATGCTCGCTATTGATCACCTAGATGTATAATTATTATTAATCAAAATATCAAACCATGCAGCCATGATCACATTTTTTGTGAGCATCATGAGGGATTCAATGAGAATCAAATGGTGTCAACAAAAAACGTGACAAGTGTGTGAAAAACCCGTGATTTAGGAGTGAAAGCAAGTGAAAAACCCTTGATTTTAGAGGCACTTGGAATCCGTGAAAACCGCAAGATTTCCTCATGTAACCGGCAGCCCATCTGCTCATAGCTGTCTAGTGTCACACTCCATTGACGTTATAGAAAATGTGGTTGAAGAGTCCCTTGCGTATAGCCCCCTGCTGAAGTGGAACAGGAGGTGAATGGCAGGGTTCTTGCTGATCCACAGAACTATGAAGTAATGTAATTTGGGTGAAAGTCAAGATGAGTTTTCTGATGGCACTTTACCTTGTTTAATCGAAAGTACTTGTTTCGCTATGGAAGTTCAAAGCCTCCTGGATGGAGATGATTGTGATTTTTGAGTCGCCGAGAAATTCTTGGAGGATTCAATGACTTAAGAAATACCTGGAAAAACTAGACCAAAAACTACTGTGGAAGTGAGCAGCGGTACTACAACTATCTGGCTGCTTCGCTGGTAGTGGATTGGGTAGGGTTTGTTGTATTTGGACTTGAGTATCGTTGAGACCCGAAGAAGAGAGATTGAGGGAGTATATGGGATATGATAGAGCTTAATTGTAAATGTTTGGGGTGTTAATACTGACATAGTGTACAGCCAAGATGGGCAATTGAATCACCCAGTTTTCATGAGCACTTCCGGGCTATGGCGTGTAGGTCCCATTTTAGGAACATGAACTTGGGATATCTACACCTTCTAAGCTTGATATGACTACGGCATACGGCGTGCTACAGCTACGGCTCAAGAATGGGAATCCCCATAGGCCCGTGTTTTTGGGACCCGGCATGATCAGCATGGTCCAGAGAATTTCGAGCCAATACAACTATTAATTTAATAAACAACAACCCCCATAGATTTTGGCAAGATTCTAGCAAGATTTTAGCATCTCTCGGCTACGAAAAATTCATGGCCAAGGTCCTTGAGACGAGGGCCAACGTGTGAATCAGCCAGGAATATATAGACATTATTCGAGAGGTTTTTTTTTGTTGACCAGCAGTAGAACATAGTAGAACCTATCCAGAATAGCTTTTGGATAGATGACTTTGGGCTTAGATTGGTTCTATGCATGTCACTACAAGTGACTACGCCATCAAGGCTCCAACCAGAAGAATCCGACCGAGGTTTGCATCAGCATCAGCCCCAGCGGCAAGGCTGGGGCGACCAGGATTGACAGTTTGAAATTCAAACATTCCTAGGGAAATCACGCCAAAAACATCCAGAAAAAACATCCAGAAACACTTGTGCAACTCACCCGATGGTTCCAACAGGCCGAGGCGCCAGCCAAACGCCAGAAGACCGCGCAGGGAGCTGACACGGTGCGTGGGCGCCATATTTTACTGAGACATCAGCAGGTGAGACAGGCGACTCGGTGCTTCTCTTTGAGCCTTTCGAGCCTACATTTCTGTTCATCTCCAGATTGTTCGTAAACCTACCGGCATCCAGAATATTTCCGCCCAGTTAAACAACCCACAAAAAGATAAAACAGGATGGAGACATCTATAGACATCTCCATGAAAAGCTGGGTAAACCTGGATTGCATATAGAAACTTCATGTTTTTTTTCTGTACGCTGTGAACGGAAGAATATACGTCACCAACCAATGATTTGTTTTTTTTTTGCATGATGTCAACCCCGCATTAAATATCATATTATATCAGGGATCATCACTATTATCATAGAATTGGATTATGGGAAAATCTACAGGAAAGCCCTATATTTGATGGTAAAAACCATGGTTTCCTGTAGATTTTCCCTTAAACCAATCCAGTGATATTCGGAGGTCCCCTGCCACGCCTCCAGGCCGATGCGATGCTCCGGCGAGACCCGGGGCGAAGCGTGCAGGAGACGGAGGAGTTGGCGCTGAAGACCTTGGAGACGCTGCTGAAGACGCCGAATCAGTTCCCGAAGCTCTGCAGGTCAGTAGATGGTTGGTTCTTGGGGTGAAAACGATGAGAATTATATCATACCCATCCTATCTACCCCCTGCAGAACTACCCCCCTCAGAAGAGATCTGCTGGAAATCTGCGCGGAAATTATTAACCAACCAATATGTTGCTATTAGTGGTTTATTAAGACTCTATTACCTAAACCAAACAAATTTGTGCAATGACCTGAAAATCCCCATGATTTATCATGGCTCAAAATCCAATGATGTATCATGATGTATCATGGTTTATTATCGATTTCTTGTTGAAGCTGCCATAAATTAGTTTCTTTTTGGGTACTATCCCGGCTGTCCCCCATTTTACGAAGCCAATTCTTTTCTCCGATTGCCACGGACCAGCTCGGTATGCCAAAAGAATTGTCACCAATGTCTGAATTTCTGCATTCTTGCGACTTATACACATAAATTTATCATGGTTACACACTAATTACACTAATTAGCCCTGAGTTTTCACCCAAAAATCGGACACCAAAAAAATTCCCGGGTGTCTGGCGCAGGGAGCTTTCGGACTGCCAGACGGGTGAACATCCAGGGCAGCTCTGTGGCGATCTGGGATGGATTGTACCATGGCAGGTCTCGGCAGCCGGTCTCCAGATGTTTTATTTCGATGAATCGGAGGAAGGTTATAGGCATAGTTAAGCATGTTACGCAACACTATGTAAGTGTAGTTTCAGCATAGTTAAGTATAGTCCAGTGTAGTTAAGTATAAAATAGTATCTGAGTATCTGTATAATTCTTTATACACACATATATATATAACTATATATATATAATTGTATATATATATGTACCTACTGAACCTTATACCCACTTTTTTTTGGGGTGGAAAATAAATAGTATACTATTTTTAATAACCACCAAAAAAACATATGTTTTTTTAAAAAACCTATCTATTTCTCAATTCACCTATTTTAAGCATATATTATTCAATGATCACCCCTTCCAATTCCGCTGACCACAGGTCAACAAGATGAATGAATGGCCATCTATGGCCCAAAGCGGGGCTCGGTTCAACCCAAAGAATGTTGGAATTGAATTTGGTGAGTAATCGACCCCAACATGGAAATTCATACAATGCCATGGTTGAATCTTTACATCAATTAGTTTTCATCCGGATGTACCACTTACTACCATTTGTTTCTGAACCCTTCCCTTCACCTTCCATCTTCCTCTGCCATGATCCATGCTGATGGATATCTACTGTGCTGGCGCCACCGCCCGGGCTCCCATTTTACCGGCTGATCGCACAGGTTGGCACCATGAAGTACCTAAGCTCTTGCAATCACAAAGGGGTTCATTTGCATGGCTTAGCCAGTCAGAATTCAAATTAAAAATCTATTGAGTCAAAATCTGAAATGATAGGCCTTTGTTTCTATACACCCTTTATGGCTATAGCATTTTGGATCCTCAAGAGTTAGGAAGCTCCATGGTTTCCGGTGCTCTCTCATGGCAATGAATTGTCTTGGGCTGGCATTGGAGTGGGAGAAGTGCAGTGAATTGCGTGATCGCATTAGAGAAGAAAAACGAGTCCTGATCTACCCCACGGAAGACCTCTACTGTAAACCCAACAGAGTGAACGCTATCACGAATGACTTGGTTCTCGTGCCATTACTCAACAGGTTGGGACAAACCTCGGGATATCGTTTGCCTCACATTGAAGACCTGCAGGAAGAAACCACTACCCTTTTCCAGAAGTGCGGCCTTTCTATGAGTCAAAAGGCGCCTTATAAGCTAGCTGTTGAGTTGAAAAAACTGGCAGGCTTTGTGAAACGACGTGCATCCAGGAAGGAGGTCACAAAGGAAAAGGGCTAGGGTTGAATCAAGTCCAAATTTGTTTCTGTTTGGTAAGTGCTTGATTTTTCAGATATCTAAACCCTGAAAACTCCAAACCAGATTTAAAGATAACTTGAACATATCAAAGGTTGCTATCCCATCCATTGTATCCAAAACAGCCCTGTCAGGACCCTGAATTTCACAGATTGCTCTTGGCCTACGACCCGTCCTTGAAGGATTGGCAGGGCAATGGGTTGAATCAGCTCAATCCCAGAATATATGAACAAACCTTGTGGTTTATATGTTCTTTTGAATGCCTTATTGCTATTTCCCTTGGGTGGCCATAACATGCCATAAAAACAGAAAAACACATAGTCCATTTAATCCCAGCCAAAAGCATTTTATCATTCATCCCAGTCTACTGCTGTTCAGGAGGTCATCGAGTCCTACTTGCAGTCATGCAAACGTTCTAAGTCCGGAAGCTCTGGAGATGATGACAATGATGACGATAGTGAAGACAATGAGAATGAGGATGAGCAGTCCAAGAAGGATTTCCATGAGTTCAAGGCATGGTTGGATACTACAATTCCCGCTAGTTCTGATGAAGCTCCATCCAAGATGATGGCACCCGTGGCATCTTGCAAGACATGTGGCAAGGATGTGTGCCAATGTATTTCGCTTCAATTCATCTCGTATTATTTCATTGCCCAATGGTTCCATGTCCCCCTGCAACCTTAAAATTATGGGATAAATTATGGGATATATATTATATAGTGCCTTTAAAGAAATTTCATATATGTTTGTCTTCAAACTACCCTGGGCCCCTCATACCAGTTCATATCATCTCCACAATCCATCTGTGCTGCAAAGGTGCGGCTCGCGATCGTGTCAAGGCAGCCCGTCTGCTGGTCTTGCAAAAGCTGGCCGAGCTGAAGAAGCAGCCATTTGCGACGCTTTCCTCAACTATCGTTGCCAAGCTGTGGTGGTTGGGGTTTATCAGTCCATGGAATTATGAGCTGGGTTGTCTTTCATTTCTAAGCCAAATATTTGTTGTGAATTAAATTGGGTCGCCCTCGTTGGACCATTCCAGCTCTCCTTTGGGGTAAGAAAAACAAAACTTTTGCCCAGGAAACCTCCTGCATTGAAGAAGCAACAATTCCCGGATGAGAAGCCTGATGCAGGTTGGGCCTGCATATTTTTTACTTTATGTGGTAGTTGATAATATCTGATATATCGGATTTATGATAGTTCACTTTATGGCTTCATGATATATAAAAACAAAATATGTGCTGCCCCAACCTGCGGTGATAGATTTTATATATTGGGCTAGTTTTCTGGATATCTGCAATTATTAACTGGACTTTTCCTTTAGGGTTAATCCAAGTTATGCCTCTACACATGTTTATTTCATGCTGCTTCTTGGTCTCCATCCTTGACCCCTGACGCATGGGTATGGCATTTACCCTGCAGGTTCTGCCAAGCCTGTCGTCCCAGCTTACGCACTGGACACCGATGATACCTTGCCCCAGGTGGTCCCTGAAGATGGATTCAACATGGCAATGGATGTTGGTGACATGCTGCCTGAGGAACCCCAGACCTCACCAGAAAAAGAACCTTCGAAGGTAGGGGTTAGTTGTTACCAAACATGCCCATTATGGACAAAAATCCAAGCAGCTTCATTGCTGGTACTTGTTCAATTTGGTTTCAACACCGACAGACAGAGGGCTGTAGATATATCTCCTCAGCACTATCCTGTGTTTCAATTTGGCCTCACCTTTCCATGTTGCATAATCCATCCATAGAGATGGTGACCATACCTTTGGGTTTGTCACCTCAACCTGGCAGGTGCTCACTCGCCGTGACCAGCTCACCATGAAGGAGGACAAGCAAAAGAAGCGCAAGTTAGCAGAGCAAGAGAAGAAGGCAAAGAAGGAGGCTGAGAGCAAGCCGAAGCGAAGGAGATCTGCTAAGCAGGATGAGAAGGAGACAACGGAGCCGGAGGTGGAAGAGAAAGAGCTACAGTTGTCAAACCTCGCAGGCGCCTCCGTCAGATGAAGACCATGGATTGCATTCCCGAAGAGCCATCTGCCGAGGAGCCAGAGCCCAAGGCTGCAAGCTGCAAGCCGGCAAAAACCAAGAGTATGGCTAAGGCCAAACCAAAGAGGGAATCAAAGAAGACGAAGAAGGTTGTGCCAAAGACACCGGAGCAAGTTGACAGTGAAGCTTCTGAGAGCGATGGTCAGCAGCCTGCGGCAACTCCGAAGAAGGAGCTCTTCCAGTCTGACGATGACGGCGGAGATGAAAGCCCACATCACCGTTTTGATCAGAAGTCTGTGAAGGTCATGCCTCTTCAGAAGGTCTTGGACAACTGCCAGCCTGAAGCTCACATGACTACCAGGCGCCAAAGGGCAAAGGGAACTATCCCAGCCACAGCTAGTGGTGCTTCCATGGGGGAGGCTGAGGAGACTGAGAAGCCAAAGCGAAAGCCCAGGAAGAAGAAGGCACCGACTTCACCAGGTGCTACCATTTGCGAAAAAGGAGGTCAAGCGAAGAGAGTCCCAGCGAAAGAAAGAACAGGATTCCGTCATGAAGAATGCTGCACGTGAAGATCTACAGATTCAGGGCCTCATCCTTCAGCACCTGAAGAACGTGGATAAGATCACCGAGGAAGACGAGGTGAAAAAGTATCTCGTGGATTCGCTGAAGGACAAGACCCTGAACAAGGAGTACAGGCTCAATGAGTACTGGAAGCGTCCAGCTGTTGGAGTGAAGGTCATTGGCTTGGGTGATGGCACTTTGAAGGGTGCTCCAGAGGTGGCCTATTTCGGCAAGAGCTGCGTTGGGGCTTGTCCCAATGTCCCGAAGCTCGAGCTCACTGTGATCTACGTGGCTGCGAGCTTGATGGTTTTTAGGATAAATTATTTTTTTGGCAATTTTTGGCATATTTTTACAGGATCACAACATGTCAAGGTCCCTTTGTTAACCCAAAGGCTTAGGTCAGCTGCTATGCTCATTCATCCCAGGCCTCCATACTCCACAAAGAGTTCCAAGAAGGCATCACTTATATTAGAGTATATAATATTATATAATTATATACAATACATGATCCATACAATATATGATCCATGAAGTACAGCCGGTGTTTATTCAAATGTTTCTGGTAAATTCTATCATATGAAATTATGATACATTAGAATCCATCACCGCTAAGACTTATGCCCATCTCAGGCTTCGTGGCTGTCCGAGTTGACCGAGACGGAGTTGAAGGACTACGAAAATCCGACCGGTAAGATCCAGACCCATCTCTTCTATATGAAATACAATGCAAATGTAGCTGCATCAAAGTTCAAGCCCAAAAATACCCGAAACTGATGGGAGCGACAACTTTGCTGGTACTTCACAACTATATGTTGCTGTTAAGGTGCTGGATGCCAGCTAACGGTTTTCAAATCTATTGACTCAGTATGTGGTGAACCTTCAACATGTTCTACCCCAAGATCATCTAATATATAGTATATAAAAAAATTGTGGGTACATGTTCTTTGTGGGTACTTCCTAATGTGTCCATCTGTGTCCTACTGCAATAGCAACAAAGTGCAGACCAGCTTCAGTCTCTTGAGTTTTGATCAAACTCAGTGAACGATGGGGCCACCAGCGTCTTGCCTTAGCTTGGGAACTGGGATGTACAGCCAGGCTGGTGCGGTTGACAGGTAAACCTGTAAAGCATTTTTCAATATTTTTCAAAATCAATCTATTCCAATTTGACATATGTTGCTTGAAACCATCCTTGGTTTAAAGTGACAACATTTTTTTGTTGATTAACTGACAATTTTGACCAGCAGCCTGGCCTGTACCAACATGGCTGGCCCACCAATCGCTTAGGATGGGAGCCAACCCCAAGATGGCAATCGGCAATCTGGGCTGTGGGGTGAACCTCATCAGTCCTAAATCATGTTTGGAGAAAAGGAGGTCGTGATGCGTGTTCACCTTGTAGTCCCCAGACACCCATGACAGCACCCAAGAAATTACTTTACTTCGTGTGATCCCCACCATGACATTTATACATTTTCTTACTGGCAAATCTTCTGGCATTCTATCTGACATATCTTCTGACATTCTATTTGACATTCTATCTGGCATATTATCTGGCATTCTATCTGGCATATCTTCTGGCATATCTTCTGGCATATCTTCTGGCATTCTATCTGGCAAATCTTCTGGCATTCTATCTGGCATATCTTCTGGCACTCTATCTGACATATCTTCTGGCATTCTATCTGCATATCTTCTGGCATATATTCTGACATATCTTCTGGCATTCTATCTGACATATCTTCTGGCATATATTCTGCATATCTTCTGGCATATCTTCTGGATCTGGCATATCTTCTTCTATATCATATTTTCTGGCATTCATCTATCTTCTGGCATTCTATCTGGCATCTGGCTATCTGGCATCTGGTCTATCTGGCATATCTCTCTGGCATATCTATCTGGCATATCTTCTGGCATATTCTTCTGGCATTCTACCTGGCAAATCTTCTGGCACTCTATCTGACATTTTATCTTCTTATATATGAGGTCCGGCAGGGAACACTTGGCGTGGATACTCGCGGTTGAGGTCCGGCAGGGAACACTGGGCGTGGATGGTCGTGGTTGAGGTCCGGCAGGGAACACTGGGCGAGGATGGTCGTGGTTGAGGTCCGGCAGGGAACACTGGGCGTGGATGGTCGTGGTTGAGGTCCGGCAGGGAACACTGGGCGAGGATGGTCGTGGTTGAGGTCCGGCAGGGAACACTGGGCGTGGATGGTCGTGGTTGAGGTCCGGCAGAGAACACTGTGGATCGCGGGTCGCAGTTGAGCAAGGACGACGAGGACGACGAGGACGACGAGGAGGACGAGGAGGAGGAGGAGAGGAGGACGAGGCAGGAGGAGGCGGAGGAGGAGAAGGAGGAGGAGGCAACTGACATAAAATCTAACAACCCTCACCTGGCAGGTGGGGAAAAACACACAATAGTTTTTTGTCATTTTTCTTCCATATTTAGTTCACATGAGAATCCATCCATAATTTGCCTGTCCCTCTCTCCAGCTCCCCTGGGTCATTTCAATCAGAGACACTGCTGCAGCGCCCCAAGGCCAGACCTTTACATGCCTGGGCTTCACGGTCAGAAATGGGCCATAAAGCTTGGCTTACACCAGGATGGAGCCAGTCCGCCTGACCTGTTTACAGGGTAAGATTTGGTGGGATTGTATACCCGTTAATGCAGGCAGTTCCTGCAACTCTGAGCTACTCGGGTTTTAAGAAACGGAGAGTAAGGGTGAGTTAGGATGGCATGCATGAGAAGTTCTTTGGCCAAGATCTTGAAAATCAAAGCAGTCATGTTTTTTGCTTTCCAAATGTGCAGTTGAATCAACATCGACCCGTCCGACCCAGAGCTGTTGCACACCAGATACGTGTTCAGATTATTTGGACATAAAGAAAATCCTGCAATGACTCAGCAAAACATAAATGATCTAAAAACAAACCTGCATAAATATTTTCAAAGTCACCTTGAAATGACATTACGGGCAATAGCGATTTTAACGGCATTTTCACACAGATCTCCACCGAAACCCGTCTTTAGACATGGCTCGCTACACCAAGAAGTTTGTGGACAACTTGATGTGGCGTCTCAAAGCCTTGGGTGCGCCGAAGGTGCACTGGCTATATGCATGTAGCATAACCAGATTTTTGAGACTAAATTTGACCATCAACTAATACACATAAACCAAAAAGGTAACCAGTATATACATGGAAAATAACAAATTGGCTTCCAACATGTATGTACCCTTGCAGGTGCTGCTTTTGGCAGTGCTGCTGACAATTTGGACGGAGATTCCTACGCAGAGCTGGCAGGACATTTTGCTTTTTCACATCCCATTTCATACAAGTACTATCATCAGAGTGGTCTAACTCTTTGATACCACCCTATTCCTATGCCAATCTCTCGTGGCATTGTTTTGCAGGATGAAACTTCCTTCAGCTTTGTGGAAGTGTTTGCTGGCCAGGCAGAGGTTACTCGCATGTTTCGGCTTACCAACCTTCCAGCAGCTAGATTAGATTTGATCTACATGGATGCTGAACCTGGCCGGCAAAACCCTATGAACTTATTGTCTGATGCTGGAATGGGGAAACTAGGCATCATCTGGATATGTTTGATTTGGCTTTCTTTTTGAAGTTGCATGCTTCCACAACAGTACCATATTCGTTTATAGTCCAACAAAGAAAGAACAACCAAATCCGTTTGCTCTGCTCTAGCTTGTTGCCCAGGACTGCTTTGGCAGCAATGCTCCGGGGCAACATTGATGAAGGTTGGCTCACACATTTCGGTCTGAAATGTAGTTCCAATACTGCAGTGAATGCAGGGACCTCTTCTAGATCAGTATGCAGCTCCATTGGCAATACGGACTTTCAGAGTGTTCGGGATTCAAACTGTTTGGGAAGCCGGACCTTTGAATGCATTACAAATATAAACATGTTCGATTTGATTTTAAGAACAGTAATGTGGACAGTATATATTATTCTTGCATTTACAAACCATCAGAATTTCCAACGGGTATCATCCACAGCCCAAGGACGATTCTTCTGATGATGGTGGCAATTTGCCTCAATGCCTGCATAATGCTTGAGCAACCTTTTTCAAGCTTCTTTGAGTACTATCCAAGATGGAGAGACTTCATGCGAATGCTGCAATACCATGGGGGATTGGGAGCTGTTGCTTGTTTGAACACCCAGTTCGTCCAGGTTTCAGCCAAGATGCAAACCCCAACCATAGCTGCAAGGGTGTTTGTCCAGGATGTCGATCTCACCGCAGTAGTCAGCAAGGTAGCTTTTCCAATCAGAAACCTTGGGGAATCTTGTGGGGGTTGCACGTGGCTGGTGGTTAGCCATTTACATTGTGGAAAAGATGGAACATTTAGAGTTTTGATCAACCCCAAAAATGTGAAGTATTTTTTCATCCAGAAAGCTGCTGAGGGGTTCGTCCAAGGAACAATTATTACATGCTTGGGCAGTGTGCTAGTTGTTTTTTCTCTAACATCAGCGGGCTGACCAAGACGGACCCTACCCAATAAATGCCAGCATATGCATTTGGTAAACAATGACTTTTAGAGGATTTGGATATTTATGATCCTACGCCATACCAGACCCCAGTATTTCAGTAAATTGGCCTCTACATGTTTCTACATGTGGCTTGGCCGCCCAGGTTCACAAAACATCATGGTTCATGTACCACTACGGCCACGAGACACCGAAACGCATGTACGCATTTGCGAATAGTCGACATGTTGGACAGCTAAACCAAGGCCAATTACTTGGGTGGAGTCAGAAAAAGCAAGTCCTGAAAGACAAGGGTAAGTCCAAAGAGTTGGTGGTGAGATACCAGGATGCCAATGGAAAACAGCGATGGAAGGGCAGTAGTCAGCTACGTAGTTCTGAGTGGGGATCTTAATTTCTCGTAGGAAGCTGCCTTTTTAGGCCATGGTACTGCCTGCACATATTTCAAGGAACTACCACAAAGTACAATCATTAGAGGCTTTCTGCTGTCAACTGCTTAAGTTTCAGTTGTACTCCGATTTCACAAATTCCAGATGCATACCCAAAGTACCCAAAGTCCAATTCTTGGGGAGTTTCTGTTTCACTTAGGTGCTATCCGCCAAAGTTTGGACTCAAGATGGTGGAAATCTTTCACGCCATGATCAATGAGAAGAGTGGAATGCCGCAGCTTCCACAACAAGTACCACCAGCTGAGACAACATTTTCCAGCCTAGACTATGATGATGTGTGGTCAGAAGCCGGGATGATATCGGTATGTAAATACCTTCGGGGAGGGGTCCACTTAAGGATACCACCAACCTTTCGAGATCTCTTGCCCAGAAGGCTTTGAAAAGGTTTTCATGGCAATATATGGCAATAGCACTTACTGGCTCTGTTGCTGTTCGGTCCCCTGAGAAGAAATGGCAAACTATCATAGATTGCTTTCGATTTTTTTTGATTTATCTTGGGTCCCATTCGCTCTAAACTGGAACATGTAAGCTTTTTACATTTTTTTACCCATAATTCACCCGTAACCCATAACCACCCATAACGACCCGTAACCAACCCATAATCCTGATGAAAAATACCCATAATTTACCCGTAACCACCCAAAAAAACATATCTATTTTTAATAAGATACCCATAATGACCCATAATGAGTCGTAATTTACCCATAACCATTGATTCAAAAAAAACTGTCTATTTATCCGTAATCTGAGGACCCCGTAACGGATCCGTAATTTACCCATAATTTCCCCGTAATTACCCATAATTCAATTATGGGTATTTTTGCCACATAGATATCTATTTTTATGTCGATTTTTAACATAAATCAAGTCAATTTTTCAAGACTCCAATCCAATTTCAATCATATTTTACATCGAATTTTGTCTATGATCATGGGCCTGTGGGGGACCGAACTGTTAGCAACAGTTTTCCCTTGAAGCTCTGCCAATTCATGGCAATTCGAGACAGCATTTCTGCACTTGCAATGCGGGGATGGTTACCCTGATGGAACAGGTGAAAATCAATAAACACCAGCCGTTCAGAGTAACAGTTACCAACATGGGTGCCATGAAATTTGTTTTGTGCAACTTAGAGATCCAAATGTAGTGTGCAACATGTTGTGACACATTCCCATGAGCTCTTGTGAGCAACATGTGTTTGCAGGACATTTTGGCTGTGTCAGTTCGGGGGTCACTGTGTGTGGTTCATGGCTTTTGCCCGGAGGGAATCAGCCGAAACCATGTTATCTAAGAGCCATTCTACCAGTGAACTTGGCCGTGGTCTGGAGTTTCTGATGATGGACTTGGAAAACAACATGCCCCAAACGGTGGAAGAACTCCAGGACTGCCCCATGAAAGTTATATAAGATATGTAAAGTTATCACCTGGCTCACATGGCCTGAAATGTTCTGAATGTACCCACCTCATATAGCCATAACTTAACCCTTTGTCCTAAGCCTCTTGTCCAGGAGCTTGAAAAACAACTTGCAGATCTAGAAGCTGCTGAAGACGCAGTCGGTGGGCCCAATTTTTGTAGCACCGGGGAGCCTCTGGTTGTGATCTATGGATTCGGCATTTTAAAATTAGTGAGAAAGGTTTTTATCATTTGGTTCACAACCTAGCCCATGTCCCATCCCTTTGTTCCAAGAAGCGTCTCGCCATGTTGGAGTGCTGCCGTTGAGGTGGCATCCATACACCGGCTCGACGATCTGCGTTCCCAAGTTCCTAGGCTCAATCACGTTTCATGATTAGAGCTGGCAAAATGCAGTCTGAAGCGCTAAAGGCTATAGGGTTCAAAATGTTCAATAAACAATCACTATCATGAAAGTTTGTTGTTCCATCATTTCACTTGACCAAACTGCTTAATTTTGAAAACACAGTTCCTGGGATCTTCGTTGTATCTGAGGCTTCTCCTCAACATCATGGTGGGGTGCCAGACGAGACGATTCCCGCTACGGAGGAGGAATTGGCAGTTTCTCTGGGTGGAACCCCTGGGTCTAAGAAGTCACCACTTGCTTCCAGCCCGACATCGCCTGGATCATCCCTTCCCCCTTCAGCCTCTCAAAGTGGAGATGATGATGTCCCTTCCCAAAAATTAAAGCAGTGCATGAAGTGATACTCAATGGATTTTATTTTAACTTGTTGGAACACCCACATTGAATCTCAGCTTAGTGACCCAAAGTGCTTTTAAGCCATACCCACTTGCCCAGTTGCCCAGGTGGTTCGCCGTGTGCTCGACATGCTGCAGAAAGGTCAGCTCGATGCCAATACCGCAAAGTTGCTCCTGGGTGGGAAGTTGCCGGGATCGAGTCCTAACATGCCTGAGGGTTTGCCCAAGGCTTCCGATAGGAAACGACCCTTGGAGCCTACGCCTACTTCTACTGATCATGCTGGGGGAGGTGATGGAGATGACACAGAATTTGACAAGTCATTGGATGATCTACTTCAACAATCTAGGCAGTCCAAGCTGGACACTTTGGGTTTGAAACATATTTTTTTTGACAATCGGTTCTATTTGTATGTAGGTTGATTGATATGTCAAATTTGTTTGTTTGTCAAGTCTTGATTTGCACTGATGAGGATGACAATGCCTTAAAGGCAAAACTAAGACGGTTGTGCGAGAAGAAGGCTGGAGGTCGTCTCCAAGTTCCCCAGTGGCTCCATGATGAGTGGAAGAGCGGAAACCATCTTACCATGGCTAAGCAGTATGAAGCTTGTGGTTTCAACAAGGCCATGCCTTGCTACCCCAAAACCCTGGTCACCTATCTACATTTTGCCAAGAATCTTTTCTGAAGTAGACCCCCACCAAATAATCCACAGTGGTTCCAGCTACTCGCCACCATATGCCAGCTGCGCTTTGTCCTTGGAGGACAGATTTGTGAAGTACCGCAAGAAGACCCACACCAAGACCGACACGTCCACCAGCGATTTGGCATGGGGCTGGTATAATAAGGAGGATATGGTTAAGATTCTCAAGTGGTCTACGACTCTTATCTTAATTTGTTCAAGTCAGATTGAGGACCAATCCATGTTCCTTGTTCACCAAGATCAATCAAACTTATATACATTCAACATGTTGCCTCCCGAGGAAGAAGATCACCGGTGCCATCAAATGCTGTGAAGCTGACCCTGTGCATCTCATAAGGCAGTAGCAAGACAAAAAGTCCAATGTATCAGTTTGACTTTGTGCCATCAGTCCAACTTGATTCACAAGTTCTACTATGTCTCATTGAAACATATTGAAATCAATTAGGTGGTTCTGAAGTCCGTCCAGTCTTTCTGAATGAATGTGTGTTGTCAATTGGGCCCCTTGGCAAGGCGCTGCCGCTATGGGGGTGAGGATGAATACCATATCTATGTGCGAGAGAGTGGAAACGACCAACAGAAGAATGCACACAGTGAAGAGCTTGAAGAACGTACTGTTGAGGAGAGTTCTGTTTCCCAACTTTGGCCAAGCAACCTGTCATAACCAAATAGTAGGTCATAGTATATACTTGAAGCCACGCCTGCCAGGACGGGCCGTCTGAGATTGCTGATGTGAATCTTGACCGTCTTGCGGCCAGTGAGCTGCGCAGGAAGGCAGCTGACAGTGCAGCTGTGGCTGCAACTTCGGAGGCAAGACTCACATATTTTGGACCATGTTATCAATCTTTTCTTTTGGAGAACATGCTGTACTTCCCAAACTCCTGATTGAACATCAATTTGTTCAACTATTCTTCAACAATAGCCGTTACGGGATGTCTTGTGAGGCCAACAGGTCCAAGGATGTCTTTTCCAAGTATGTGGACTCAGTCTTGCAAAAGTGCGCCAAAATCAGATCCTTGGTGGGTGACCTACACAAGAACTACACAACGGATCCGACAGCAAAGAAGCTTCTTATCCCAATTCATGTATATACCTGTGGAGGACATAAAGTGAATATGTCTAGACTTTGGATTTCACTACGTGTTGTTGCCAAATAATATGATAGCAAAATGTGTGTGAGACCCTTCCTTGTCGATGACCGGCCTCGCTCATGAGGGCTGTTCAGACGCTGAACACGGACCTGGCCACCTTGGATTCGGAATACAATAAGCTGACCGATTGCATGGCACAGGGAGAACGGGATGGTTTCGACCAAAAGTGGCTAATCGGCATGTGGGCTCATGTTCAAAGGATGGACTCGGACTATCAATTTCCTGCCCTACGGGCCCTACTTCATCCAAGTATATTATTCATGTGATATCCGTGTGCAAATTAATATTGATGTCTCAGATTTTTTGTAGGGCGGGCAATGCAGAACCCTTCAACATGTGCCCCCCAGGTGGGTTGAAAACTCAGAGAAGTTGATGAAGGCTTCCACTTTCGTGTGCCTGGGCAATTCCTTCAATGTCCAAAGATATTCTACATCCCTTGCACGAAAGGATTTGTCCAAAGCACATATATTTGATTATTTATGCACTGAAAATTACATGGTATCCCCCAGGTGCACAAAGATCGCGTCCAATGAAGCCAAGATTCGGCTGGGGGCTCCAAGTTCAAAACCAGTATGCATCATATGCAGATTCGATCTTCCTGAGAGCAATTGTTCCACTTTGTTTAGCCCAGCAAGACCCCAGCAAGATCCCGTATTCTGCCCTAGGTCTGCTAAGCGCCACTTCACGAAGAATGAGGTGAAGGAGGAGTGAACGGACACAATCAAAAGATGATGGCATCTCTTTGATGGCATGTAGCTTTGAAAGTTTCCATTGGGGAACCAGTGGCAATATGGTCTCAATGGGATTGCGTTACATAAACGCGATCCAAATTCATGGGTAAATTTATCAATTTGTTTCTGACATGGTGCGTTATCATGTGCCTAAATCCTGATGAAGTTTGCAATTGACTGGGTATTGCTTCAGATAAATTCACCTATTCCTCATTTTAGTTTGTTGCTGCTGGCCCCTGAGTCCGCACCATGGATGACATCTTGAAGGGTTTCATCACATTGAACATTCTGCTTAGAGCGCTGGTGAAAAACATACAAAGAAAACGGAGTTGCCCTGGAGTTTCATTTTGATTTGTTTTGGGTGGTGCCCCATCGCAATGACTTTTGGGAATTTCACGCCCAGGTGCCCAACCACTCCCGTCAGCATCCCCTGGGAGATATGATTTCATACAGCCAAATGGTTATATGAAATCTATCTCCTTCCAATATCCTTGCATCTTTCTGCAACAGCCAGGTCGCGTTGGAGCGTCATCGAAGCGCTTTGCAGTCAACATTGGAGAGGGGGCCATGGGCTCAAAAAGGGTGGTGCTGAGATGATAGTCTGATAGACGTCCACCAAAAAAATCAGTTACAATACTTGGTTTGATCAAGTGCTCACTCATTTTCATCAGTTTCAAAGTGTTGGCTCTAGACTGGTGCTACGCGTTGGTTCCTCAAGGGGAAAAACATGACACTGATACTGGTATGTGCAATATTGTGCAATGGGTCAAACGGCATTAAGAGATATCAAGAGGATCCCCATGTATCACCTATTATAGTTTATATTGTTTATATTATATTATATTATTTTATATGATGTTTTAGTATATTATATTATATTATATCATATTTTTTGATATGATATGATATCATATTATATTGTATATCTTCTTGATCTAAGACAACATGATAGACAGACTACAACTGGGGGCTGAAATGAGCCATGGAGAACCCTGATGATGAGCTCATTGAATTGCTCAGCTGCCATCGTTCTGCCTCTTGTCAAAACGGATGAAAACCATTACAACGGAAGATGTTGGATCAAACAATGTTCTGGGTGTGTCCTGTGTTGTTAATATCTGAGGCTTCACTGGGTCCCTACGCTTGGCAATACAAACCAGCTAAGAAAATGAAGTTCAGCGACCTGGACACCGTGGATCCTAATCCTGAGAATTTGCCTGTTACTAGTTGTGCCCAAACTGGGAAGCGTCTGGTGTCTGAAGGCTTGAAGTTCCAGGATACCTACTTGCAGAATGCTGATGTTGCAAAGCTTCACAGGTCCCAAGATGTTTTTAGAAGAATCGAGCTGGACCCCTGCATGAGCTTGAAGCTTTCAAAGCCAGGTTCGACGGCCGGCACAGTGTTGAAACATTGCGCCCTGGTTTTTGAGGACCTCTTTGAAAAACAGAAACCAATGACATTTAAGTTCGGGATCTCACACGATCCATGTCTGAGATGGCACTGTTCCCGTTTTGGCTACAAACATGGGAAGGAAAGATTTGGGGGCATGACAATTCTCTACGCGGCCTCAAATCCACATGGGCCAGCTTTTCTCGAAGCTGCATTAATCGATCGCTACAGCAGTTTCCTGATTGCATGTTATTCACTTCCCGACGGGGTGGTCGTTTACATATACGATATGCTTCACAAATATGTACAATCCTATGTATATTTTGGGCAGTGCATGTGTGCTCCATATTTTTTCTATGTTTCCCCGGTCTTGCCTCTGTTCCGTGTGGCTGAGGTTGGCAGGGGTGCAAAAACGAGCTGCGCGGTGGAGATTCGCTGAGGGATGTGGATGAGGGGCCATACTTCACCTACTTCGTTCACATGTCATGGCAGAGGCCGAGCATGCAGGTGAGAAGTCTAGCTAGCAGACTCAACACTTAGGAATCTAAAATTCAAATGGCTTCCCTGGCTGTTGAACTAACAGTTCATTGGAATGCCAGTTTCTGCATTTCCGCTATCAGATTTGTTTTCAATTCATGCGCCGTAGTTTAGCTACGATGTGGCTGATGAGAAAAATTATTTGCTTGTGCTTTGCTTGATTGGTGTTCTTTCAAGAATATACATTCATTTACTTGAGCTGAGAGTTTTCACCTTCCAATGTTTCAAGTGGTCTGGATGAAATCCTCCTATTTCATGTTTCATTCTTCAGCGATGTTTTTGGGGTTGTTTTGATGGGGCCGGCTTGCTGAGGCGAGTTGCGTCAACCAGATCCAAACTGCACGAGCGGTGGCTTCGGACATGGGAAAGCAGCGGGCTGTTGAAACAGGGGTGAGTCAGTGTGCATCGTGTCATCTGAACAACTCTGAAAGGGATGTCCATAGGACAGTGAAAAAACAAATGACTTCGTTGGATATTCCAATCAAATCAATTTCTTGCAGAGGGCTGGACGTTCCATGGATTCCACCTCACCTATGGCTTAGCTGGATTGTGAGAAAGGGCTTGTGGCCAACACTATCTGGGTGTGATCTCCATGATTACAATGGATCCTGTCGCAACTGGTCAAAATTTTGGCAGCTGTATCAAAAAGTTGACCCTGGCCATGACATATTTGAAATGAATGGTTTGGATTTAAGCCGGACTGCTGCCTTCTGTATCCATGGGGATGAAGGAAGAACCTTGAAACGAGGAGGGATCATGGTGACTTCTCTGCAGAGTGCTCTTGGGTGTGGCTACGATGAGTTAAGGGTTCGTGGGCAAAAATCTGACACCAGCCGGTTAAGGGTCAACTTTGCTGGTCACTCCTTCATAACTCGCATGGTTGTCAACGCAATGCCTAAGACTTCTTATGATACAAATCCTGAAGTTTTCAATGAGGCTATGGATCATGTGGCAAGGTCTTTGCAAAGATGTTTGCAACAGGGTTTCGTTGATCCCGACACGGGCGAAAGATACAGGATTGCCATCATTGCTGTCAAAGGGGATGCACCCTATTTGACCAAGACTGGCCACTTCTATCGGAGCTACAACACCTTTGCAAAGCGAGGGCAAGAAAGGGGACCGCCTAAGGGGGTGTGCCCGTACTGTTTGGCAGGGACTCGTGATTTTCCTGCAGAAGACCTAGTGGGTTGCAATCCATGTTGGCTTACAACGGTTGGTGTCAAGCTTCCTTGGCTTCGAACTCCTGCTTTCATTCGTCATTTGCCACATGACCGTGGGAACCCTACAAACATGTACAAGAGTGACATATGGCATGTTGTGCATCTGGGATTTGGGCGAAGTTGGGTTGCTAGTGTGATTCAAATGGCCCTTCCATTTCTGCAACAGCCAAATTTGGAAGAAAAGTGGGGATACATTTCAGAGGACTATACAGCTTGGTGCAGGGCCAACAAAAAGCAGTGCCATATCAGCAAGGTCACCCCGTACCTTATGAGCTATGGTGATGCAAGTGGAGCCATGGGCAATTGGCACAAAGGGGCTCTTTCTTGCAACTTCATGCAGTGGCTGGTTGATTTTCTAGGCAAAGTTCCTGGAGATCCTGATGGGTTGTTGTTGCAGTGCCGCCAAGCTACTTACAGAATGAACTCCATGTTCAGCACTCTCTACAAGGCTGGTGCCTTTATTGATGTCAATGAAGGTTCTTTTGTGGCCGAGCAGGGGCTTCAATTCTTGCGGTGCTATGTGACATGTGCTGGGGCAATGTTCAGGCAACAGAAGCAGTTTCTGTTTCCGTTGTACCCCAAGCTTCACATCTTTCACCATTTGATGTTGAACATCAAATTCAAATGTGGCAACTTGGGACTATGTGAGAGCCCAATGATTTTTTCATGCCAAATGGACGAGGACACGGTGGGAAGAACCAGCCGGCTATCTCGCAGAGTTAGCATCCGATTGGTGGGTTACAGAAGTTTACAGCGGTACTTGATTTGCGCTTACGCGGCCTATGTAAAGGCTAAATTGTTGGGATGAGAAAAGGCGCAGGGATGTGTGTGGATTATTGGTTTGCTGGGGCCCTATTGGGGTTTGCATGTGTTGGATTTTGATGGATGTTGTTTTGTATCTGTGCATTGTGCCGATGTTAGCTTGTAAGGAAAATCCATCACCTTCTTCTTAATCTATATATATATATATTTGGGGATACTAGCAAATTAAAAAAACCTAGGTTTTTTTTAAAAAACCTAGGTTTTTTTTTCTACCCAAAAAAAGAAGGTAATGGACTTTCTAGGTATGTATATTTAATACACTACATCTTTAACCAGATCAGAGTGGGGAACGAAATCTGGCACCGCTGATTCTGTGATGGCCTTCCGCTTGTCCCGAGAAATTCTCTGGACTTCTTTTAAGTTGCAGAATTGATATGCAAGTGATGATAGATTTTTCCATGATGCGGCAAACCCAAGAATAAACAGAAATGGAGTGAAAACAATCCTCTGTTTGGGGTCTATTGAATCTATTGCATCTACCACAGCATGGCCCTGACTACTGAATATGATATGGACCACCCATATACATCTACATCATAATAATATACTTGAGGTGGACTATCATAGACACCTATAATAGACGCCCCAAATTGATAGGCAGCTATAATTGATAGCGACCTATAATTTGTGTCTGCCTTGAGGTTGAGGTGGACTATCAGACTATCACCTCACTACTTGGGCGGTGTATTGTGTAAGACTTCCAGCGGTAGGACATGTCGCTTGCAATGCTTTGATCTTTACGGGTTGAAAACCCTGAATGGACCCAGGCCGAAGGGTTTGATTTAATCCAAAGGTGACCAGCCAGTGGCTTGGGGAGGCATCACATAGTTGTGTACTCTACAGACTCTATAGTTGGTGGATGTTTTAAGTATGTTTCATTTGCCATCCCCAAAGAATGGGCTGATTGGGCTGATCTGATGTTGAAACGGGCAGCCAGATAGGTTCAATGTTGTTGATTGTTGTTGATTGATTCTCCATAACTAGATATATCTAGATGATCAACAACAATCAACAACATTCAACATAGGTATCTAGATATGTTGATTGTTTGTTGATACCTAATATAATCTAATATCTATATATATATATATGATATATCTATGATCTTGGCGATCCAAGGCTAAAGGGCAGATGGACGCCCCTCTGGACGAAGCCATCTTCTCTTTGGCCGCCACTCGTCTCGCTGGATGACTGGGGCCACTGAGACTCCTGAGAAGTTGGATGGTTTTCCCTCCTTTTTCATCCATTTTCCCAGGAACTTGGGCATTGCGTTTGAGTGTGGGGAGTTTTGCTAGACCATCCAAAATTTTGTTTCCAAACTTGGAACCACCATCCAGGGAAGGTTTAAAACTGGATCCTCATCCGAGTTTGGAGGTTCATACCACGCCCCGGTCCCAAAAAACATAAGGCTTCCAAGGAGACCTATGGCATCGCCGAGCAACGTTCATCCCCAAGATCATCCCCAAAGATCCCAATCATTGGGCTTCCCCAATGGGAACATACGATAGCCCCACGGATGACCCCAAAGGTCAATGAGTTCAGCGATGTGATCTCCGGCTCGCGTGGGCTGCACATCTTTCAGCGCTTGGCATGAGGAAAAAAATGAGGGGAGCGGTGTCGATGGCTTTGGAGATTGGAGATGTCCAAGATGGTTTGGTTCATGGCTTACTTTGGCTTCCTTTTGAGCCAGAAATCGACGTGCTTTCCTCGGTTCTTCCCTTCGAAAGCATCAATGTTTAATGATCCTTGCTGAATCCTTTTGTGATTGGCCGATATTGGCCGATATCAACACGACCTCTTTTCAGGTTGGTGAACTAGGTTTTTCTAGGGGCGCCTCATTGAACGAGCTCGGACCAGCAGATTTCAGAGGGTCAAGGGTCTTATTTTCCGGTGAAACACCATGTTTACCCTTGAAATTGTGTGGAGCCCCCAACGACATCGTCACTCGCCTTCCTCAATGTTAACTCAACTTCTTGAATCCCATATGCTCAATGTCCAGCATAGATGACCCTAAATGTATGTAAAAATACACCATACAAGGAGCGTTTATGGGAGCATTAAAGGGAGCAACAGTCAGTGTTTCAGATTTTGGGGCAGTGTTGTCATCACCTCTTGATGGATATTCATTCCAACCACTGGTTGAAGGCGACTTCCGCATACTTTTCACCACCAATGAGTGCATTGCTGATGAATATATATATATATACACATATAATAATATATATATAATATATAATATATATATAATATATAATATATAATATATATATATAATAATATATATATAATATATATATATAATAATAAATATATATATAAAATAATATATAATGGGAAAATGGATCACCCTGCATTTCACAATTCACACCCAGCCACGACCGCCAACTGCATTTGGCTCAGTCGATTCCGTCACGCAGCTCCGAAGGAACGAGCAGTGGCGGTCCGGAGTCGACGACAAGTACCTTTCGCAAAAAAAACACTGGGCCTGGGGGGTTGGTGGTCTGAAAATGTCTGAAACATCGTTCAAGTAAATGTTTTTCCACCATTTTCGCCTGGTATTTGGATTGAAAACACCAACCACACTGGGTGGCCAATGCAAATGAATATGTTCCATTATTGCTATTTATTTGTCCCCCAATGGCATGGATTTTGCCATGATTTTTTCGGCCAAACAACCTACATCAACCTACCATGGATAAAGGCGCCTCTGGGTTTCTATACAAATCATCGCAATTGGTCCAGGTGTGTGGGATGAAAGTGATCAAACCTACCTGGACCTACCTGCAATTCATGGTTTTGTGGCAAACATCTGCAAAATCTACTTAACTGTGATTTCACTAAGGTACAATATGTACAATATATAAAAGTTAAACCATGTGCAGGATATTAATACAGAAGACACCCCCGTGGGAATTTTGGTGCTTTGAACATGAGATGATTTTTCCTGCGAGCCGTGAGCAACAATATTAGCAGCATGTTGTCGAGATTGGAACAACATATTGTATAGGAATGCCTACAAACTATATATCATTATATATCTGCAAAACACTATCGCAACAAGGGCAAATATTGGCCGTTCCAAAAACTTTCTTCGATTTTCAATGAAGATAGCTGTAGGCTTGGCAACAGGGAAAAAACATAGTTTGCAGGGTTTCAAAGCTTTTCTGAACTTTCCTACCTTCAGTATTGTCTGCATATATTGGGAGACTAAGAGGTCTAATTGTGGATCATTCTTATGACTTTGTAGGATTTCTATCTTTAGTACCGACTGATAATTTACAGGGAACTGTGCACTCAAAACATCCCGTACGTTATAAAAGGTAAGCAAAAAGTGAAGCTACCTGTCCGTCAGGACATGAGCGTTTCTTAGCTCAAGCGAGTTCAAAAAGTCAGAATGAAAACCCAAATCTAACCAATGTTGGCAGCAAGAACCCGTAGATTTTGTTAGTGGTACCCTCTGGTAAACAGCCACATAGCTATGGACAATCACCATTTTTAATGAGTAAATCCACTATAAATGGTCATTTTCAATAGCTATGTTAGTTTACCAGAGGGTAACATTGTTTGATACATCCCCCAATGGGTTCCATCATGGGCTGCAACCAGGTTCCATCCCTGATGGGCTGCGCACAGGGCGTAGCCCCTTCGAATCCGGTGGGGACGCCCGGTACGCAGCGACGCATTTCGACCGGTGGTGTGGCATAGGTGGTAAACGAACCAACCGACGAACATCACTTATTGTTTCTAAAAGAATCACATGGATACTTAATGGCGATAATGACAATGACAATAACGATAATAATGCTACTAAGGATAATATATAAATGATAATAATATGATTAAAATGATAATACTGATGATAATGATGACCATAAAGACAATGATGATAATGACAACACTGATAATAGTGATAACAATGATGATAATGATGATAATGATGGTAATAGCAATGATTACAGTATGACTGTAATAATAGTAAACATCATCCCCAACAGACAGAGTATCCTGTACTGTAGACACTATTATACACTCAATAATAAACCCCAGTCAGGGAGGATTTATGGAATTAGGTTTGCCACGTTAACTCCCTGGGATCCTTTTTTTGCGATAGTGGGTAGTGAAGTAAGAGGTGAGCTAGGCATGCTTGGGAAATCTGCAACGACTGGATCCCTGGCTCAACTGCTCTGGCTCAGTGACAGGCCCCCACCAGGCGGTTAATCAGACTCTTGGGCATAGGAACGGAACTGCCCCATCTCAAAAAGATATGGATCATTTTGATGGTTCAATCATCTCTGCACCAGAACTGCTGGCTGAATCTATTTCATGCTACTGTATTTCTTGTCTCATCTCACGCAGTATGCTGAACTCATCCCTCGAATGCCATAATATAACCAATATATATACCAATATCATATAGCAACCCCAAAACGATAGAAGAGTAAAATAATGTTGGCAAATGACTTTAAAAAAAATCTTTTTGTGGTCTCTCTCTCTCTCTATATACAGTATATATATATAATGATAGTCACCCATGATGCCGTCCTTGGCATCATGTCCGGAGACAGGTCGTACCTGACATGAAAGAGAACAGCGCAAAAGATTCCGTCTCCGGGTCAGCTGTGCCCCCCGAAAGCACTACGTCGGGGCACCCAGCACCCTGGTCTTTTGGAGGGCACTGCGGACCAATTTTGCACCAGATGGGCTGGTTGGTGGTTCACAATTCATGTTCCATCCCGAAAAATGTGGTGATGATATTGATTGAATATAAGATTAGTGTTCCGGAGGCTTGAAATAGAAACCGCCAGTGTTTTTTTTTTTTTCCGGGGCATGATTTCAATTACTTGGTACCAACCTCGTCACCCAGGCTCCTCTGAGGTTCACCATTGTGGCGATATCAACTAGTAACTAGTAAGGAAAAGTGCATAATTAGGTAGGATGAAGATCATGGGATCACATCAATCACATCAACTATATTGATCTATACTGGCTGGTTGGTGGTTTGGAACATTTTTTATATTTTTCCATTCAGTTGGGAATGTCATCATCCCAACTGACGAAGTCCATCATTTTTCAGAGGGGTTGGTCAACCACCAACCAGCTGGATATTACTGGATGATCCCGGATGATCCCGTCAGCCGCCCTGCCATCAGGTCGGTCCACAGCAATGCGGCTCCCAGCATGTCTAGCCATGCAGACAGGAGAACGTTCAGTCTCTTGGCCGCAAAAAATGACCAGGAGATTTGACGGGAATTGAGTTTTCTGGAACCATATATTTTTTTTCCAGAAGATATGATGGATTTGATTTCCACCAGGCCACCATGCAGATTGCTGTGTTTGAGTTAATCCACCAGGGTCAAGGCGGTCGGTGATTGCTGTGAGGTAGCGATGGGCAACCCATTGCCACGCGCTCAGCCTGGGCTGGTTCATCTCTGCTGGTTCCTCCAACCCCCTCGCAGACTGCAAAGATTAAAATGATTAAAACCCTCCAGCAGGTGTAGAAAACGTAGAGCTCTTTTTCCAAGAGAAATATCGTCTTTTTTGGTTTTCACTTGGCAGGTTTTAGGGTGTAAGGATTCCTTGTTTCAGGTTTACTGTATAGTTTGCTTGGTTTCATATAAGACCAAGACAATATCAACATTTCCCGTGTGCAAAGTCGATGGGCATGCAAACCAGAGAGGTGCATCTTGTGATCAAGTATCCAGTGAAAATCATAGGATTTTATGGCCAACATGAACAAAACAGATGGCTGCTGGCTGCCAAGCATGAACTGTGTTTTTTCATTGGATAGGAGCCAAGAGGAGTCCACAGCAGTTCCCTGATCAAAGGTGATGTGACCTATTGTGACCTGTTTCTGTGGTAAGGTCATACCCCACTACCCCAAAAAACAGGTTTATATAATAGGAATCCATTTCACATGCACAGTTAGACATGGACCATGGCCATATTATGGCATATCTACATGCTGTGTTTCACTGACTCGCCTCGCAGGTTATGGGCAAATACAAGATGAGCACCTCCAAACAGGACCCTGCGGTTTTTCAGATTTTATTGTTCAGTATATTCAAATATATATATATATATTCAATATGTCTTTTTTTTGGGGGGGGTTTTGGGGGGTGGGAGGTCCTCCATTTTGCCATGTGAGGGGAAGATAGGGAAGCCAAACAAAGATTCACGGCTGGATTTTTGCGGGGAGCAGCTGAGATCCACATCAAAATATGCGCCAAACATGCTGCTGAGAACCTGGGCTGCTTCCGGCTTGTTGTCGCTTCCTCAACTTGTATGGCTGGGGATTCTTTCATTTCCCAGTGTAGCAACTGCCGAGAGTGAGTTATATCCAGCTGCTTTTTGTAGAGTCATGGTTGGCAGCCTGAAAATTAGACCATCATTTCGGGGGATTTGAGGAGTCCGTCAATTCTTGCAGAACGCTAATGATGATGGCGCATTGTTGTTGTATTGAATTGAATTGTATATTATCGATATTGATGGACGTTATTGGGTATTGTTGGGTCATGTCTGGTTTTCCATGCTTTGTTGCTAGGTGATACTACTACTCGCAGGCAAGATTCACAATTCGACGAACCCAGTTCCAGCATTTGTCGAAGGGACAATTTATAGGAAAGCCTTTTATTTAGTTCCATGATTTTCTTTGCATCAACCATAAACCCAGTGACCAAGCTTTATTCAATTTTTTCCAGGACTTGATGGGAGAAGGCACATCCAGTATTTGCCGCAAGGGCGTTTGTTTGGAGCCCGGGCACTCAGACAGCCCTTTGGCCCATGGGTTGCTACTTGGGTCACACGTGAATCATCCTGAATCCCCAAACATTGCTGGCCGAGTCAACATTTAGAGAGGTCACATGAACCCCACTTGCCATGATCGTCACAGCCCACCAAGGACGGGGCAAGAAGTTGCCATCAAAGTGTACAAGGCTTCAGCCATCCCAAAATCTCCGGCTGTGATTCCAGTGAGTGTGATGTCTGGGTTGCAACCACCAGCCTGCTACCACTCCCGCCATAGGCGCCCAAGGACCCTAACAAAGGAGAAGACGTGCGGCTGCAGAAATTTCGCAGGTGGGGTGCACACCTGTTTGTTCGCCTGGAGGAACGAGAACAAAGTTTGATACTTTAGTAGATTCTAGCAAGGTCTAAAAGACATCAACCGCGATCTGCAAGTTGATACTAGAAGTACATCTATGCGCTGCAAGTCTCTATGGGAGGTCATGCTTTGGTACTTCGACTTTAAATTTGTCGAACCGGGGTGATAACAAACTCTGGAGGTGACCGCAGCAAGTGAAAATTGGTGATATAGGGATTGATGGATTTTATAGACAGTGCACACACATATATATATAATAGATAATATATTATATTTGTATAATATTATATGTAATAATATATATATATATATATATGATATAATATATATATATTATAATATACAAATAATATAATATATATATATATATGATATAATATAATATATATAATATAATATAATATAATATAATATAATATAATATAATAATATATATATATAATATAATATACATATAATATATACATATATATATATATATTATATCATATATATATATTATATGTATATTATAATATATATATATTATATATATATATTATAATATACAAATAATATAATATATATATATATATATGATATAATATAATATATGTATATATATAATATAATATAATATAATATAATATAATATATATAATATAATATACATATATTATATATATATATATTATATCATATATATATATTATATTATATTATATGATATTATTATATATATTATATTATATTATATTATATCATACTATATTATATTATATTATATATATTATATTATGTTATATTATATTATATTGTGTTATATTATTATATATTATATTATATTATATTATTATATATTATATTATATTATATTATATTATATATATATTATATTATGTTATATTATATTGTATTATGTTATATTAGATTATATTATGTTATATTAGATTATATTGTATTAGATTATATTAGATTATATTATATTATGTTATATTATATTATATTATATTAATGTTGTCTGACCAATAGTGATATCTTGTCAATAGTAGAATCTTTTTTCCGCAACTCCAGTTTTATCTCCAACACTAAAAGTCAATTAGCTCCATTTACTTTTAGTATTGCCAAAAGAGTCATGTTCAGACCTTGTCCAGAGGGCATGGCCAATAGTGGACCCAACATGGCAATAGTGGAAACTTTTTTCCCAACTCCATTTTTTTCTCCAATACTAAAAGTCAATTAGCTCCATTTACTTTTAGTATTGCCAAAAAACTAATGTTCTGACCTTGTCCAGAGGGCATGGTATAGTTTTTCAGATGTTTGGAGAAAGCAACGTAAAGCAAAACCCTTTTCAAAGCCGCAAGCACTTTTCATCAACAAAAGCATAGATTCCAGAAATCTGATCCAATTACCAAACAGCTGAGTTCCTTATAAAACCCTTATTAAAAAAAACAAGAACACAGATCCACAAAGGGTATTTCCTTTACAAGCCCCAGAATAGCAATAATAAACCTGCACCAGGCATGGCAATAATGAATTTCAACTGTGCTTCCCCTGGTTTTGTTTTCAGATGTTTGGAGAAAGCAAAGTTAAGCAAAACCCTTTTCAAAGCCGCGAGCACTTTTCATCAACAAAAGCTTAGATTCCAGAAATCTGATCCAATTACCAAACAGCTGATTTCCTTATAAGTCCCTTATTAAAAAAAACAAGAAAACAGGTCCACAAAGGGTATCTGCAATTCTGAGAATTTCCATGGTCATTTGTCCAGCTCTTGAGTTCTTGCCAGGTCCTTCCATTTGCCGCGGCCATTGTTGCCCAAAGGGGCCCCTTGCAGCCACCGTGGCGTTGTGACCGGAAAATGGCCGTCGTGTTGGCCTTGCTATGAGTTTGCCGGCAGTCGGCATCACATTTCGATTGAGGATAGGAAACATCATTTCATTGGTCATTTTGACCCTCTGGCTGAACCTTTTGGTGTGATTTGAATTCATTGGAAACGCTCCCCAGTGCTACCAATTGCATTGGTAGCGGAGCAGTCTACGCTCCAGCGACTGACTCCTGCCCATTTACGCTACCTGGGCGCTCTGCTGAACTGGTGACTTTGGGGATGTTTTCCAAGGAGAAAAGTGACAGTTATGTCCCTTCATGGGATGGCAGCTCTCGAACATGGAGACGATACTGCAAGGAAGTGGCATGGTTCATGAGTGGAACAAAAGCAAATCAACGACAGTATGCTGCTGCGAAACTGATTACGCGATTAACTGGTGCTGCAAGACTTTTGTCTATGAGTTGGCATAATCGTGACTTCATGGGTGAACAAGGTGTTTCAAAGATGCTACGTTGTTTTGCTTCCTCTCCCTTAGTACGGAGGTCTCTGCCGAATGCTGCATCAACAATGAGTGAATATTTCAGTTTTCGAAGGCGACCCAATGAGCCGATTGCGCAGTTTCTGGTGCGCGAAGCTCTTGGGTTCGAGGAGTTTCAAGAGGCCTTGCTGCAATTGAAGGAGGAACGTGATGGTTTGGACCCATCACAACGACAATTCGATCTTCCTGAGATCACTGGCCTAAGTGCAGGCAGTTCTGGAGCCCCAGCACAGGACCATGAGCCTTGGTGGAATGGTCGTTGGGGTGAATGGCGTGGTGTGATTCACGGAGATGATGAAGATGATGATGAACCCGTGCAGGGTGATGCAGGTCCTTCTCAGCGGCCTGATGGATATGCCGAAGTGCCTCAAACATCTGACCCTGGTTCTCCAGTGATTGGCCCTTCTGAACAAGCAAGACGACAGAACATGGATGGCTCACCAACTCAGAGCCCTAGTCGAAAAGTTGCCACTCACCGGAAACCACATGGTGCTGAGGATGTTTTGAGCCCCATGGACAGTTTTATTTTGGATGTGATGCGAGGTTGGAGATTACTAGTAGCTGCATGTTTGAGCTCTGATGAATGGCGTGATGTGCTTGCCTCTACAGGTAACAAGTTGGACTATCAAAGCATTGCTGACGCTCTTCAGGTTCTTTGGGATGAACAGCTTGGTAGCGGGAAAAGTCCGACCTTGTCCTCTCCTTCTTCATTTCATCATAACCACTGGGTTGAATCATGGCCTTCTGATGGGAGTGCGTACTATGAGCAACAATACAACTGGCTTGATGATGGATGGAATTCTTCTGATTGGGGTGATTCAAACTACTCAACAGGGGATGCTTTTGCTGCTCATTGGAATGATTCTGGAAGCCCAAGTGGCGATGTTGGTGAAATGGATCCGCCTGATCCTGATGATCCAGCCTTGAAAGAGGCGATGGATGCCGAGCGTTCGGCTGAAGCAATGTTCAATGAGGCAAGACGCACCTGGTCCCAAGCTCAACAAGCTACAGCCTCCTTGCGTCGTGACCGTGGATTTGGCCAACATGCGCATGACTCTGGAAAAGGTAAGGGAAAATGTTTCAACTGTGGGGGAAACCATTATGTTCGAGATTGTCCTGATCGTTTACACCCTGGTCCCCGAAAAGGAGTTGGAAAACATTTATCCCAAGCTGAACTTGATGCGTATTTGTTGAAGGGCAAAGGCAAGGGCAAATTCAAGGGTCTTCATGCAGTAAGTTGGGACGATGGTTGGTATGGGGATAGCTATGAAAACTATGGCATGTTCAAGGGCAAGGGCAAATATGGTAAGAACGTCAAGGGCAAGTACAAACCCTCCTTGAACACCTATGTCATGGACTATGACTACCATTCTGCCTACTGTTTGGAGCTTTTCCCATTAGAGTTGCTTTCAACATCACAACCTTCCACTACGGGTCCTCAACGTTCAGTTCCCCTTGGGTTTGGTATGTTGGATTGTGGTGCAACTGCTTCAGCGGGACCAGAGTCATCCGCAAAGCTGCTGATTTCCAAGTTGCGTGAAATCGATCCTCAAATTGGTGTTCATTTGGATGATTCTCGAAGACCTTATTTTAGGTATGGTTCTGGCCAATGGGGACAATCACTATACCATCTGACCTTGGTTTCAGCGAAAAATCCTGCAAGAACTTTTGAGATGTATACCTTGCCTGACCCCGATGGTTTTGTCTACGGTTGGTCTTCACCTTCACAACTGGTACCCATTCTTGTTGGCATGGATCATTTACAAAAGATCGGTTTGGTTTTGGATTTTTCTGATGGATTTGCACTACATGGTGCTGAACCTGAAGCTGAACCCTATTGCCTGCACAAGAACCCCAAGGGTCACTTCATGATTGACTTGGTGTACTACCTGTGTGGTGTGATCTCCGATGCCGAGGCCATTGACACCTTTGCGGCAACCATGGATGGCGCTTCGCCTCAATCTTCAGGACAGGGATCCTGGCCGTGGTTGGAATTGGGTCCAATGGAGTTGATGGCAGTTTCTCATGCACAAGCTTCAGATTCACAACATGCAGTTCCTTCACATGGTTTTCAGTTTCTTTGTGATCGCAGAAAGCAATTGTTATCAACAATAAAAGCTGAGAAGTCTCAAGTGAAATCTGTGACGTTTGAGACTGATTCCCATGGGTCCCAAGAGCAAGTCCGTGGCAGCTCCAAAGAGCCCTTCGTTGCCTCTCGAGCACGACCGAGCTCTACCAGCAGATCCTCGAGATCCTCGCAGCCAATCAACATGGCCTTGCAACGGCTCTCACGAGCACAAGACCAATGGCGGCAACGCTTCGGGCACTTGGTCGGATTGTGCAACATGCGGCCTGAGGCTGAGCTATATTCCTCGACAAGGTACTCCAGCAAAGTACATGACCCAGAATGCCCCGGAGGTCATCACCAATGCTCTGAAGATGCTGAAGGAGCACTTGACCGAGGACCAAAAGCCCAATGCCAGCATGGTGAAGACTTGCATCAGGCTGGTGGAATCTTCGATGGCGATGGAAGCGCGCAAGGCCAAGCTGACCTTGATGGAGGCCCACCACCAAAGCCTCAAAGCTCACCTCCAGCTGCTCCTTGCCGCGCCAGTGACCCAGCTATGCGAGGAGGATCAGAACGAGGCCCAGAGTCTGCTGTCAATGCTGACCGGAGACGAAATTGCCAGGCTGAGAGAGATTGCTGCAGAACGAGTTCAAGTGTTTCCCATGTCTCCGCCCGACTCCGAGGTGGAAGTGATCCCATACCCGAAGGCATACATGCCTCCAAGCAATCCATGAAGCCTGCTGATGATGCGAACCGTTTTCATGTTGCTGATCGTTTGGTTGAGACTGATACGAAGATGGTTAGCCTCCCTTGTGATCAACTTCATGGCAACTCCTTTGCTGCGGTGATGAATGCTCAGGACGACCACGAGCCTGAGGATGCGTCCTTAGCTGAGGACTTTGAGCTTTTGCACTTTGTCGAGTCGAAGATGATTGGCAGCTCTTCCAAAAATCACCAAAAACAAAACAAAAAGACTTTTGCGACTTCCAAAAATCCTCAAAAACAAAATAAAAAGCCTTTTGCATCGGCCTCTACCAATTCAATGTCGCCACCCCAACATATGGAATGTCTTCGTGAAGAAGGGAATCCTACAGTTGGTGGCTCTGCAAAGTTTTGTGGCCTACCTTTGAAGATTGGCCGTGCTGCAGCATCCTTGATGGCAATGCTGATGCTTCATGCTCAAGTAGGTCTTCAAGGTCTACTACGTGGTGATGAAAGGGTAGATTGCTGGGAGCTCTTTTGTGCACCTGACAGCTGGCTGACCGCTGCCTGTCAATCTGAAGGACTTCGAGCTTCCCGCATCAACCTTCACCAAGGCTATGACTTGTACCAGCCTTCGACCTATGATGAGCTGCGAGAAAGATTCCGCCGTGAAAGACCCAAACGTGTCTGGGTTTCAACAAGATGCACATACTGGTGCCCCTGGACTTCCTTGAACTACAGGTCCATTGAGCAAAAGCAGAACTTGGAGAAGTTCCGGCGCAAAGAGCGAGCTATGTTCAAGCTGCTCATACCCTTCCTGGTGGAGATGCTCACTGCATACCCTGACACTGAGCTGTTCTGGGAATGGCCTACAAGATGCTATGGCTGGAAAGAACCCTGGCTGGAAACCTTGCAACGTGAGCTTCATCGACTTGACCGTGATTGGCTTTTTGGTCGAATCGATGGTTGCAGGTATGACCTTCGCTCTCAGCTTGGACTTTTGCTGCAGAAGCGATGGACAATTGCCACAAGCTCCAACAGCTTCTTCCAGACCTACCGCAACAAGACCTGCGTGGGCAACCATGACCACGACTATGTGCAGGGATTGGAGACCAGCCGCAGTGCGTACTACCCTTGGAAGATGTGCAAGTCCATTGCACAACACTGGCGCCGAGAACTTTATCCTGAAAAGTGGCTTCATCGACTTCACTCTCCATTACCTCTTCACCTCAACATGGCTGAGCAAGAACACACCTTGCGGTTGGACTTGATGCCGCAGATGCTCCAAGATGAACAACCTTCAGCACAAGATCTTCGCACTTGGCAACTTCAACTTCTGAAGTACCACAAGGCTGCTGGCCACCCCAACAATTACAATTTGGCCAGGATAGTGAAGGACAGTGGTCGAGCCAAGTGGCAAGTTGAAGCTGCTCTCAAACTTCACTGCGATGATTGCCATGCTCTTCAACGAGGCGGTGATTCAAGTGGCAAGATCCCTCCAGCTTCTTTGAGAGCGACACCTTCAGCTTGGGAAATGGTTGGACTTGATGCCTTCGAATGGAATCCACCACACTCTGACAAGAAGTACAAGATCCTTGCGTTCATGGACTTTGCAACGCACTTCAAGGTCATCCATGTGGTGAGAGAGTATGGCATCAACCAACAACAAACTGAATCAGCCCAAGAAGTACTGGATGGACTTTATCAGTGCTGGCTGAAAGACAAACCCAAAATGAAGATCTTGGTGCCTGACAATGCCCTCACTATGAGAGGTGACCTGATGCGCTCATTTCTTTCTGACGTGGGCATCCAACTGGAAGTGCCACCCGTGAAGGAGAGTTGGAGTCATGGCATTATGGAGCGATGTGTCCAAGAGATCAAAACGGTTGCCTCCAAACTGACCTTGTCTCATCCTGAGATGTCTGTTCAGAATGTGTTGGCCCTGACCACAATGGCTTTGAACTCAACTGAAACGGTGCGTGGATTTTCACCGTATCAATGGGTCTATGGCCAAAAGTTCACCTTGGATGATGAAGATGAGCGTACTATGGCTCAACTGACGTCATCAACTGCTGCTTTGGACTTTACGCAGCTGATGGTGAATCGCCGTGAAGCTGAGGCGATGGCTCGTCAAGTTCATGCGCAACGAGTTTTGGTGAAACTCAAGAACAGCAAGGTCAGGCAACCTCTCCAGGTCTTCAAGCCCATGGACTTAGTGAAGATTTGGAGAAAATACTCCGCTGATGGTGGTCCCCGTGGCGGTCTCAAAAAGATCAGCCGACCTCAATGGCTTGGTCCTGGACGTGTGGTGTTTCATGAAGTCATCCATGGACAACATGAAGGTGATGAGCGTAGGCACATTGTCTGGGTCATCGTTGGTGGCTCTATGCATCGATGTTCAGTTCACAGTGTGCGAAAAGTCAATGAAAGAGAACGTTTGGAATATGAGCTTCACAACCCTGAAGATCCTGCTCAATGGCAGAGCTTAGCTGATATGATCCCAAACCGTTCCTACATCGATGTCACCAACGAGGAGCCTGACGAGAACGAGGAAGAGGGTCCACATCTTCCCCTTCAACCTGATGCTGACACCATGAAAATGCCTGAGTATGTGCCCAAAACGCGACACACCACGAAGTCTGGACTCAAGTGGCATCAAGTTTTACTACCACCTGCTGAGCCCATGCCTTCCATTTTGGAAGAATTGCCACCAGTGCCACCTGACACTGCACTGGATGAAAACGATGTGGTTCCATCACCTTCTACTCCAGCTGATGATCCTTTGAATGACTATGGCGATCCCACATACGTTCCTGATAGCGATGAAGATGTTGGCAACACTGGCATAGGCAGTGGCCGTGGTGATAGTGATGCTCCTGATGATGGCCTTTCTCAACAACAACCTCTTCTACAATCCCGAGCTTCTTCTGACAAATCACCTCCTTCAAATGAGCCTGAATCCAAAAGACAGCGTGTTGAAGATGAAGAACAAGCACTCTACAACTGTTTTATGGAAGTGGAGGAGTGCTACATGCTTTCTGTAGAGTTGGATGTGACCTCTCAACGCCAAAAACAACAGTTTGTCAAACATCCAAGCCTCTTTTTGGCACAAAAGATGCGAGATTGCGAAGTCAGGTTGACCCGACTGAAACCTGAACATCGCGAACTTTTCGACCGTGCCAAGACCAAGGAAGTGAACTCCTTCATCTCCAATGCTGCAGTCCGCAGATGCCTGGATTTAGCTGAAGAAAATGAAGCAAAGAACTCTGGCAGATTGATGCGCTGCCGCTGGGTGTTGACATGGAAACCAACACCAGAAGAGTCGCTTGATGAGGCTCGACAAGAAGTTTCAGAACGCCCTGATAGCACCACTTTGACAGCTGATGCCCGCCGAAAGGCGAAAGCCAGAATCGTTTTGCTGGGATATGAACATCCCGACCTGCTGACCGAAGCTCATAAGACCAGTTCTCCTGTGCAAGCGGTGCTGACTCGCAACCTCAGCTACCAGCTTGTCATGCAAATGGGATGGAACATAGAAGGCATTGACATGAGCACAGCCTTCCTTCAAACTCTTCCCACTGAAGAGGAAAAGAGATTGTGGACTTCAGGAGTGAAAGAACTTAGAGAAGCACTTCAAATTCCTGAAGGTGGTGTCATGCGAATCCTCAAGAACTTTTACGGCAGTACAACTGCTCCTCGCAATCTCTGGGAAAATGTCAACCAGTCAATGCTTGAGCTTGGTGGCACTCGCATCAAGGGTGACAAATGTTTCTGGCTGTGGACTGAAAAGGTTCAAGATGAAAATGGTGATGTTTTGACTCGTCCTCTTGGTTTCATGGCAGGCCATGTGGACGACTTCCACCGCGCTGGCAATGAAAACAGCGCTGCCTGGAAGCAGATCAAGCAGTCCATTGATCAGCGTTATAAGTGGGGCAGCGTGAAACTGAATGCCTACCGACATGCTGGCACTGATTTGGAGATTGTGAATGATGCAACCCTTGGCCGTTGTTTAGTTGTGGATCAATCATACTATGTGGAGACTTTGCAAGATATTGATATCACACCAGAACGTTTCTGCCAAGGTGATGCAACTATGACTCCGAAGGAGATCAGCGCTTGCAGAACTTCTCTGGGAGCCTTGCAGTGGCTTGCGGTGCAAACACAACCTTTGATTTGCGCGCGTTGCAACTTGCTGATCACCGAGCTTGCAGGTTCACCGGTGATGCGCACTGCCCAGGAGATCCAAGAGCTGGTGCGTGAGCTTCGCAAGCATAGCACTCAGCTCAAGTTCTTCAAGCTGCCACATGTCAAGACTTGGAAAGATGTTTGTGTTGTTGGTTTGGGGGATCAAGCCCATAATAATAGGCCTAGAGGGGGTTCTACTGGTGGTATGCTTGTTTTCCTAGCTGGCCCTGAAATAGCTATGGGTAAGCCAAACCCAATGGTTTTAGTTGCCTGGAAAAGCTGGAAACTCAAGCGCGTGGCCATCTCTTCAAATGATGCGGAAGTGCAAGCCTTGGTCGAGACTGAAGATGCAGTCTACCGCACCCGGCTTCTTTGGGCAGAACTGAATGGCGCTGGCAAGCTTTCTGAGAGCCGCGATTTGCTGACAGCATCCGTAGCTGAAGTTCGTTTAGTGCCTGGTCTTCTTGGTACAGATAGCCGTGGTGGCTATGGTAGCATAATAATCAATGAGTCACCACTGTTAGGACTTTCCAACATTCGTGCCGCCTTGCAAGCTGAACAGCTCAAGCAGTCACTGCCAGACTGTGGCACGAAGCTGATTTGGTTAGCTAGTGATTGGAATTTGTCTGATGGCTTAACCAAGAAGAAGCCTGAATGCCGCGAAAGCTTGGCATACTTCATGCGTCATCGTAGATGGATGCTGAAATTCGATCCCGAGTTCATAGTGAGCTCCAGGAAGCAGAAAGCTGTGAGTGGATCTCCAGCGATGCAACTTGCAAGAACCAGCAAGAACTCAGAAGAATTTTTGGGTCCATGCAATTCTGAGAATTTCCATGGTCATTTGTCCAGCTCTTGAGTTCTTGCCAGGTCCTTCCATTTGCCGCGGCCATTGTTGCCCAAAGGGGCCCCTTGCAGCCACTGTGGCGTTGTGACCGGAAAATGGCCGTCGTGTTGGCCTTGCTATGAGTTTGCCGGCAGTCGGCATCACATTTCGATTGAGGATAGGAAACATCATTTCATTGGTCATTTTGACCCTCTGGCTGAACCTTTGGTGTGATTTGAATTCATTGGAAACGCTCCCCAGTGCCACCAATTGCAGTATCCCCTTTACAAGCCCCAGAATAGCAATAATAAACCTGCACCAGGCATGGCAATAATGAATTCCAATTGTGCTTCCCCTGGTTTTGTTTTCAGATGTTTGGAGAAAGCAAAGTAAAGCAAAACCCTTTTCAAAGCTGCGAACACTTTTCATCAACAAAAGCTTAGATTCCAGAAATCTGATCCAATTGACATAAAACCCTTATTAAAAAAAAACAAGAAAACAGGTCCACAAAGGGTATCCCCTTTACAAGCCCCAGAATAGCAATAATAAACCTGCACCAGGCATGGCAATAATGAATTCCAATTGTGCTTCCCCTGGTTTTGTTTTCAGATGTTTGGAGAAAGCAAAGTAAAGCAAAACCCTTTTCAAAGCCGCAAGCACTTTTCATCAACAAAAGCTTAGATTCCAGAAATCTTATCCAAATTTACTATTGGAATGCTGACCCCCCTAAAAAAATCAAAATTATTTTATTTAGGGGGGATTTACTATTGTGCAGCCAACATTATATTATATTATATTATATCATATTATATCATAACATATTATATAATATATAATATATATTAAATATAGTATGATATAATATAATATAATATAGAGCACTTCCTAGGGCCGAAGAATCACAACATCCCAATAACAGCTGCATCCCAGTTGTAGCCACTGTGTGGCACCTGGAGTTGCCAGGCAAATCAGTGTCTTGAACATGCTCCAAGAGCCCTTTGGGCCTGTGCAAGAGTCTTAGTAGGGCCGGGACTAGGGTGGATTTTTGCGGGCAGGTTTTGGGTGTTGTTAGTGCTGAGCTCACCCCTGAGCGGAAAAGTGACTTGCGATAAGCATGGCGAACTGCGAAGAATTTATGGTGGATAGCCGGATAGCCTATAGATATTTAATTAGTGGTTCACCCCAGTTAGTACGATAAACCATGATAAACCTATAAGTGGACTAACTCTACTTAATTACCCAACTTACAGCTGGGGTTATAAGGCACTTCCAGAGTAAACCAGCAGGGCTCCGGGTTGGGGTTTCTGTCCCGAGGAAAGATGAGCGTTTGTGGCATCCGCAACTAGCTTCAGCCCGGGTGCTTGGTACGCCATGGTACGCCTCACAAACCTGGTCATGTTTTGATATGTTTTGGCGGTGTGAAGCTAATGGACAAAAATGATGGAAAAACCTTGGACCCATGATAACATATGGAAAAAAAAATGGGCTGCGCTATACCTATAACTTTCCAAGGGGATTTTCCAGTTTCCCTCTCTTGAGGACGTCGTTTTTTTTTTACGTCCAATTGATGCGGGGTACCCACGTTGAACCATTTTATTTGGGTCAAACTAGCCAGTTTGCCCTAATTTCAACATATTATGAGTCAAAATGATCTATCCCAAAACTGAAAGATTTGACAAATGGTTTGAGACAGAAATACACAAATTGTATGGCGTTTTTGGTCCATTGGTACGTCCCTGATATGAGCAAGTCCTGAAGGTGGTAGATGAAGTAGGGAGGTTACCCCCAAGAAGTGGATGACTTGGCTGACTGGCTCGCAACAGTCTCCCCAAATCTCCCCAATTAAACACACCCAGGGTTTATTCAATCCAGGCTTCATATGATTCTCCTTTTCGGCGGAAATGTGTTGGGGATTGGAATGATGATTCTCCGGTTCCGTCCCAGTCTTGCCGAAGTTTCGGAAACATCATTGCCATGGCAATGGGGACGTTACCTCCAATATATAATAATATATATCAATATATAATAATAATATATATATATATATACTGTGCCTTTTTAATGAGGCTACTTGGGTTTGAAAACATGGGATTTTGTGTTCCCAATGGTGAGACACTCAACTGGAATTTTTCTGGAATGATCATCCAACGGTTAGAACCGGGGGATGGTCATCAATCCATTTTCAGAAAGGACGACTCGGATTCGGCAGGGGAAGGATGATCAGCAACCATATACATCCATTAATCTGGATGAATGATAATGACCTCACTGTGGCATCACTGGAATGATGGTTCTGCTGAATTCGGGGAAAAAAATCCCCATGGCTGGGCCGATTTTTCATCCCATGTTTGGTTAACTTGACCCAACCAGGAAAGCCAGGAGACGTCGGCTTGGCGGTTTCAACCCCACAGCACGGCCTCGGCTGAGACCAAACCCTCCAAGCTCTTTATGACGCTGCTGGACTACTCCAAAGATGACAGTCTGGATACCCATGGGATACCCACAATCTGTGAGTCAGGATGGGTCAGGTATTCATTTCTGGAGAGTTTTCGCCATAGTTACATCATGTTATATCAGTCAAAACCCAACAACATGTGGGTTTCACGTTTTGATTAACCAGCTTGTTCTTTGTATACTATATATATATAGTATAGTCTTAAAAAATAAATGGTGCTGGATATGTGCCAGATTTCATGGGGATTTCAGGCATTGAAATGGGGAGAGTTACACAAGTCACTGAAGAGTCTTCGGCCCGACGATTCATCCCATCTGCATTTAGCACTTGAAGCAGAGTTTCTTGGGGGGTGCTTTGGTGCCCCACTCGGGCTTTACCAATTGAAGTTGATTGGCTATGCCCATGCCCCATAAAGAATTAGCAGAGAGCTTTTCCAGCTTTTCCTTGGGTTGTGCACTTGAGGGTCCCGTGGGCTGGAGACCTGAGATATTGCAAAGCAGGTTTTATTTCACCAGAACATGATCCACCAGGTGATGATCAGCTTCCAGGTGGTGTGAAAGATAAAGAAAAAAGACCAGGATGAATAAACTCCTATAGTTTATTGATAGGGGAGATACCAATTTTGATACGTATTAATTTAATTTAATTTATATACCACTATTTTGGAGCTAACCCCCTCAATTACTAGTTTGGATTTATGAACCGGGGGTTGACATTACTCTTTTTGTTTGTCTATCTTTCATGTTTATGTCTTCTCTAGCTGCCTTTTCGCTGCACAAAAAGTTTGTCTCTCTGCGTCAACACTTGAAATTTCATGGTAAAATACTGTAAAGCACTAGATTCTGGATATTTCTGGATGTTTTTGCATCATTTTCCTTCCAACATCTTCCGACCTTTCAATCCTCCATGACCAGCAGCGCATGGTCCGAGGTGGAACTCCTGCTCCAGATCCCCAGGCGCCGCAGGGGAAGCTTCACCCATAATGAATCACATACTGGACCTCAATGGAACAAACATGAACAAACCTTAGACTCAAAGAGGGATTTTGGATGTTTTTGATTGGCATGTTTATTAGGGACAAGGGAAAATATTCATGTTGACCCCTTCATTTGTAAGGGCTGGAAATAGTAAGCGAGGGGCGAGGGTTGATGAATCTGGGCTGACCTTTCCCCACTTCTGAGGATCCCCAGGTGTCGACCTTCTTCCTAGCTGCAACATCATTCAACCATAGCATCGTCCAAAATCCCCCCAGTGTTCCTATGATGGATGATTCAAGTGATATGCCTTCCTGACAGCTACAACACACTACAGGAAACGCAAAAACGAGTAAACTTACCAATCTCTGCGAAAGCTTTGCGAAAGTGAATTTCAAACGCATGTCATAGATGAATGCCGGAAAGTGAACACGCAGACAGCCAGAGCTTCGCGAAAGAAGCGGCGAAAGAGAAGAACCAGTAATAGAACAAAAAGTACACTAATTGTATATGACATATCGATAGGTTTTGGCAATGGCTAACATGGGTTTGTGTACAAATAGGATATCCTCAACAACATCCAACGGGATCATGTTCCATCATTTTCCCCTCTTGAAACTGCAATCACTCCGATTTGAGAACAATGAACAACTGAAAAACATTTCGATCTTTTTGGGAAGTTGTCTTGGAAAACCAACATGATTTGGTGAGATCTGTTTGATCATCCCATCTTCGTCTGCAGACATCATGGAACATCCCCCAATTATCGATCTATTCTCCAGGGCTGCTCAATCCCAAGCCGATAGCACACCTGGGCTTGTAATCCCCCCCTGGTCGCCCAAATTCCTGGTTGAACATCCCATATTCTCCATCTTTGGCTGGTTGGTGGTTTGGAACATGTTTTATTTCTCCATTCAGTTGGGAATAATAATCCCAACTGACGAACTCATATTTTTCAGAGGGGTTGAAACCACCAACCAGTTTGGAATATTTCCCATTGGGGTCCCCATTGGAGCAACACATCGATCACTTTTTCGATGTCCGAAGAACTCCCCACGTCTGGACGGTGAAAACGGTGAAAAACCACGTTAAAAAGAATGTAAACAAGCATGCCAAACCATTATTCTTGTTGTTTAATTATTGTATAGTATTGTATAACCCATAGGATCCATGTATGCTATATATGGTATCATTTACCATATTTTACCATCAATATACCCCAAATGTTAGCATATATACCATACATGGATCCTATGGGTAATAGGTACAATGATGTGTAATTCCAATTTGTTGATGGTCAGACCACCGTATTTCGATGCTTAAATCAAAAAAATCTTCGATGATTTCGGCGCCAGGACGGTGTGATGTATGTGGTGACTGAGTTGGCTCAGTGGATTCCTTAGGTTAGGTCAGAACTGCTCGCTTCAAGCTTTCCAAGATTTTCCCAGATTTTCCAAAATGGTCCAAGATTTTCCCAGATTTCCAAGATTCCTCTATAATGTTAATGTTCTATTTGAAATCATGCGTTTGGTTTTCAGTGTCCAGATGTCGTAGATATGATAGTCATTGATAATCAAGATGCTATGAATTGCTATCACATATGAATGACTGTTTAAATTGTGTCAAACTGTTCCATCTCTGAAACTGGGATGATGATCCGCAATGTATGACAAACATTTTTCAGAGGCTTTGAAGCCTGTCAGGGTGGATATTGAGGTCACGTGATGACTGACACCAGACTCGCCAGACAACCGTAGGATGCAGCCTGAGGTACAGCCTCAAAGACTATTTGTCCCTTAGAAGAGACCAAGACAAAGGTCTTTCGTTGGGCTCCTTAGAGTGCTGGTAAAAGTGGCACAAATAGATAGATATATATAGATATATATATATATACATATATACATACACATAAATGAGAATAAATGCTGGGAGTGCTCAGTGTTTCTGATCGGTTGCACCGAAAGTCCCGAGACTTTCATGGCTTCCAGGTGGTTGTTTTTCAAACCTCAACACTCATCATACATGATGGGCATTGTAATGGGGAAACACGCAGATTTCATGGCTCAACTTGAATGAACATTGGGATTTCTGATGAGTCAAATCCTAGACAATTTCATAGCACATTTTTTTTGCTCTCCAACATTGCTCAAGACTAGGGGAGCATTGCCCATCGCGGCGAAAAAGACTCAGGCGCGGAGCTGTGAAGAATATCAGCAAGGCTTGGGCGAAGCCACGCAGTTCTGGTGCTTCGCGGCACTTTTGAACATCAGCTGATAGCTCGTAGTTATATCTGCATATATATAATATATATATGATACAGTATATTTATATGATATATATATATATGATATGTATATATATATTATATGATATATATATATAATATATATATCATATATATATATATACATTATATATTAATATAAATATATATATATACATTATATATGATTTATATGATATATATACATATATATATATACATAATTATGTATACATGCATTACACTTATATACACATATATACATATATATATATATACATATATATACATATACATATATATATATATACATATATATACATAGTACTGTATATACATATTTAATTATACACATAGTTATATATATACACATACATTATACTGATACATATATATATGTATACACATATTACTGTATATATATATATACATCATATGTATATACACAAATGTGGATGTTCATCCCCTCATATGCTAGATGCTAGCTTTTGAATCTTCCTCATATTTCCTCCTCGAAGCATAAGCTGCTGATGATGTACATACGCCTATTCAACCACAAGAAAGTGAAGTCCAAACTCCCAATCGGGAAATACAATCAAACGGATATATACAGGTATAGGCCCTAAAGTCTTGCTGTAAGATTTTTTAAAAGGACAGGGCTCTGATAAAACTAAGTAAGACGTGCTTTCACAGGATGCTAATTAGAAAACTGTATATAAGACTATATATATATATATGCCCACCCTTTTTTCTGACTAGTAAGGACGGTAGCCCCCAAACTAAAAATAGTACTCAACTTTGCATAAATAGTACACCCCAACATGAATCAACCAGACGTCTACTGATGTAATTCATGCAGCTGTTCTATTTTTAGGGGTCGCAACAGAACTGCCACTCCAATCGTTCCACAATGTTCTACATCTTAGCGAAGCTTCATGTTATAACATGTTCATGGTCTCAAATATGGAACGAATCGTTTTTTAGTTTAACATTGACTTTGGGTTAATATGGGGTTAATCTCAAAATGGCCTAGAAACCCAATGTTTCATGTTAACATGAACCCATACCATCTGGTTATTTAACATAGCCATGGAAAAATGGTTATTTACCTATTAAACATGGTGATTTTCCATGGCTATGTTAAATAGCCAGAGGATAACCCATAAATCTGAAGCTGCCATCGTTTTTTCCAGGCCATCATCCTAGTGGTGGCAGGACTTCATGCCAAGGGGCAGGGCTTCCCAGGATTCCCAGGGCCAGGACCTACAAGGCGCTGCGCTTGTTGAGAAAACATCAATCTTTTGGCGACCAGAAAATGATCATCAATTTCTCATGAACATTGTCATGGTGTAGGTTATAAGTACTGTATACATTACTATACACCCCATTTCCGGACAAACCCAGTTCGTTTTGCTGCTGAAAATCATTGACATGATTTGGGTCTTGGATGGCAAGACCAGGCACAGGAATAGCATACCATTTGGGACTACGATTCCCATTGTCATATAGTTTGTGCGCATAGTTTGTGTAGTTTGTGGGGTTCTATGGTGCAAAGTCAGCTCATCCACTTTCTCCTATTTGAGTTGGCTTGAAACACATTGCTGCCCCAAATTTTGCTGCAGATCTTCATTTGCCCCAACTTTGAGGGTCAAATGAGCCCCCCAAACTCCACTGAGGTTGGTTCATTTGGACTTGAAACCTGAGAACCTGATGATGTTCAACGGCACCTCGCTTTATTGGATCTCACGGAGGGTTTCGGAAGGGGGGAACTCACCACAACATGCTGGGTTTCAGTTGACATGCTGGCGACTTTCGGATTTTCCCCGAGATGTTTTTTTTTAAATCTTTTTTCCGGAATGGATCTGGAGTTGGAATAGCAGGGGGTTGCCCATGTAGGGAAGCCATGGCAAGCAAAGGCGACCAGCCGTCAGTTCCAATGATTTCTTGCTCCCCCGACGCGCATTGGAAGGGATGCTGAAGGCACCAAACAAATCACTGGGAGTACTGCACTGTGTAAACCTCTCTGATGTTGAGCCTTGATGCAAGGCCCATAGGCCCATGATTGGATGGGTAGACTCATGGACCAAAGTGGGTGACACCTCACTTCACCTCGAAAAAAGGCTTTAAGAAGGCCACGGTACTTTCAAATCTTTCAATTAGGCTCAGGAGCAGGTTTCAATAACAACCTTGGCGCGCTGATTTTACATGGTGAAACGATGCAGACAGGAGCAGACTTGGTGAACTGGTGTGGGTTTGTGCATGTTTTTGCTAAAAACATGCACCAAACAAAGGATCCATAAACATGATGACATATATGAAATAGCGTGAATTATATAACAATTACGATAGAATATGATGAACTATGGGAAAACGTTGGAAAAAGAGAGGTGGCTCGAAGGTGCCACACATTGCTCTAGAAAATCGAAAGCCTCCAACAAGAATTCCCAGGAAAGAAGAATAGACCGTGATAAACCAAACATCCACTTCTTGCTAATGATTGGTTGGTGAAAGCTAAAGGTTCTGATGAAGCTTTTGCAAATGCCAACATGCAAGAACATAGAACATTTCCCTTGGAAAAGGGCCATGGCCCCGAAAATCTTAAAGTCCTAGAGTGTTGCTGAGAGGGAAACCACCCTACTTTGGAGGCTACTTCTTTCGCCGGAGTAGTTAGCCGCGGTTAGCCGCGCGTATGTTGGGGTAACTCGTCCCACAGTCTGTTGGAGAAGCCCTGCTTGATGGATTGTACAATGACCTAGCAGCCATTGAAGTACATCTTGGGATCGGCAATATCCGATTGGGCCAGGCGGCCATACTATCCAGTTATTCCCATCCCCCGAATATCAAGCCCTCCTATGTGTGTATAATGGGATCGCTCTTCATAAGCAGATCGAATTCAACAGCCAACGTATCCTCAGGTGATCTCAGGTGTCTAATTGGATCTGGGAGGAAAGGATGATCCATCATGATCCATGATCCATGATCCATCATCTATATATAGATCTATAAATTTAATCTCTAGATGGTTGATGGTTCCAGACAATCAAACCATTGTTTCCCCATGATTTCCCCATGATTTCCCCATGATTTGGGATCCAATGATCCAATGATGAGCCGCGCCAAGCGCCAGCCTTTAGGCCGCTTGAAGCTGATCGATGTGGATGGTTGCGTCCCTGCTGGAAGCGAAATCTCGATCCAGGCGTGGCCCACTGATGCTGATCATTGTTGACTGTTGAAAGTAGTATACTTTGAGAAAAGTTGTAGATATTCAAAGTGCTACAAAGGAACTCTTTAAGTTTTTGGACACCAATTTCGGCTTTTCTTCGAGGACTGTGCAGGCACCTTATCGGCCACATTGTGACATCTTTAAAGGCCAGGTGTGAGTGTCCCGCCAGGATTCTTCCATCTCCTTTTCACCGTGCTACTGCGCGCCTGAATGGGTCTGGAGACTGAGCAGCACTCCGGTAACGGATGTAACGGTGTCTGCATGGGGCATATCCATACCGCTTGGTGCGGTTGATCCGAACTTCGCCTGTCGAGCCACTGGGACACAGTAGAAACACATGGAACAGCCGGTGAGGTGAGTCTAAACTCCTGACTCAGCGGTTTACTAGTGGCTCCCCATCTTTGGATGACTTAGACCTTGCTTCGACCTCCTTCCCAAGGGTCTTGGAGTCTAATTGAGTCTAAAGCATTCTAAAGCCTCATATTTTGACGGGTCATACTCATAGATTTCCGTAGATTTCCCTGAAATTTCCTAGCTCCAGTCATGAGGCTCGATTTCTGATTGAGGAGAGCGAGCCAATGAGCCCAGATGGGGATGGGGAAGCCATGGGAAGCCATGGGAAGCCATGGGAAGCCATGGGAAGCCACTAAGAAACACACAGTGGTATTGATATGTATACATATTATACATGTATTGATGATGGTTTTAGAGTATTTCAGAATCAATCACTTTTCCGAATTATATAATGTTGATAATATAACATAATATAACTTGATATCCGTTTGTAAGTTGGGGCAACCCCCAATGTCCAAGATGCTGTCAGCTCGACAAGCTCGAGACTATATGCAGCTCCAAGATTCCTTCCATTTAATAAGAAAAGGAACCATGGGTGGGAGAGTATGTGACACATTTCACTTTGCGGCCAGGCCGGGGAAGGTTCATGAATGTTCCAATTTGCGATAAATCTTGATTTGTTTTGTTATGCGTCCTGTTGAACATGTCAATGTGGCTTGTGATGCTGAACATGTCCCATCTGAATTTGCAAAAAAATGCATGGCAGCCATGGCCATTTGCTCAAGTGGCTGGTGCTGTGATATTCTCTGTTGATTCAAATGGAATGATTCTCAAAATAGACGAGCTGACTATGGTTGACCTTTTTTTTGGTGCGTGGCAAACACATATGAACTTGTGACATATCATGAAGCACCCTCCAATAAAAACCAGACATGGAATATTGACTACATATAGATGATTTCCGGAGACACCCATCGATTTCCATAGCTATCTTAGTCCGTTTCGCACAGGTCAAAGATCACAGTGAATCCTCACTTGGACGTTGGGATCTCAGCGGTGTTTTACCCAGGTTTCTGTGGAGCCGTAAAACCCAAGATTCTGTATATGGAGGCTTCTTATAATGGGGGATCCCTTAAAAACATCCCAAAAAGCCATGGGGTTTCAATTTTCAATGCGAACATGGTCTAATTTTTTTTTGTTGATGAGTTGGGGGTGCCCCCATTTTAGGAAGCCCATCTAGCCTTGTAGTATATCTATATATTCTTTCAGATCAACTTCGATGCATTTCGCATCACTTGGAAGAACATCCAAAGAGGTGTGGAGCGTCGGCATGACGGTCTGCGAGCTCGCAACCTTAGATGCCCGGCACCCCGTTGGGCGGTCATCATGATATTTTGGACCCCTGGCTGGTGTATGAACCAAGTTCATTGAGGATCGCTGTGAACTGGATGGGACCCCTCTGTATCTCCTTCACCACTGGAGTATTTGGGGATACTTGGGGATAAGCCTTACATGCTTTGTTGGAGTATGAATTGTATAAACTTGTGATATGAGTTCATTAAGTTTTCCGGGACGTAGTTTGAAAGGACCAGACTAGAATATGTTTGCATATCTGCTGGCAGTGGACCGGTGAAAAACACATCGATGGCATCACCAGGCAGTCCTGAAACCGATGTATGCGAACTTTCTCCGGAACGGACATTCGCACAAAGAGGTGGGGATTTTTGTTACCGGTGTTCTGTCTCGACGAGACACAATAGCCGAACGGCTACCAGGTAAAATTGAGTATACGAGTCTTGCCCCTCACCATGACTTGTCAATTGACGCTGCAAGAATGGAGGAGCGCGTCTTTGGGGTAACATTGTACATGTCATTTGTGTTTTCATTTCATTGCCCGGTCCATGGCTCACACACCCGTTGGAGCTGTGTACATTACCTCAGTAGCTGTTAGGTGCTGCACTAAGGGTCAAACGTCAAACTGACGGTCAGTAAAGGTAGCTATTCCAAGAAGGACTTGTTTCAGGTCGGTGAATTACTACCCAGACAATCCCAGATGTGAGCCCCTGAAATCTAGCATATCAGCGGAGGAAAGGCTATGGATCCTCTGGTATTTCCTGGTAAACTAACATAATTATGGAAAATCACTATTTTAAATGGATAAATCAACTATAAATGGCCATTTTCAATAGCTTTTTGTATGTTTACCAGAGGGTATTCCCTGGTCATCTCAGCTTCAAGACCTGGGTCTCCCCATGTCTCTGCGAGGCGGGATTTCTCTTCATGGATTGGTTGGGCAGCATTTCCAAGGCCTGCGAACTGGAAGCGAACTGGGTCAGTGCACCATAGTTCACCCACTTTTTACATGCTGTGGCAATCTCCAAGATATTCCAAAAGAGTTTATATAATCTTGAAGATAATTAGTTTGATAGTTTGATTACTTCTGGTAGTTTAGCAGTTTGCCATGGAAAATCATGGAAAATCATCATTTTAACATATTTTAAATAGGCAAATCATCGGTCAACGGGCCATTTTCCATACTGTATCTATGTTGAAATACCGGAGGATGACTCTCGATGACATCCGATGACTTGGTATATAGACTTCTCAGGTTCGAAGTGAGCAACGCCAAATTCCAGCTGATTGATGGTGAAAATTGAGGTCATACCATGTTATACCATGTTATACCAACTGGGCTTATAAATAATCTAATGTGGCTTAACATAGATACCAACTGGGCTTATGAATTAATCCAATATGGAATGCGGATCAATCATATTGGGAATGATGGTGAACCAGGGTAAACTTGACACATGCTGGACACCTTCTGAAGGGTTTTTTGTCTTGGGATCACCTGTCTTCTCCTGTCAAGGCACCCTTGCCCAAGAGTATCGAGAGGTCAGCTGCCCGAAATGCTTGAATTTGGAGGGCCTGAAAACACGCGGAGACCAAAAATGGCTGACCAGTCGACACACGGTCAATGGATGGTTAGTTTAAAGGGGAAAAGAACCATCTTAATTCCCCAGCAATAGACCACAAATTGCAGATAGGTTATTATTGTGCTTCTGTCCAAGAGATTCAAAAAGAGACCGTTATATAGCACTTTTGCGGAACTCTTTCTATTTCTGATTGTTCCTATCAACCCCCCTCCATGCATAAAACACAACAATTCCATACTCCAGAAATATTTCAGAAACACTCCGTGGATCAGAGATCTTTTAGACATTTCGAGAAATCAATCAAAACCAGGACAACTGCCTACATCTTCCTGCCTGCTCATTCTTCCTGCCTTTTCGGGCCTAATTACCTCGCTTGTTGGAATAGGATGGCACAACTATACTGCAGGGTAAATTTCGGTGTGTATATATATAATTATATAATTATGATTATAAATATATGATATATGATATATGATACAATACTATTTGGGGTTTGCCACATTTTCTTGGACAAAGCCATGTGATGTGCCTCCTCCACTGCAGTGAAGTGTTTGGCAACTCGTGGTTTTATTCGTGACCAGCGGCCCATCCCCCCAATCCCTGATTTTTTTGGGGGGGCGGTCATGGGGGGTAGCAAGAAAACAGGGTGGATTATGGCACCAAGGTTTTTGATGTTTTTGTGACTGGGAAGACTGGTGCCTTGTTCTCTATTTTTTGGCACAACTTGTCCTAGAGACGCGACAAAATATGATCCTGTCATGCTTGCCGGCGCTTCCTGGGCGTTTTGGCAGACATGTTAATCTCGTTGAAGTAGTTTTGTCACAGGTCATCACAGTAGTAGATCCAACCTGAATCATCCATTGAGAGGGAAATGATCCCTGTGGGTATATTTATCATGCGGGTCTGTCCAAAATGGGGGACCTTTCCACATTTTTTTTTTCCCATGATGAACTACTGGGTTTTGGATGCTTTTGGGGTAGCGGATGTTCAGCGAAACCGCCAAATGATTCGTTTACAAGCCTCCAAGTCTAAGGGGTCCCTGGTTCCTTGACCTGTACTCAGCCTTGCGTCACTGTGTGAGTTGGGGGGAACAGTACAGGAAACTATTGATGTACCTGCTTTTTCTTTGCATGAGTTCCCATTTCCCTTGAGCCAAGTCATATTAATTATATTGTTTTTTGAAGTTTTTTGTATCCTTTTGTCCCTTTTCCTCTAGCTGATGCGTTTCTGCTTTCCAGGCAACTTTCAGTCCATGGCCATTGGGCCATCGAAGAAATTCTTCGGCCTTGGTCCTTTAAGCGTTTGCCATGGTTTCCAGGTTCGATGATGGCTTCCATAAGATGCTGGTGGGCTCCTTACTGGTCTGCGATCACACCCACAGGCAGGGCGCTGTAAACTGGGTAAACCAAGCTGGTTGGGAAGGTTAATAATGGTTCTAATAAGTCAATGATTATCAGTGCCACAAATGGGGAATATATGAATATATATACTGAAAACTATGACAACTGCACAGCTATATCAAAGTTTTTCGTGATATGATGCCATGATAATTTTACATAGAAGGTCACATACTGCCATTTCCAGTACTGGCGCCGCTTGTAGGAACATTATATTCCTGAACCATTTCTAGGGTTCCGTGTTAGTTTTCAGGAGGGTAAACCAAACTTCAATCTTCCTAAAGATATCAAATTACGTATTTTGATCCTGCTGGATATCATGCGCCCACCTACCCATATACCCAGCACTGGGAACATAGATATATTCCAATCATAAGAACGTCAAATCAAAGGCATCCACATAATCAGATAGATCCAGGAATTCTATGGAATGCCCTGAAAAACAAGAATCTCTCTCCGTTAAGCTGTTCACATGTTCAATTTGTGTTAAATGGCGGTGCTTTTTTGTAAGGCGCGCCCCACGGACTTGGGCACAGGAAGACTTTGGCGCAGTGCCTTTCAGACCCCTACTTGGAGTCCGACAGTCAACGGGTGCGCTTGTGGTTTCACGGGTCAATGATGGTCAACGGGTGCGCGAAAGTGACCATGAACCAAATGGATCCAAATGGAACAAAGATGTTTAGAACATTTTAAAACATTTTTAAACCAAGGACCAAGTTCATGTGAAACTTATGTTTTTGGGAGCTGGGTGCAAAAGAATAATTATATATATGTGTGTGTGCGCGTTCAACCGCTCACATGTCTCTATGCCTGTATCACGATTGAATTCATATACATCATCAAGCCCTTGTTTCCAAGAAAGGGCTAGTTGATGGAAAGTCTTTGCGCGAATTTCTGGTTGCGTGAACCATCTATTCTTTAGCCCACTAGGATCCCGTCCAGCAATTGTTGAATCACAGATTTGGCGCACAAAATCCTCGAATTTGATGGGAAATTGACCGGAAACATCCATACATCTGGAGATTGACTGAGAAAACCCATGACAAAGCAGTAGATTTTCTCACATTTTCTCACTAATTGAATGAGTATAGCCATCCCAGTGCCACTGTTTGCCCCAACCACTGTGTTCAACCAATGGACCAGGCATCTACCGTGGACCAGACGACTTCGGACCGGGGTGGTGTTTTTATCGCATGATTTCGACCTCAAACTGAGATTTGAATCATGTGTGTTCCAGCAAAATCACCCAAAATATGGAAACATTATCAAAGAATATCCACACAAGTAAGTATCAAAATTGAATGGAGATCAATTTTTAAGTGACTGGGGAGCCATTTTTCCTGTGCCAGGTCTTGGTCCTAGATTGTTTGAAGATATGGCCGAAGAATCTCCTCAAAATAACTATTGATCCTCCTCACCCTACACCCTAATAATAAACCGTGGAGCAAAGTTTATTGTCGGGCGGCATTGAGATTTTCAATAAGAACAGCAATCATACCAGGTTGTTCTCCCTTGTATTGCCACCATTTGGACACATGAAACCAGCCCTCTAGGGAAGCAGCACAGTCAGAACACCATCAACACCACACCTGGAAGGGCGCCCAAACACCTCATTTCGCTTAACATCAATTTCCGTGGTTTTAGGGTTAAGGGTGTTAGGGCTTCGGAGTTTAAGTGTTTTAGGGTTTACCCTGATTTTTCTATGGTTTTGAGATGTTTTGAGGGTGGGTTTTAGGGTGTCGGGGTTCAGGATGACTCGTGCAATGATACACAGGTCCCTTAGCTGAGCTTTTCAGGAATGCCAGCATGAACCATCATATACTGTGGTTTGAGAGTGCCTGGGGCAAAATGATGTGTTTGTCCGTAGTTTTACTCAAGGTCTCACTTTTCCTGATTCTTGTGTTGAACTGTACATTGGGGGTCGCTTAATGTTTGATGTCAGCGCTTGGCGTTGCTGTAAAGGTGGGAATGGTCATCTTGGCAACTGACTGCTGCCTCATTGGCCGACCTCATTAGAAATGATGCTTAAGAAGTCGGACATGGATTCATCAGATATCATCAGATATCATCAGATATCATCAGATATCATCAGACTCATCTCCAAAAAATGGCTAACATGTCACTTTGGTGAGCTAATTCAGCTAATTTCTTTGTGTTTGCATGACTTCTCCAGATGGTTTCACTGATCGTCGTGTGATGCGCAGGAAGCCCCTCCTTTACCTGTGAACGAGAAGGTTGACAGAACCACCCGAAATCGGATTGAAGACACTTCCAGCAAGGCCGGCCTCACGCGGGATCGTTTTCTTATGGGGCTGATTTGAATCAAGCAATGCCTTATGTAATGCCAATGTCCAATCATCAATTTATACATATTTATAAAGTATACTACATATTTATTAATTACATATTCATACATATCTATTCATATCTATTCATATTTATACATATTTGTATATTGTAAATATTTAATTATACATAATTATACCAGGTGCATGTCACATATCATGACTTGACTTTTTTGTTTTGTGATTTTTTTCCAGACGGCTAGCCGCTAGGTCTGACCACCACAGTCCCGCAATCGCAGGCCCCACAGTTCAAGGGCACCTTGTGGAAATTGAACAACGATGGCAACGCACAGGAGAGAAAGCTGCGAGAATGTTTGGGCGCATGAGCGCTGTTAGAAACACCGAAATGGATTTCAAAGACCTGCTGAAATGATCCGAAATGGATCCACATGGGAATTCTTTGAGGGGTAAGCATTCTGGCTGGTGTAGCCTGATTGCACATGATTGCAGATGATTGCAGCTTGTATAGAAATTGCTGTGCCTCTGGGAGACATGGGAGACATGCAGTCGCACTCTGCAATGCCCCAAGGGGATCCAAGGGGTACAGCTCACGCCTGCAAAGTTGTGTTGGTACTTGTAGCAGGTGGCCTAGGTGCAGAGTCTGCTTGTCCCAAATTTCCCTGGACTTCTTTTGATAGATTTTCCGTGATGTGGCAAACCCAAGACTAAACAGAAATAGAGTGAAAACAATCCTCTGTTTGGGGTCTATTGCATCGAGTCTACCACAGTAATTGAGATGCACCGGCTCCTGGTGTTGGTTCATGTCAGGAGCCAGCGCACTGGCTGAAGCGTGATATGTGGGTCAAGGGCCTTAGTTGTCACGTCATGGCAGTATTTGTCTGGTGCACGGACGACCACGGCGACGATGACGGCGGCAACTACGGCAACCACGGCAACAAACATCAACAAACAACAAACAACATCAAGAAACTACAATCGCAACTGCACCTACAATTTGACTTCAACTACGACTTTACTACAACTGCTGCAACTACAACTACAACTACAACCATACTATACTACAGCTATATCTACCCGCAGCACAGTCGCTACGCCCCACATCATTAAAATACACTTTCACATTGGATTTTCAGGTTTTTTTTAGGGCTCATTTTGGGTTTCGGTTTCTTTAAGGTTTTTCTGTTTTTTTTCTGTTCGATGGTTTTTAAGGGTTTATGTCAAAAGTGACGAAAAGCAGTTTTCGGAGACAGCAGATTCACCGCAGAGGGTCATCAACAATGTCGCAGAGGGTTCCGATTCAATCATCCTGAAAGACTTTGGGGCATAGCACAAGTGCTGGCCGTATATCTACGTCTACAGCTACGGCAACAACAATAGCAGCAGCAGCGGCTACAGCTACAGCTACAGTAACAACAGCAACTGCGGAGTTAGCCGACCAAAATCTGGATTCAACCAGCACGGACCTCACTGGTTGACCAAGAAAATCTGGGAACTCAACCAACAAGGGTCAGTTCAAACCAACAAAGAAACCAAAGTGGGCTGGTTGGTGATTATTGTTTCCAACCAGTTGACTTTACTTATATAATATATAATTGATAGTAAGATGTACATGTAATATATTATATTATTATATTATATTATTATATTATATTTATATTATATTTATATTATAGTATATTATATTATATTACATTGTATTATATTATATTATATTATACTAATATAATATAATATAATATAATATTATATTATATTATTTTGTTATATTATATTATATTATATTATATCATATTATATCATATTATATTATATTATATCATATTATATTATATATATTATATTATATATCCCTTCTTGAATGATTCTCTCCCAATTGGTGGGCGATGAACAATCGTCAGAGAACTTGCTGATAGCCACAGGAATGACGTGTTCAACTGCCTGCCCATAGGATCCCATGGGATACTTGTCAGGGCCATGTGATTCGAACTGGGGCTACTTGGAGTTCTATTGATCCCGAAAAGGAACAGATCCAATATGATCCAATATGATCCAATATGATCCCATGCTATATCAAGAAGGGTTGTGATTGGGGGCTTGGCAAAAATATTGGGATATATTGGGTGAATGGATTAATAAGCATGGCTGGGATATCACCCAGGTGGCGTTCAATGGATCCCTCTGCTATTTCAGCATCAAGGAGAACAAACGCGCGGATCCCCGATGTTGCGGAGGATGGTATGCATCGATCATCCCAGGTAAACGTAGATGAAGGAGTGGTTCATAAATATGTTGGCTACGTCAGTCCCAAAAATGCTGTAGTTATCGAATGACGAGTGGAACTGACCAGGAGTTCAGAACTGTTGTGACTGGCATCCAAGTGGGTGGTACATGTAGGCCATTTAGACAGGTTCCTGTATCCTTCGGATCTTTAGGATGTTACACCTACCAAGACAGAGAATGAATCCCTGCAACTGCAGATTGTCACAGGAGATCATGAATCAACTTTCCAAAAATCCCACTGGTCAAAGTGGGGCAGTGATCACGAGGTTTGTGATGGTTTGTGGAATCTCCTGGCAGCACGTGGGAGATTATCATCATTCAATTGCTGCACAACAGATGATTTGACGAGGGGATCAAAAGATTATGGTACCATCTTAGATATCGAGGGGATCAACAGCAACAAGCCCAGCAAGACCACCGGGAGGCAACGACAAGACAGCGACAAAAGAAGTAAAACAAGGACAACAGAAGAAATATGAAGACATATATAACATAATATAACGAGAAAGATGACAACAAACTATGAACATCAACAAAGACAACTACACAGCCCTTTTCATCCTTTTCCCTAAGTGCTGAACATGTCAATCACGTGGCAAGGTTTAGTTCCAAAATGCAGCAAAGACTATTGAAACGCGTGCAAACAAAATCAAGGTTCAAAATGGCGCCCTGCAAGTGCGAGATCTAAACTCCAACATGCCACAACTGGCTAGTGTGCAAATGAGAGATTTTGGCTCGAGAATATTGAAGAGGGCACGGAAAACAACCCCGGATTGCAAAACAAAACAGAAAAATGCCCATATCAAATCGGTTTCGCCACGGCGTTTTACTTGGGGATGGGCAAAATCAACGGGACGTCGCACAACAAACCGAGTGATGGGACTATTGGGTCCAAGCCACCTCAAACCACCAAAGACCATTGGAATCATGGGTCAGGTTGGGGTCTGGACTATTGGGTCAAAGCCACCTCAAACCAGCAAAGACCATAAATCATGGGTCAGGTTGGGGTAACCATCGGTTCAAGGGCTTAAAGAACTGGTTTGGGAATGTGTGTGATCCAATTATTCCAAAAAGTATGTATTCTATCATACCTTATCATATTTCATCAGTTCTTTGTGCCCAAATCAAAATCATCCCCGTACCCACAACACGCGGGCCACGGCTAGGATGTTGTTGCTTGACTTATTTACCAAGGCCATCCAAGGCCTCACAAAGCCATAGTTGATTGATTCCGTTTGTGATTTCAGTAATTACTACATAAACACATCCATAATAACTACGAAACACAATACACCATAATCGTGATACTTTCAATTCACACAACGCATTACATCACATTACATCATCATCATCATCATCATCATCATCATGCATCATACGTTATATATTCACCTATGTTTTACACATTAGACATTAAAAACTACATTCATGTACGGTACATATATACACACATCGACATGCATTTTTATACATATGTGCATATGCATTGTGTGTCATATATTTGTAGATGCTCCTGTGTGATATTTCTAGATTTGTTGGACGCGTCTTGAATGGTGAACTTCCATGTTGTACTTCAAACTCCTGAAGCAACAGGAGTTAATGAGGTTCCTGTTCAACAGCAAAAACGCATCTATGTTGTGTAATATTTTAAAGATACTATATATACAAATGGAACATTATGGAACATGTACGGGGGGGTTGGGGGGTTTGGTGTTTTGTGCTTTTTTGGGGGTTTGGGTGGTTTGGAGGGGTGGACCTATGCATAACATATCATAAGATACTGCTCAGAACATATTTCTATCTCCCCATCCCACAGTTGAATTCGGGGCAAAAAAGTTACAGGAAAGCCTGAAGTGGGGCTAAAAATCTGGGTTTTTCTTGCAAAAAACATAGCATCATTCACCAATCGACCCAGGTTTGGTCCTGGTAGATGGATCGCGGCTTACAGGAGCCAAGGCGCCATTGGTTTTTCGCGGGGTGACACGCTGCGTTTCAACCATGAAAAACAAGCCTGTGGATGGGTTGTGAAAGTGATGCTTTTAACAATCAAATTTGGATTTTGATCACAAGAAAGTGGAATATCAATGAATATCATGGATCACTGATGATTGATTGGTTATAGGGGGTATATTTATCGCTGGTGTGACCAGCTCATGGATCCAGCTTTCCAAGATCATCCAGTCAGGACACGAGGTGTGGTAGAAACCAACTGCCAAAGGATGGTATCGATTGCATATATTGACTTGATATGAAGATATATGAAGTAACTATAAGTAACTTCATTAATGTATTGACTTGAATCAGGAAGATGTTGTAAAGCACTCAGTACTTTGATAATTGGACCTTTTTTGCAGCGGAATTTTTGCGGGGTTGCACATCGGTGGAAACTCTTGATATGATTTGATCATTTTGGAAGTTCGAAACATGTGTTGCAAACTGATGTGTAGCAGCCTTTGTAGTAAGCAGCAACAACTTTTTCTTGTGCGGGTGTTTTTCTTTTGCAAGTCGTGGGTGTATATGAGAGGTGACGTGAGAGATGCACATGCAGGCTACTTGTACTCTATTTGTTACACGGCATAGCCAAGGACATTGAAGACTTCATGGGAATACTGATGTCTACCTGAGAGTCTACCGTGTAGTCCAAGTGTTGCTAGTCTGGTAGTGGATTTCATCGAACCACATCGCTTTCTGAAAAAGGTTTCAGAAGCACATTAGGCATTCGGATTGTAGTTTGGCTTGTCATCCTGCATGCGCGCAATTTAGAATGCGTGTCCAATATTAGAGGCTACCCCAAAATCTACTGGTTTATGGTCAGTTCCTGTTAGAATGCCAGTTTGGAGGTATACAGTACCTCATGTATACCCCATGTTCATTCATTTTCAGGCACCATCCCAAGTTTCCCCATGTCATAGCCCCTTCCTTACCGGAAATGTGCATGTTCGAAAACGAATGCTTCGTTTTTGGAAGGGTCACTGGACAATTAGGTATGGTTTATGACCTGGATTTGAGAATTAGCATTTCCCCTTAGAAAATCATGAATGAACAATTATAAGCAACTATCTAATATGACTGACCATTTATTATGATTAATGTACACTAATATATATATATGTATATATATATAGATGTTAGCAATTGTTAGCATCATTACTGTATGATTTGTCCCATTCATGGGAAACTGACTGACCCTTTTTCGGAATACATATTCCTGGTCTTGCCAGGTGACGAAAATCAGCGCGGCAAGGGACAATGCTTTCAGGCAAGGTTCTGGACGTGTCCTTCCGTAGCTGCGGCCTATGGCTATGGAAAATAATTTATTACAAAAGGATATGAAAGGACCGAATGGAGCGTTTTTTTTTGCTTTGCACAATCCATTGTTTGGGGGCTGACCTGCTTAGACAGGCCGGGCGGATGGGGCGACATTTTTCCCCCAGGGTCTACTCGGCAAAAGGTTGAAGGCAGTTTGCTTGAGACCGTTTGCATTGCATTGCATTGAGTTGCCATATATTTTGCGCTCCGAACTCAGGTTGGACTGTGCTGCTCACGACGAGCATGAAAAGGACAGGATTGTGCCAATCAATGGCTTTGAATGGCAACGTGTCAAAATTGAACCAACTCGATGGCAAGCCCACCCTATAGAATCAAGACTTAATGGACTGTAAACCAGTAAAAGAAACAACCTGTTTGGGATTTTGAAGAGCCCCCCAGGATCCCAAATGGCAAAATTGGCTATGATTTACAGCACCGTTGAGTTGTACTCATTCCCAACCATTATTGACCATCACCACGTCCGTTCAGGGGTCAGTCGAAAAGGAATTGTCGGGTTGACCCGAAGAGACTTGCCATGCTGCTGTCAGTTGTTTCCTTCAGACAAGTTCACGGCGGCGGTGCCAGGATATTAACATTTGTTTCTCTGCTGAATCTCCCGACGAGTGACGTCCTGAGCTATTCCCGAGGTGGAATTGGATGAAATTATAGTGATCACATCGCATTCAACATCAACTATCATCAACTAGCCAAGCAAAATGTTCCCATATCTGACACGTTTTTGGTATCCTGGCCTCACCTGCATCACATGTGGTCAAGTTGGATCAGATCCAGTCAGTCCTCAATCCATTAGAGATTCGTGGATTCCATGGGATGACCGTGTACCGCTGGTTACAATCATATTATATCATGTTTTGATATATATATATTATATAAATATATTAATATATATTAATATATATTACTATATATATATATATATAATATGTTTTGCTCATTGCACACATGGCATTTTTTTGAACACTCTTGGGAACCTTGAAAGATATTTTGACGAGACAACCAGGTGTGTTTGCAGAGTCTTACGTGTCTTGTCCGTTTTGCAAGGACAACAACACAAGCTCCAGTTTTGTCTGGCTTTGTCGTTTCGCAAGCCGAGGTATACAAAATGGACCGGGTTGTTGATGCACACAGCCAACATGGATGGTTGGCGCCTGAGATTGGAGCCGCATAGCCTTCTAGAGTTTTTTGGATCACAATGACAGCCATTTCGATGAGAAACCCCATCCTAAGACTACGTAATATTAGAATTAGAACCCCCGAAATAGATCTAAAATGATCGACATATAGTCCCCAATAGTCCCCAACGCTGTATTGAATATGTGTAAATCGACGACTAAACCATGGGGTGTTAAATTTTAGAAGGGATTGGCATGATTAGCCATAAGCCAGCAGCGGCAGGTGCAATTCAAACAATGAGATTGGGCAGAGACGTGGCAGCTGACATCAAAGAGTTCAGGCTTGCCGAGTCGCGAGAAGGGTTCGACAGCTTTGATCAAATGGGTAACTGGAGAATACCTGGTATAGATTCCCAAGAAAAGGATCAACATTACCATGAAATGATGGGGAAGATGTCATGTCCATTCATATCCTAATCCACAGGATTTGGGGTACCTAGAAAATTCAGACAAACCCAACTGATCAACTAAGGGTTGAAAGGTGTTGAAGTTGAAACGATGAATCCGACAAGGTCAAGTGTCACAAAATGGGCTTGGCACAAGGCAGACTTCCCCTCGACCATTTTAGCATCTTCCACCCCGAAGTGGAACTTGTGGAACACGTGGAAACCCAAAAAGTCAATATGGATGGCTTTGCGGGAAAAAAACATGACACACTATTTATACATACTATTTACTGATATTTACTGTAATGATTTTAATGTAATATATTGTCATGTATATAGTATACCTCTCAAATCCATCCAAATCGATGGTCTATTCTATGAATCCTAGTGGGGGTAACCCGGGGAAGCCCACTGCTTGGAGTCCCTAGGATTTCTTCGTATTGATTCCCAACTTTGAGATGAAAGCTTCAAGTCATGGTCATCCAGTCGTCCAGTCGTCCATTCGTTTCGCAGGTTGAGCGTCAAGAACCGCCGCATGAAGGTTGGCGCCGACAAGAAGCATCAGTTTCTCGACCAAATCAGCTGCTGGTAGGGGCCCATCTCAGATCAACAGGTCAGCTGTCTATCCTCTCCTCAAGGCATCAAGAAAATGACCAAGACAACGAACGAGCTGACATGACACACGAGTTTGGCAATTTCATGGATGGTGGATATAGATGGATATAGTATGATATATGATATAGTACATGGATTATAGTCCTATGATTCCTACATTGTTGAATATTGTTGATGTTGTTGATTCGGTGGGTGGTTTCAGATACCTTCAATGCCAACTTGGGATGATCCCTAATTGACTAGTCCCAAAAAAATCGATGCAAACATTCAGAGGAAATGCCAATTTTTTGGGAGAAAACTCCAAGATTTTGTTGAGATTTTCCTACCCAATCCGTATGATTTTCGGTCGTATGGTGTAATATGTTATTTGGACATGGCAGCTTCCGCCAAAATCGCCTTTCTGAATTGATGCGAATTTGGGAATGAGCACTTAAGACGCCAACAAAAGGACCGCATGACATTAGCTTGATTTTCATTCAAGGCCCATAGCTGGTATCCCTTCTACAGCTGGAATAGCTTATCAAAGTTGCCCAAAGCCCAAATTTCCAGGTTTGCCCCCATCTTCCGCGCGAAGTTGTGGAAGGTGAAGGTGTGGCTGTCCATGTGAACGGCTGTGTTCTTTTTTAGATACCCTCTGGTACTTTAACATGAAAAGGTCAACATCACCATTTTTCACAGGTAAATCATGGTAAATCATGGTAAATCATCGAACTAAACCTGCGATTTTCGTCTACTTTGTTAAATATTGTTAATTTGCCGGAGGAATATGGACGAACATTCAAGAATTGATGGGTGATCGGGTTGGTTCTTGAAGGAATATGAATTATCTCCAGCCAAAGCGTTTTTTTTTGCTTGTAGAATATCTATAGTGGTTGGTGTTTTTTTTAAATATTTTTCCATATATATTGGGAATAATGCTCCCAACTGACTTTCATATTTTTCAGAGGGGTGGCTCAACCACCAACCAGATATTACTGGATTCATGTTGGATGGCGTTTGGATGGCTTGTGGGATCACAAGTCAGTCTAGACCTGCCCTATTAAGGTATCCTTTGCTTCTACTTGGATCCCTGGGAGTTAAAACTAAGACACTTCCATTTTGACCAAGTTGCATGCTAACATTATTGACGTGAATGTCAATTGCTTGGATAATTTATGGTGATTTTTGAGGCTTTGATCCACCTGCGCAGCTATGACTCAGCTTCAGATGCCATTTTGGTCGACTAGGCAGAAGGTGACCGAAGGAAAGCAGAGGATTGGCCTGGGCCCCTGCACAAATACTGCTTGGGACATGTCCTTTGACGGCCCCCCAGCTCCCTCGCAGCCGCACATCCCATGATTTATGGTACTGTAACTGACAGTAATCCATTATTTGTGGCTCCAACGGGTTGTTTAATGTTGTTTAGTACCGAGGCGGTAAGCCCATAAGTCTTTTACTTTGGGAGGTATCCCTCTGATTTGTTGTACTCACCCAGGGTCAAGATCTTGATAAACAGGGTCCTAGAGGCCAAACATTGCAAAAGAAAAACTGCCTTTCAAGACCCGATCCTGTTCTCAACAAGAAGCTCTGAATTCGATGCAGGCAGAAAATCCACAGAACACTCTCCATTCCGAGCCAAGTCATAGACACTGTGTATGCATATTATATATATACACAGTAGATTACAACAGTAAGAAAAGTGTAACCTTCAAAAACTGCTGTCCTGGTGGCTTTTTTTTTTTGACTTTCCCTTTTTTTTCTTTTCACCACTCTTCGCCAATCCAATAGGTTGATTTCGACTAATCATTGTTCCCATTGAGCATTGGACAGCAAGTGCACTAAGGTTTGAGCGGGAGATGTGGGTTGCAAAAAATGGCAGCCTCGTCTACTGGAGCAAAAAAGAGGCGGGGCAGGAGTTGTTGTCAGGTTTACATAGGTTTTTTTTCGCAACATCATGGACAGCTAGCTGTACAGCTAGTTGCTGTAGATTTTCCCAAAGCCAACCCAATCACTGATGAGATGATGCCATGACAAGCCCCAGCTTTCAGACCAGCTTTCACGGTGTTTTGGGGCGCGAAATAGATAGATTTCAATAATATGTTCAGAATTGTCCCGAAAACTATTTCTCTGCTATTTTGATGACGATTTATTTACATCTGTTTATTACGTTTCTATCTTTTTTGTAATCACTATCAGTGTGTTCAACTACGTTAAAATGTTGAAAAAGTCCCAGAGCGACAGCATACAGGACCGTGAGCTGGTTTACTACACTCATGCCACTCGGCCCTTGGGGCACCTGCCAATTCCTGGCGAAACTGCAAAATGATGCAAAATGCATGACGCAATGGAGGAGCGATGCCCCATGAGATCTCCAAATGTCTCCAAATTTGCTTGGTGCGTACGTTGCAAACCGTGGTTTCATTATGACGGAGTCCATTGATCTGGATGAATGGACAATTAATGTGGATATAACGGCGATATAATGGGGATATAACGGGATAGCTTATTATCAACAATGAGGGTTTACCTCCCAGCGTCATCAAACATGGCTAAGAAATCCCCAACCTCAATGGGATTTTTCGGCGAGCCAGCCATGTTTGATTTCAGGTAGGTCCAGGTAGGTACCTCTGCTTGATCCACACCAGTAGCTGCGAAGACCCCAAGGTGAAGGTTCTAGCTACAGGAGATCATCCAAAATATCGCTGTCCTCCCCAAGTCTTGGTGTTTTTCCAAATCGCTGGCTGGATGGAAAAGAATTATTGAGGTCTGTGATAATAGACGACTACCAAGTTATGATATGAGGATTATGAGGAAATTGTGTGGGTGTAGACGTGTGGTGAGAACCGATGTTACAAGACGAGGTTGTGGCAATCCCCATTGGGGAACAAACATCAAACCAGAAGCTGGGAAATGCTTTCAGTAGCCTTCACATCTGGTTCGTGGCTTAACACATGTCGTACTTTGATCCGTACACCGCGATACAAAGGATATGAGTCTCTGCCGAATGACTTGGTACCAGATAAGTTCATCAATTAATAGCAGACACAAAACATAGTTCTAGGCGTCATACTAGCTTTGGATAGATTTTGTTTCAAAGGTGATCAATAGATATAGCAACATAGACCATAGACCCAGATTTCAATCTTGTGGACTGACAAAAAGACCACCTGACTCAGGAAGATATCCATAAGGCCACCTTCACTCTGATTGCCAACGAGGACAGTTACATCCCCTGGGCTTTTCAGGTCAGGGAGTGGCTGGCTCCTACCATGTGGCCACGTGCATCCCAGCTACTACATAAGTACGTTGATAATGGGCTGACTACATAGGAGTGAATCCCAGTTAGAAAGTGGGAGGCGACCATATAGTACCCCAGTTGTATATGAGCAAAATATGGTTTATATGTGGATTACAAGCCACTTATGAACTGGGATGCCAATTCAAGTAGTGACCTCTTGATTCCCTACTTATAATAGCCTTTGCAACTGTCACAACTATATTGCCAAAATAAGGTATTTATGTAATATATGAGCAGGGATCACCACACCCTCCCCCTCCCCCAGCTAGATGGTTGCCTCCGCCCGCTGTGGCCTGGGGGTTCCCAACAACAACAGTCCTACATTGGCAGTGTTTGTGCAGCTGTAGGTGGTTGATGTCCAGTTTATAGTCAGTATAAATACGTATAATTACTGTACATATATTAATATAATATATATATATATTTATTTATACATGTGGAGAGTATACAGAGAGCTTGCAGGGGGTATATATGCATGTAGTATACGGGCACGCTATGCAATGAGCCGTATATAGGTACACTATGGAACATGTGTAGGTAGTGTATGGAGGGTGTAAGGAGTCTTAAGGAGTATATATATAGGTATTGATGAAGCAATGTATATTCTACACTGCACATAGCTATATAATATTAGTTGGGCAATGTTGGGTATATATTTAGTGTGTGTATATATATATATATTATGTTTGTAGGTACATACTGCATCCAAGCATACTTTCCAACTCTCGGGCCTCAGCTGCAGCCAGGTCAACCTCCCTCCCAGTGGTGAGGTTCAATTCGCCCCGGGCGAGTTTGCTGCGGAGACCGAGGCTGTGATCATGATTCCATATGCTTCCAGGGTGTACAGAAATGGAGCCATGGCTTTCAGGTCAACATTGCTTTCAAAAACGGAAGTTCTAATGGGTTCCAACATCATTAAATGATGGGTCATCTCTAAAATTTTAGATGTGGTTCCAACATTATCAAATGATGGGTTCCAACATCATAGATAGATTTTAGATGGGTCATCTCTTAAAAAAAACACTGCTTGGTCGATTCAAATACACTAGTTGTCCATCAGGCCTGCAATGAACATTTGGCTTGTCCAGAAACCAGGGATATACCCAAAGCAATTTATGGTGAAACAAGGGAGAAAATTGGTTTGGGTATCCCTAGTTTCATGGCCATAGATTGGTAAGGCAACATGTTCGAGTGAAAATGAGGTTTTCAACATTTTGCATCCACGCGATGAAAAGGAATGGGGTTCCAGACTTTGAGACAGCCTAGTTGAACAGGATTCCATGTGAAGTAAGGCAACACAAATTCTCATACGTGATTCACTCATAGAAAATGGCTTCAAGCAACAATCATATTCCCCATTTTGTTGATGTTGAATATCCTTTCACTGGTGAAATAGTGCGCAACTACTGTGGATCCTGGGAGTTGTATCAATTTGCCTACACTCTTGTCAAATGATGATTGGATGACGCATGGTGGTGCATGATGGATGATGTATGATGGATGATGATTGGGAATTTGTGGGAATCTTTGCTTCTAGCTGTAGTCTTGCCAGCGTCTCCATTGTTGAGCTCCTTGATGGGATGTCTAGCCGCTCAGTGGCTATGAGAAGCCAACATGTTTCAAAGATGAATGATCTACAAATTGGTAATTTCCCCATAGCAAACTGCTAAATTACCAGAGGTATTATATTAGAATTTTACCCGTTATATCACTATTCACTATGGTACTACCATGTTTGGTGATTAAATCATCGTTGAATCTCCATGTTTGATGGTTAGAAACGCCAGGCAATGAGAGATTGCTGGATTGAAGAGCCACCTGTCCAGAAAAGGGGAGACCAGGTTGACCAGGTTGACAGGGATGACTGGTTGGTATCCTATAGTAATTACATATAGATATTGTAGACAATACACTGTTTTGTATATATATATAATATAATCATATACATATGTATGTGTATATATATATAACTATATATATATATATGTATGTACATATGTATGTATGTACATATATATATATATGTATGTATGTCGGTCCACAGGAAAATAGACTCTTCCAGACACCATTTGAAGGGAATCTGATGTTTGTTTTTAGGAGGGTGTGTATTCTTGAGGCCCCCTGAGATCAGTCAGCACTGGACGCAGGGCTACTCGTAGTTTTGCCCCCATCCCCCTGTCTTGAAAACTGCATACTTCACAGGTTTCACCCTGTTACATATGAAGCAACTAGGGGTCACAGACTCACCTACATACATTTTTAGGATGGTCATCAATGGAAATAGACGACACCCTCCAAATAAGCTTGGAATCACTTCAATCCCTTGGATTTGTTTGGGATTTTCCTCGCCCATTTCAGGCCTGAATCTCTCCATGTTGATATCTGTTGACATCGGAACCGCCCAGGTTCCGCAAGATTCAAGGATGATTCAAGGTTGTTCATAGCTGAAGGCCGCAGGTCAGGCTGGCCCCATCTGTTTCAGATGATCTCTTGCCAAATCTCCACGTCCAATTGGGAGGATCAAATGACACCAACTAACCCAGGATCCACCACGGGTTAAGGTTCATGGTCAGCTTAGATTTTCAGAGGGTACCTAGATTTTGATGCGGGAAAAAACCCAGTGGATCTCAGAAAAGGTACACATCTTTAGTTAGTCGCTCTTCATGGGATTGGAACATGTTTTTGCCTCTGAAAGTTTTATCTATCCTCACCCAACATGAGCAAAAAACGCGGATTTTGAAGATTAAAGGTAGTTTTTGATGAGTGCTTAATCTAGCCCCTAAGATGATCCTGCCAGTTGCGCGGAGCCGGTGAGGATAGCTTGGCTTCTGGGGAATGCCAAGAACTGTATCCATTCTGCAGAACATCTGGGGTTCCTCAGCGGACCACGTTGTGTAAGTACCTGTGGATAGTCCTAGCGCAGGACACGACACCAGTTTCATACACCATGTCGCATGTATCCCGAAACAATATGAAACAGCATGAAACTTGGACTTGAGGATGGTCCTGTGGATCCTGAACAAATCGTAGAATCTCGAGTTGGCATTGAGTTATGATTCATTTTACGGTAAGAATGGATTCATCTTTACAATTTTGGACGACTGGTGAATCCCAATAAATCTTCTGCGAATGGTTTCAGCTTCTCTTGCTGATGGCTTTGGATCTTTCAAAGGGAAGTCTCCAAAGTTGTGGAAATCGGTCGAATTCCACACACACCCGGAAGGTGCAAAGTTGTGTTGGAAAGGTGTCAGGCTCAGCTTGGCTTGGCTCGATCTGTATGAGATCTGCATTACATACATATGACACACACATATATATATACCCAGTATCCCAAGCTTAACATGGAATCATGGAGGTATATAAAACATTATCAGTTATTTTTTAAAATTATTCTTTTACAAACAACATCAGCAACAAGCAACTCAGTCACTGGAGTCTCCAGCTGAATTGTTATCCACGGACCTCAATGGTCTGCTCCGCCGCGGAGCAGACCGTTGGGGTGAAAGTGAGCTGCATGAAGAAGGGATGGCGGGTCGTCCAGGACAGCTTATGTGTGGAACAACGATCAATGTGGGTATCATGTGAGCTGTTTGACTCTTTGAGCCTTAGGAGATGCTCCACGGGCTGGTCATGTGCAGTATCAGCCACGAAAAGAACGACTGTTCCCATCTCAAGCACTGGAAAAGAGTCGTCTACAGTCTACATGTGTGAAAATATGTGGTGAGTATAGCTGAGTATATAGCTCGAATTTGTGGATTTCAACATACTTCATATATCTTCATATACTTTTTGGTTAATCAACACATCTATGTTTTCCTCTGACATCCCCATGACTTTATGGTATACCATCCCTTCCTTCACGCTCGTTTCGTTCGAGCTCCAAACTCAGGATCCCTCGTTGATGGTTGAAACATGTTTCATGCTGCCGGGGTTGAAAGTACCATCTATTGGCCTGGTGGTGGTGAATAGCAGCCATGAGGAACCTCGATGTTTCTTCGTGAAAGAAGTTGAAACTTGACCCATCTGAGGGGAGAAATAATACAAGGCGGCATGCTTCTGGCGGTCCTGAATTTTCGAGCACCCATTTTGTTTCACACCTTTCTCGAAGTTGGAGACGGAATGAGGAACAGTCGCAGGTTCTTATACGAAAAGTTTCATTGTGACGAAAGGGTGGCTGTAAGCTGCAGAGAGGTGATGCTTATAGATCTTTAGCGATACATTACCGATACCCTCTGGAAATCAAACATGGCACGGAAAATCAACTATCTAGTTACAATATATATATATATGTTACAATAATATTACAATATACAATGTAGTTCGATGATGTTCCATTGAAATGCCCATTGAGTTCAGGGATTCCCAGCTTTACTTTCCAGATCTTTCCCTGCTCGACCGGGCTGTCCGCTTCCAACTCCCTTCGCAATGATTCTCGTCCAGACTTGCTGGCTGGGCTCGTACCAAAACACTGTGACACTGGACGGAAACACGGACCCGCTGGTAAAAAGGACGCGCAGCAGCCTGTGGTTCACTGCGACCAAAAAATACACAAAGGCATTGGCATTGGATGGTATTGGTTGTCACTGCCTGGTTGGTTTAAGCATCAATTGGTTGATTTCAACGTTCGTCGAGCCTCAAATTTCACGGTTTCGCCTGTAAATGACCCGACTGCGGGTCACCTGTTTGAAAAGCTGATGTTGTTGAGGGCTATAGAATTGTTAGCCATGAATTCCTTTGGTCAAACCAAGTTTCGTCAGTAACATCCTTTCCCAACCAGATGTCGTTTTTGAATATGGGTTTGTCGGATAATGGGCTTGAATGGCTAGAAAAAACCATTATTGTCTAAGTAAATCATAAATGGCCAGAATCTGGAAGTCTTTGTACGAAGGCAGAATCAGAAGGCATATGTTTTTCCGTTCATCTCACAGGCAGCAGACACTTTATTGCCCCGGCCCGGCGCAAGCCGGTCTGTCGCGGTGGAGCAGATGATGAGAGGCAATATGAGGCATGATCCATCCATTCCACAATCATCTCAGAAAATGGAAGCATCCAATCAAAGAACTGCATTTTGCAATTGTTGTGGGCAATTTCAAGTTTGTTGTGAACGATGTTTTCATGCATTGTATTTCAAACGTCACGAATCCGAAACGTACTCGTAGGACCCAGCTACTCCCAATCATCCCAATCAGAGAACCGGACTACGAGTGACCCCACTTCTTTTTTCAGATCATCTCGGATCATCCATACTTCCGGGTGACTAATCAGATCATGGCCCCATGAGCTGTCCCATTGGGCCCACCTTTGACTGGCCCAGCGGGCTTCAGAGAGAAAGGCCTATGGCGCCCAAGGTGGCTTTGGTCCTTTGGGGGGCGTGAATAGTGGGCTGTACAAAAAGGGGGATCGGATTGGCTCCAAAAATGGCAAGTTCAATAAGACATAATATGGAAACACGAAGGTCATCCATTTGAATTTTCGGATATGTATGGATACGTGATGTTCAGACAAGGCCCAATGGCTGGTTGGTGGGTTCAAGTACTTGTATGTCCGTGTTATTTTCCATTAGCAGACTGCTGATGGTAATGTTTCGTCCTGATTAGTGTAAGGCCCCCCCAAACAAATAGCTATACCGGCTATACCCTCTTCAAAGTTGGGTGCCAAAAAGTTGTGTCCCAGAAAAAAAAATTAAGTAAGGATTTCAATTGGCTACAATTGAAATCTAAATAACACTTTTTTTTTTGCCGATGAACTTGTAGTAGTTTTAGTAGTTTTCCCAAAAAAAGAATGGTCTCCCAAGATTTCTTGCCACAATAGTGAACCTTCCAAACAATGCATGGGTTCAGAATAATTTTGTTTTTATTTGGCACAATAGCGAATCTAGCCACTAATCAGGATACAACATTAAGATTCTTTAGTTCCGTTGAAACCAGCAACTGTATGGAGAGGGGTAAATACCTATGGTATCCTATGGGACGGATGGAATAGGGGGATGAAGATCCAATTGCATCCGTCCAGCTAGGAATCAGGGAATCATATCGGGGAGAACTGAGCTGTGCATACTCAGTTTCTGTCAAGATAAAAAGGTAAGCATATGATAAGCATCAATTTCATGGCCTTCAGGTTTCAGCATTTCAAACAATTCATGTGATGACAATCATGGTCCAAATGGTAGCTCCTCACCGACTCAGACCCAGGCCCTACGACCCGTGGGCAGTGAGTGGACGGCGAATTTGGTGATGAGCCCACACGCAGCCGGCTTGCTGATTGGTCGAGGCCTCCATGATGAACATGGACCACATGGATTAACCAAAGGTAGACACCGCTATGCGAAGATATCTAAAGGGGAGATCTCATTGCCTAGTTGCGGATGTTTCAGATCCTCATTCAGCGAACAAGCTTGGCGCAGGAAGTGCTAGTTTATTGGTCTAAGCATACAGGGGAACGCTGAGACAGTAATGCGAAGGCAGCACAGAATGGAATCTCACGCTTCTGAGACCTTTGAAGCTCCCGAAACTCCTTGAAGGGGCATAAAACAAATGCAATCAAAATGCAAGAATTTGTGACGGGCCCGAAGCATGTCGAAAAGACTGAGCATGAATTGCGGACTTGGTGGATCTTGGGGGTCTCCAATTCAGAGCCAAAAGGGACATCACTTAGTCACTTCGACTTCGTGGTATTAAAAACATTTGCAACAAAATTTGGTCACCCTGTGGGCCATGAACCCTTAAAGCAACGCTGCCAGGCGGCAAGAAGATCAAACTGCTGCAAGAGGATAGTGGCGCCACTTGATCATCCATTTGTCTGTGATACTATGGGGGTTTCAATAAATGGTGGGTATCCCAAACATGGATAAAAATGGTTGGTTTATAATGGAAAATCCCATGAAAATGCATGCCTATAGGCTTTTAAGATGTCAATTGAATACTTGACTCGCACAAGATCATGCCGGAAACACAAAGATACAGAGCCTGGGGCCATGTGAATCCCTGCAGATATATAGATACTGTACTCTTCCCCCTTCAAATAGGCGGAAAGAATTACCCTCTGGTAAACTAACATAAATATGGAAAATCACCATTTTTCATGGGTAGATCCACTACAAATGGCCATTTTCAATAGCTATGTTAGTTTACCAGAGGGTATAGGATTCACTGCTTCAACAGGGATTGAGTTTAAGAATCCCATCCACAATCCATGCAATGTCCCAGCTATCACCTCCGATCCCATGGTGAAGCGAAGTCTCGGAGATGTTTGGTATTTGAGACTCACACAATATCTACAACTCATCAACTGTGTCACAGCGGTGAATCCCATCAACATGGATTTATTTTTTTGGCTGCACTTTCGAAATTAAGAACATCAACATCAACACCAACATCAACATCAACATCATCAACATCAACATCAATGGTATGAATAGCATCAACACCAACATCAACATCAACATCATCAACATCAACATCAATGGCATGAATAGCATCAACACCAACATCAACATCAACATCAATGGTATGAATAGCATCAACACCAACATCAACATCAACATCAATGGTATGAATAGCATCAACACCAACATCAACATCAACATCAATGGTATGAATAGCATCAACACCAACATCAACATCAACATCAATGGTATGAATAGCATCAACACCAACATCAACATCAACATCAATGGTATGAATAGCATCAACACCAACATCAACATCAACATCAATGGTATGAATAGCATCAACACCAACATCAACATCAACATCAATGGTATGAATAGCATCAACACCAACATCAACATCAACATCAATGGTATGAATAGCATCAACACCAACATCAACATCAACATCAATGGTATGAATAGCATCAACACCAACATCAACATCAACATCAATGGCATGAATAGCATCAACACCAACATCAACATCAACATCAATGGTATGAATAGCATCAACACCAACATCAACATCAACATCAATGGTATGAATAGCATCAACACCAACATCAACATCAACATCAATGGTATGAATAGCATCAACACCAACATCAACATCAACATCAATGGTATGAATAGCATCAACACCAACATCAACATCAACATCAATGGTATGAATAGCATCAACACCAACATCAACATCAACATCAATGGTATGAATAGCATCAACACCAACATCAACATCAACATCAATGGTATGAATAGCATCAACACCAACATCAACATCAACATCAATGGTATGAATAGCATCAACACCAACATCAACATCAACATCAATGGCATGAATAGCATCAACACCAACATCAACATCAACCAATGGCATGAATAGCATCAACACCAACATCAACATCAACATCAATGGCATGAATAGCATCAACACCAACATCAACATCAACATCAATGGCATGAATAGCATCAACACCAACATCAACATCAACATCAATGGCATGAATAGCATCAACACCAACATCAACATCAACATCAATGGCATGAATAGCATCAACACCAACATCAACATCAACATCAATGGCATGAATAGCATCAACACCAACATCAACATCAACATCAATGGCATGAATAGCATCAACACCAACCAACATCAACATCAATGGCATGAATAGCATCAACACCAACACCAACATCAACATCAATGGCATGAATAGCATCAACACCAACATCAACATCAACATCAATGGCATGAATAGCATCAACACCAACATCAACATCAACATCAATGGCATGAATAGCATCAACACCAACATCAACATCAACATCAATGGCATGAATAGCATCAACACCAACATCAACATCAACATCAATGGCATGAATAGCATCAACACCAACATCAACATCAACATCAATGGCATGAATAGCATCAACACCAACATCAACATCAACCAATGGCATGAATAGCATCAACACCAACATCAACATCAACATCAATGGCATGAATAGCATCAACACCAACATCAACATCAACATCAATGGCATGAACAGCATCAACACCAACATCAACATCAACATCAATGGCATGAATAGCATCAACACCAACATCAACATCAACATCAATGGTATGAATAGCATCAACACCAACATCATCAACCAATGGCATGAATAGCATCAACACCAACATCAACATCAATGGCATGAATAGCATCAACACCAACATCATCAACCAATGGCATGAATAGCATCAACACCAACATCATCAACCAATGGCATGAATAGCATCAACACCAACATCAACATCAACATCAATGGCATGAATAGCAATCAACACCAACATCACATCAACACCAATGGCATGAATAGCATCAACAACAATACCCCACATCAACATCAAACATCATGGCATTAATAGATCAGCACCAACATCAACATCACATCAATGCATGAATAGCCATCACACCAACATCAACATCAACCATGTTGAATACGCATCAACACCAACATCAACATCACCACTGGCATGAATAGCATCAAACAACCAACATCAAGCATCAACATCAATGGCATGAATAGCATTCAACACCCAACATCAACATCAACATCAATGGTATGAATAGCATCAACACCAACATCAACATCAACATCAATGGCATGAATAGCATCAACACCAACATCAACATCAACATCAATGGCATGAATAGCATCAACACCAACATCAACATCAACATCAATGGCATGAATAGCATCAACACCAACATCAACATCAACATCAATGGCATGAATAGCATCAACACCAACATCAACATCAACATCAATGGCATGAATAGCATCAACACCAACATCAACATCAACATCAATGGCATGAATAGCATCAACACCAACATCAACATCAACATCAATGGCATGAATAGCATCAACACCAACATCAACATCAACATCAATGGCATGAATAGCATCAACACCAACATCAACATCAACATCAATGGCATGAATAGCATCAACACCAACATCAACATCAACATCAATGGCATGAATAGCATCAACACCAACATCAACATCAACATCAATGGCATGAATAGCATCAACACCAACATCAACATCAACATCAATGGCATGAATAGCATCAACACCAACATCAACATCAACATCAATGGTATGAATAGCATCAACACCAACATCAACATCAACCAATGGTATGAATAGCATCAACACCAACATCAACATCAACATCAATGGTATGAATAGCATCAACACCAACATCAACATCAACCAATGGCATGAATAGCATCAACACCAAAATCAACATCAACATCAATGGTATGAATAGCATCAACACCAACATCAACATCAACATCAATGGTATGAATAGCATCAACACCAACATCAACATCAACATCAATGGTATGAATAGCATCAACACCAACATCAACATCAACCAATGGTATGAATAGCATCAACACCAACATCAACATCAACATCAATGGTATGAATAGCATCAACACCAACATCAACATCAACATCAATGGTATGAATAGCATCAACACCAACATCAACATCAACATCAATGGTATGAATAGCATCAACACCAACATCAACATCAACATCAATGGCATGAATAGCATCAACACCAACATCAACATCAACATCAATGGCATGAATAGCATCAACACCAACATCAACATCAACATCAATGGCATGAATAGCATCAACACCAACATCAACATCAACATCAATGGCATGAATAGCATCAACACCAACATCAACATCAACATCAATGGCATGAATAGCATCAACACCAACATCAACATCAACATCAATGGCATGAATAGCATCAACACCAACATCAACATCAACATCAATGGCATGAATAGCATCAACACCAACATCATCAACCAATGGCATGAATAGCATCAACACCAACATCATCAACCAATGGCATGAATAGCATCAACACCAACATCATCAACCAATGGCATGAATAGCATCAACACCAACATCAACATCAATGGCATGAATAGCATCAACACCAACATCATCAACCAATGGCATGAATAGCATCAACACCAACATCATCATCAACCAATGGCATGAATAGCATCAACACCAACATCATCAACCAATGGCATGAATAGCATCAACACCAACATCATCAACATCAATGGCATGAATAGCATCAACACCAACATCATCAACCAATGGCATGAATAGCATCAACACCAACATCATCAACATCAATGGCATGAATAGCATCAACATCAACATCAACATCAATGGCATGAATAGCATCAACATCAACATCAACATCAATGGCATGAATAGCATCAACACCAACATCATCAACCAATGGCATTAATAGCATCAACACCAACATCATCAACATCAATGGCATGAATAGCATCAACATCAACATCAACATCAATGGCATGAATAGCATCAACACCAACATCATCAACCAATGGCATGAATAGCATCAACACCAACATCATCAACCAATGGCATGAATAGCATCAACACCAACATCATCAACCAATGGCATGAATAGCATCAACACCAACATCATCAACCAATGGCATGAATAGCATCAACACCAACATCATCAACCAATGGCATGAATAGCATCAACACCAACATCATCAACCAATGGCATGAATAGCATCAACACCAACATCATCAACCAATGGCATGAATAGCATCAACACCAACATCATCAACCAATGGCATGAATAGCATCAACACCAACATCATCAACCAATGGCATGAATAGCATCAACACCAACATCATCAACCAATGGCATGAATAGCATCAACACCAACATCATCAATCAATGGCATGAATAGCATCAACACCAACATCAACATCAATCAATGGCATGAATAGCATCAACACCAACATCATCAACCAATGGCATGAAAAGCATCAACACCAACATCATCAACCAATGGCATGAATAGCATCAACACCAACATCATCAACCAATGGCATGAATAGCATCAACACCAACATCATCAACCAATGGCATGAATAGCATCAACACCAACATCAACATCAACATCAATGGCATGAATAGCATCAACACCAACATCATCAACCAATGGCATGAATAGCATCAACACCAACATCATCAACAACAATGGCATGAATAACATCAACACCAACATCATCAACCAATGGCATGAATACGCAATCAACACCAACATCATCAACCAATGGCATGAATAGCATCAACACCAACATCAACATCAATGGCATGAATAGCATCAACACCAACATCATCAACCAATGGCATGAATAGCATCAACACCAACATCATCAACCAATGGCATGAATAGCATCAACACCAACATCATCAACCAATGGCATGAATAGCATCAACACCAACATCATCAACATCAATGGCATGAATAGCATCAACATCAACATCAACATCAATGGCATGAATAGCATCAACATCAACATCAACATCAATGGCATGAATAGCATCAACACCAACATCATCAACCAATGGCATTAATAGCATCAACACCAACATCATCAACATCAATGGCATGAATAGCATCAACATCAACATCAACATCAATGGCATGAATAGCATCAACACCAACATCATCAACCAATGGCATGAATAGCATCAACACCAACATCATCAACCAATGGCATGAATAGCATCAACACCAACATCATCAACCAATGGCATGAATAGCATCAACACCAACATCATCAACCAATGGCATGAATAGCATCAACACCAACATCATCAACCAATGGCATGAATAGCATCAACACCAACATCATCAACCAATGGCATGAATAGCATCAACACCAACATCATCAACCAATGGCATGAATAGCATCAACACCAACATCATCAACCAATGGCATGAATAGCATCAACACCAACATCATCAACCAATGGCATGAATAGCATCAACACCAACATCATCAACCAATGGCATGAATAGCATCAACACCAACATCATCAATCAATGGCATGAATAGCATCAACACCAACATCAACATCAATCAATGGCATGAATAGCATCAACACCAACATCATCAACCAATGGCATGAAAAGCATCAACACCAACATCATCAACCAATGGCATGAATAGCATCAACACCAACATCATCAACCAATGGCATGAATAGCATCAACACCAACATCATCAACAATCACCATCAATGGGTATGAATAGCATCACAACCACATCAATCAACCAATTGCCATGAATAGCATCAACACCAACATCATCAACCCATGTCATGAATAGCCTCAACAAACCAACAGCATCAACATCAATGGCATGAATAGCATCAACACCAACATCATCAACCAATGGCATGAATAGCATCAACACCAACATCATCAACATCAATGGCATGAATAGCATCAACATCAACATCAACATCAATGGCATGAATAGCATCAACATCAACATCAACATCAATGGCATGAATAGCATCAACACCAACATCATCAACCAATGGCATTAATAGCATCAACACCAACATCATCAACATCAATGGCATGAATAGCATCAACATCAACATCAACATCAATGGCATGAATAGCATCAACACCAACATCATCAACCAATGGCATGAATAGCATCAACACCAACATCATCAACATCAATGGCATGAATAGCATCAACACCAACATCATCAACATCAATGGCATGAATAGCATCAACACCAACATCATCAACCAATGGCATGAATAGCATCAACACCAACATCATCAACCAATGGCATGAATAGCATCAACACCAACATCATCAACATCAATGGCATGAATAGCATCAACACCAACATCATCAACCAATGGCATGAATAGCATCAACACCAACATCATCAACCAATGGCATGAATAGCATCAACACCAACATCATCAACCAATGGCATGAATAGCATCAACACCAACATCATCAACCAATGGCATGAATAGCATCAACACCAACATCATCAATCAATGGCATGAATAGCATCAACACCAACATCAACATCAATCAATGGCATGAATAGCATCAACACCAACATCATCAACCAATGGCATGAAAAGCATCAACACCAACATCATCAACCAATGGCATGAATAGCATCAACACCAACATCATCAACCAATGGCATGAATAGCATCAACACCAACATCATCAACCAATGGCATGAATAGCATCAACACCAACATCAACATCAACATCAATGGCATGAATAGCATCAACACCAACATCATCAACCAATGGCATGAATAGCATCAACACCAACATCAACATCAAATCAATGGTAGAATGCATCAACAACCAACCAAAACATCAACATCAATGGTATGAATAGCATCAACACCAACATCAACATCAACCAATGGTATGAATAGCATCAACACCAACATCAACATCAACATCAATGGCATGAATAGCATCAACACCAACATCAACATCAACCAATGGCATGAATAGCATCAACACCAACATCAACATCAATGGCATGAATAGCATCAACACCAACATCAACATCAATGGCATGAATAGCATCAACACCAACATCAACATCAACATCAATGGCATGAATAGCATCAACACCAACATCAACATCAATGGCATGAATAGCATCAACACCAACACCAACATCAACATCAATGGCATGAATAGCATCAACACCAACATCAACATCAACATCAATGGCATGAATAGCATCAACACCAACATCAACATCAACATCAATGGCATGAATAGCATCAACACCAACATCAACATCAACATCAATGGCATGAATAGCATCAACACCAACATCAACATCAACATCAATGGCATGAATAGCATCAACACCAACATCAACATCAACATCAATGGTATGAATAGCATCAACACCAACATCAACATCAACATCAATGGTATGAATAGCATCAACACCAACATCAACATCAACCAATGGCATGAATAGCATCAACACCAACATCAACATCAACCAATGGTATGAATAGCATCAACACCAACATCAACATCAACCAATGGTATGAATAGCATCAACACCAACATCAACATCAACATCAATGGCATGAATAGCATCAACACCAACATCAACATCAACATCAATGGTATGAATAGCATCAACACCAACATCAACATCAACATCAATGGTATGAAAGGCATCAACACCAACATCAACATCAACATCAATGGCATGAATAGCATCAACACCAACATCAACATCAACATCAATGGCATGAATAGCATCAACACCAACATCAACATCAACATCAATGGCATGAATAGCATCAACACCAACATCAACATCAACATCAATGGCATGAATAGCATCAACACCAACATCAACATCAATGGCATGAATAGCATCAACACCAACATCAACATCAACATCAATGGCATGAATAGCATCAACACCAACATCAACATCAACATCAATGGCATGAATAGCATCAACACCAACATCAACATCAACCAATGGCATGAATAGCATCAACACCAACATCAACATCAACATCAATGGTATGAATAGCATCAACACCAACATCAACATCAACATCAATGGTATGAATAGCATCAACACCAACATCAACATCAACATCAATGGTATGAATAGCATCAACACCAACATCAACATCAACATCAATGGTATGAATAGCATCAACACCAACATCAACATCAACATCAATGGTATGAATAGCATCAACACCAACATCAACATCAACATCAATGGTATGAATAGCATCAACACCAACATCAACATCAACATCAATGGTATGAATAGCATCAACACCAACATCAACATCAACATCAATGGTATGAATAGCATCAACACCAACATCAACATCAACATCAATGGTATGAATAGCATCAACACCAACATCAACATCAACCAATGGCATGAATAGCATCAACACCAACATCAACATCAACCAATGGTATGAATAGCATCAACACCAACATCAACATCAACATCAATGGTATGAATAGCATCAACACCAACATCAACATCAACCAATGGTATGAATAGCATCAACACCAACATCAACATCAACATCAATGGTATGAATAGCACCAACACCAACATCAACATCAACATCAATGGTATGAATAGCATCAACACCAACATCAACATCAACCAATGGTATGAATAGCATCAACACCAACATCAACATCAACCAATGGTATGAATAGCATCAACACCAACATCAACATCAACATCAATGGTATGAATAGCATCAACACCAACATCAACATCAATGGCATGAATAGCATCAACACCAACATCAACATCAACATCAATGGTATGAATAGTCACCAATAGTCACCTGGAAATGGCTGGACTTTCCCCTGTTGCGAGGTTCGAGTTCAAGTACACGAGTTGCCCAATGGCGAACGTGCCTTGGAGCTTGCAGGACCTCCCGTCGAGTTGCAGGAGACCCCGGGGACGATGTAATGTTAGAGTAACCCATAGACCTTCATTAAAGGAATGTTACTGTATATAATATTACATATATATATATATGTTAATATGATATATAGAATATGATATGATATATAGAATATGATATGATATGATATAATGTGATATGATATGATATGACATAATATGGTATAATATGATATAATGTGATATAATGTGATATAATATGATATAATGTGATATAATGTGTTATAATATGATATAATGTGATATAATACGATATCATATGATATATTTATGATATATGATAATGTATATATAGATATATTTATATGTATATATATATATATATCATATTGTATAATAAAGACTTGTGTGAACTTGAATGGGTCATTTGTGCTAAACTGCCTGGCCCCTAGAGGCCCTAGAGCTTGGAGGGTTGCATTTAGAGACATCACTGGGGCAGCGAATCGGAGCAGGATGGCCTTGAGCTTCTCATCGCAGAGTTGGCCCGGATGCCGGACGCCTTGGCGCCCAAAGCGGCCCAGATGTTGGTTCCGGAGCTCCGCGTTGCGATGTTTGAGATTCCATGATCATTAGATATGATTGCAGAAAGAGATTACAAAGGACTAAGGAAACAACATATCTTTATGTAATTACGTATATATATATATATATATATTATACATAATTATATATATATATATACACATAGAAGACATGGTCAGAGTATGTTTCCCTTCCAAATATTTTCAAATATGACAAGCATTCATTGGAAGGGACTTGGCGTTTCTGTTTTAACACTCAAAGGGCTCGAAACGATGGAGTCATCAGGGGATGGTGGTCGATGCTGGCCATGTGGCTGTCGATGTGGCTTGATGCCCCAGGAGGAGTTTGCAGAGGACTGTGCTGCGGAGGCGGCATTTGCTGAATTGTTTGCCTTGATTTGGGTGTAGGGCTTGTCCAATGGGGATATCCAATGGGACATCCAAAAACATTCATTGAGTCTGGCTGTGCGTGGAAAATGATTGGAAGACGATTAGCAGTAGCACCATTTCTCATATTTTTTCAGTACCCTGTTTTCAGACAAGCACAGATTTCATGGACATTCACTCTTCTATGGTCATGATCGGTGATGATGGCAAAGTTGAAAAGAAACACCCTTTTGGTGTGCTACTAAGCTGCTTTTGGCGGGTCTCATTTGATTATTTGCTCTTGTTTGCTGATGTTGCTTGCAACATGCAACATCATGACACATTTGACTATTTACTATTGAATGCTGATGTTTCTTGCAACGTGAAACACCATGAAACATTTGATTTTGTTTACTATTGTTTGCTGATGTTGCTCGCAACATGAAACATCATGAACCGTTTGATTAAATACTAGTGTTTGCTGATTTTGCTTGCAACATGAAACATGATACATTTGATTATTTACTATTGTTTGCTGATGTTGCTAGCAACATGGAACATCATGAAACATTTGACTATTTACTATTGTTTGCTGATGTTGCTTGCAACATGAAACATCATGACACACTTGATTATTTACTATTGTTTGCTGATGTCGCTTGCAACATGAAACATCATGAGACATTTGATTATTTATTATTGTTTGCTGATGTCGCTTGCAACATGAAACATCATGACACATTTGATTATTTACTATTGTTTGCTGATGTCGCTTGCAGCATGAAACATCATGAAACAATTTGAGCCTAGTAAACCAACTATTTGATTTGGATTGTTTGTTCAAACAACCAGTTTTGACATAGAGATGCCTCAAGGTCTAAGGACGACAGCGGCAGCTGGTGGTTGGTTGATTTTATAAACAAGTTCCACTCAGGAATCAGAAACCTTGTGTATATGAACAAACATCAGAAAGGGAATGTCATGAAGCAATGTTAGATACAGTATGGCAAGTGGTTGGTTGGGGAGAACGCCTAGCTGGTTGAGTAGAAAAAATATCCAGGACATCAAATTCATGGATTCAACTAGCATCTGGTTATGACTAACAGTTCGCCATGGTATAGATGGCCCATAGAAATAGATGGTTTACCTATTAAAAATGGGGATTTTCCATGGTTATGTTAAATAACCAGAGGGTATTCTTTTTTTTGTAGACTATCTGAGTGGTTGAAGTCAACAATTTCACTCAGATGTTTCCACGGAGAGGTAGTCCGGAGAGGCTGTCCCGACCTCCCCATGTCACTTGCAGGCGCTGAAATATGGCGCTTCAGCAGTCATGGATCCCAAATTTTTACTGCCAGGTGCGCCAGGGTTGAGTTGTCCGATTTCTGTTTTTCAGCATTTGTTGTGTGTTTCTTTCAGTTCACCTAACATTTCTATACATTTCTCTTGTTCAAAGTCGTGTTCTGGCTGTAGTTTGTTGTTTTCTTCTTCTTTTTATTTTTTGTGTTTTTCTTCTTTTTGTCACCTCTTGGTTTCTCCTTTTTTCCGTGTATCAAATGTGAACATATCATTACGATGGCCTCAGGTGAGAACTTGCTGATGATTGAAGGCTCAACAGCAGTTGGAACCTCAGTCGGTGTGGAATCACCGCGGTGAATTCAAACAGGGGTCGAATGCATGTGGCCAGCGACAGATGCCGGTCATATTATATTAGTATTATAATGATTTATCATGATTAATAATGATTTATCATGTAATATATATATATATATATTATATATCTATATATATCTTATGCTTTACTCGTAAAGAATATATGTGGGAACACAAATGCAAAGGATACGATATGATTATAACCCAGTGGAAAAGCCATACGGAAATTCGCCATCAAGTTTTGACCGAGTTTCGTTTCGCCAATCTGGGAAGGTTTGTTCCCCTGATCCAATGATTTGTTACACACATTAGTGCGGTCCAGTGGTATCCATTACCAACACGAAGTCGTCACGAAGTTAAAATTTTGCTGAAGATGTTTGTTTTTGGTAGCAGGGTATCTATATATATATAGCAAGTATATACTATATATATACTATATATATACACTATATATATACTATATATATACACTATATATATAGTGTATATATAGTATATCATTAGACATACCAGAAACAATGATATTTTTTCTATAGATTTTGATCCGATGTTCATGAAATCTCTACTTAATATTCATCGCTAAAAAAACAATCCTCACTTTAGTGGTACCAATCATTGCCTGACAGTAAGTTAATCACTAAATGAACATACTATAACATAATCATCTATAAGAATCACTAATCATCAACCATCACTAATCATCAACCATCATTACTCACCCGTCGTTACTAATCATCCATCATCCCCAGCTTTCGTTGCACCTGAGGTGCGCGGAAGGGCTGCCACAGCCGTGGCGGCTTTTCTGGCGAGGAAGCTGTGGCGCGGCTTGGCATGTGGTGAGATGGTTGATGTTGGTTGATACCATCTGGTTATTTAACATAGCCATGGAAAATCACCATTTTTAATAGGTAAACGATCTATAAATGGGCCATTTTCCATGGCTATGGTAAATAACCAGAGGGTAAATGATGGGAGGTTGATTGGCATTGATTGGTGATTTTGTTTGGCCCCGTATCCCAAACATTGGGGATGACCAGAATTTTTTGGAATCTTATCTAATCAGCACAAAGGGGCGACAAAACCCATGGAATCCTCCGGTGAAAATCGGAATAGCTGGGACTTATAATTTCATCTGCCCCAGTTATGACCATCAAATCTCACCAAATTATATAGTAAATGAAGACAACCAATATTGGGAAAAGCTTGGGTGTGTATCCCAGGTAGCTGGAAGTCAACTGTCTGAAAATGGGGCATACCCCCAATATGTGGCCAATGGATTTAGGGTTCACTGGGTTCACTCTATCCCCGTTGGGCAAGTTTGGACCAGGACGAAAGTGCCTCGATCGACAGATTGCGAGATTTCTGCAACGACGGATCAAAATCCAAGATCCACTAAACGAATCATGTCCCTATGCAAAAAAATACATCATGTTATATAAATCAATTACAAACCCCAAATCATTGTATACATGATCATCTATATGGATGATGGGCCAGCCTGTACCTTTGGTGAACATAACATCAAATATATAGGTATAAACTTAAGGTATAAATAGGTGGTAAAATGGATCATTCTCAAAAAATATGGCCAACAACTATGAAAAGAACCCGACTTAATATATTACTGACCATATTACTATAATTTAATGGGGATATGATTGTTTTTGGACAAAATACTTTAGGGATTTATAGGTTTTGACACATCAAATCCTACCAAGGCCCCGGCGAAGAACCAAAAAAACGAGTCTTCCGCAGCGAGGTCTGGATCTGATTGGCTGCGAGATCTTGAGAGATCTTCGGGGCGAAAGATGGGTAACGGTAGATAAGGATAAATACAGGTAAATGTATGGGGAAGTATATGTATAAATACATTGTGTATATAGATATACACACGTATATATATATATATACATATACATATTAATATGTATTATATATGTAAACATATGTGATACCTTTCAAACATATTATAAAAGCAATGTAAATTTGCATGTAAATACTGTTGAGGCACGGCCATAGCCACATGATGACTGGAATCGATACTCAAAGAGGTTGGGGGGTCATGCGGTCGACCGTCTCAAGAGATTGATACCTTTGGAAAGGTCAATGGGATTCAACAGTTTATTTTGTTGGATGGTTTATGATAATAGAGAATTACAAATTACATAACGTGGTCATATGTGCCAAGACCTGAAGACGTTGGTTTGGATGCTTAACCCAGGTAAACTTCTGATCTGACGTGTTGCTTCACCTCCTGAAAAGATTACACAACCAGATTTCGGCCATATTTCCATTCAGACAATGTCCACCCGGGCCAAGCCACGTGGCTAATTAGGCCGTGCCTATCCGGGCCCTGACCTTCAAGAAAGTGGACCTATCCTTGTGGAACGGAATTGACCCCCAACTCCTGTTGAACAGCCTGTGCAGTGCAGGTAGTTGCGAATCATGGTGAACTGGTGAGCCTCCATGTACCTTGCATCCCTGGGATATGACTTCCAGATGTGCCATGTATTGCTGAATGTGGGTCTTGTGTTGATGTTCCTCGACGTTGTCCGATGGTTCTTCTTTGTTTACAATCATCTGGTTCAGGGCCCAGTGGTTTGAGATCTATCTATTTTCTATAGTTTTCCTATATATTTTCTATAGTTTTCCTATTGTTTTCCTATTGTTTCCATTTGTTTCCCTCCATCCATATCCGGAGGCCACGCGTCCCGGGCCTTCCACCAGCGAATCTGAGAAACTTCCAGTCATTCCCTGGCGTTTGGATGCGGGACAGCGTTCAGCATTCGGCATGGCATTCCAGAATGGTATTCCAACATCGGAACAAATGGGTTCACATTCCCTTGGAACGTATCTATGTTATATTGGGAACCATGAATATGGAGAATGATGGATTGAAGTGATCCGATCAAGAACCAGCGATGTGATGAAATCTTTCATCAGGCAGAGTTGTTTCATGGTCAGAAAGATTCCACGCACATGTTGGGCCAGCTTTGGCTTCACAGGGTAGAGACTAAAAGACCGGGCTATCCCAAGCAACAAGAACCACTTGCCAAGAAAAAAGACGCAACTTTGGGGGACAGCAACATATAGCAACATGAAAAAAGAGCAAGTTGCTGGACATGTTATCATTGGATCAGCGGACTTGCCACCACCCACCGCTTGGTGTTTTGGTTGGGATGGTAGGATTTAAGTTCCAAGACCGCCATATACCCAGCCCACCATAGCCCACCGTAGCCCACCGTAGCCCACCATAGACCATAGCCAACCCCATAACTGCGCCACATCGCAACAATTGGGACCACGGAAGACGCAGCATGGGAAGGCTGTGGGCTGGACCTGAAAGTTGAGAGCTCCTGATGGCTGTGGAGAATTCACCATGAACAACAGATGATGTACCCTCTGGTAATTTAACATAGCCATGGTATAGATGGCCATTTACAGATGGTTTACCTATTAAAAATGGTGATTTTCCATGGCTATGTTAAATAACCAGATGGTACCTCTTGAATTTATCATTTTCCCATTGAACTGGGTCGGGTAGACCAATGACTTGTCCTGATATCAGCTGTAGATCGAGGAATAGTGATGTGATATGCTGATATCAGGCTGCAAATGTACCATTTTATGCTGGGTACCATTGGGTACCCGAGGTTTGAAAGGACATGCCAGGGTACATCGCCCCTTCTTGGTCTTAGGAATCCTCTTTTAACTTGCTCAAATCTCCATATTACTGGTCCTTAAATCCCATTGTTTTAAGTCACCCGATTTTTTCGCCTTGACTCCAAACTCCAAGATCCGAGTTTGATGCCTGGATCCGCACATGTTCATTGGTTAAATCTTCGTCCAAACATGGTGGATATGGTAGATCATTGGGCCAAACCAGGACCATTTCAGAAGAGGGAACGACTTCCTTAACCATGAGATTCCCAAGTGTATATTTGTGATTATTTGTGTATGTTTGCATCTTTCCAGATCTTTCCAGCATGTCTTTCCCAAGAGGTTTTCCCATTTGTCGTTCCCAAAGAGGGCCTGGCAGGTTGAGCTTTCTGGCGAGCCAGCTGCGTGCGCCCACAGGCGATGTCGCGACATTTTGGTCAAGTTACATGGTGTGTGGTTTATGGATGTTTATTTATGCTCATCCATCGCATGCCATGGCAATCCCACTGAACTTGCAATGGCGATTAATAAATCCCTGTTAATGGATCGGAACAGGACTGGGGGTGTCTGAAAATGGTCTAGAAAACCCCACTGTGTGGCCATGAACAACCAAGTACTTCATGGGGAAAATTAATATGTAACCATGGGATAACAGGATGACCATGGAACATGGAACTGGGGGAAAACAACATGAACTTTGGGAATAATTTTCATATCAGAAGTTGGCCCGGATCATGTTTTCTTTGGTGATGGTACAGGCTCGTACATCGTGAATGGCGGCAATGATTTGCACCGATTCCAGGTAAATCGACTGCTACGGGTGGTTCCTTTTTCAAACAGCCGGATTTTCACACGGGTCAATGCTGAGCCATCAGATGGAGGAATATTGGATATCCTGCTGTTTTCATCCTCCACGTGTTTTCAAGATTTTTCAATTGTAGCGGTTGGCTCTGGAAATCACCCCGGTTTTACACTCCACACACTACACTGCACACTGCACACGCCACACTTGACCCACTGCACACTCCACACTCCACACTTTACACTCCACACTCCTCACTCCAAGCACTACACTCCACACTCCACACTCCACACTCCACAACACTCCACACTCCACCACACTCTACACTCTACACTCTACACACACCACACTCCTCACTCCACACTCCACACTCCTCACTCCTCACTCCACGCGCTACACTCCACACTCCACACTCCACAACACTCCACGCTCCACCACACTCTAGATCTGTCCAGAGAAGGTTCTAGACTCGACGGCTAGCAGCCATCGACGCAACATGTGTTTGTCATCATTTCATTTATGTTTGTGCAACCATATGATTTTGGGTTTCTAGCTTATCTCCAAATTGATGTCTTCATAGCGAAAACCCATCAGGCGTGCGGCTGCCAAACTAAACACAGGTGCTAGCATGACACAAGATGCTCCTAGCATGCTCCTAGCATCACTGTTTGAAACTTCAGCGCAAGTTGGGATTCAAGGTTCCTCTACCTGGAGAAGAATATGCGAGTTTTCGAGAATAAGCATCTTGAATCATCTTGACATATTCTGACATATCTTGACATGTCATATCTCAACATATTTTGGCATATCTTGACTGCAACCTTGTGAAAACATCCGTAAACAACTCATCTTTTGGGTGAGGCTTCCCATTCATGGCATCAACAAATCATCGGCAGCTTCTGAATGTCAGGCGAGTTCCGCAGGCCTTGGTGTTCCAGTGCGCGCGCGAGGCTAAGTGCGAACGAACGACCCGGGTCCTGGTACATCCTGGTACGATAACTGGGGGAACTTTGGAACTTCACCATGAAACATCGGGACAACTGGGAGAATGTTCATGAATTTTGGGATTTAACCATGAAAATTGTGGAGAATGGGTGGTTCACTCCAGTACTTCATCGTAAGCCCAGTTCATTCAATAGGGGAAGTAGGATTCGTCCTGATTCGTCCAGTCATATTGGGGCGAACCGCCAGCAATCACCATGTGGGATGAGGATCCCAAGTGATATTTTTGGTCGGTGGTTGACACCACCAACCAGTTCTGTATCTTTATGTTTCCTTGTTCTTGGCCAATGGTTCCCTAACTTGCATGATTGATGCTCAGAAAGAACAGACTCTCCCACAATATTTGACCAAGTCTGCAAACATGCATGAATTTGGAGGTTTCCTAATATGGGGGTACCCCCAAATCATCCCAGTCATGAGACCATTACTTAGTATTGGAACACATGGTGACTTGTTGATCCCCCCATTTTAGGAAACCTCTATTTGAATTGAACCAAAAAAAGCATCTTGTTTGCCATGGCCATAACATGTTCCTGCAACCCCCTTTGGTCAACCAGATTGCCGCCAAAGCCTGGAAGACGTCACTGGGATGATGGGCATTGGAGTGGGGTAACTATGCCAACATGGGCTGATTTTAAGTCAGTGTTTTTTTTTCAGAACATATCCAGTTTTTTTTTTTAATGCATAGCAAACCACAGCAACATTTATCTGGTTGGTGGTTTGGAACATTTTTATTTTAGCCCTGTGGCCCAACAACCTTCCAGTGGTTGGGCGGCCCTTGCGGATAGTTGGGTGATTCGGTCCCGCAGTTTCTTTTGCCATGTCTACCCTGTGGGGTGAAGCTGGGCCAGCGCGTAGCTGGAAGTGGGATCCCATGACAGAAGTGGGTACCCCATGTGACATCGTTGCTGACCTTTTGGTTTCTACCAGTGATTCCTGGTTGGTCAATCTGTGGCCTTGCGGACGTCAAGCTAAGGTGGTGGGCTCCCTGACATTGCCAACCGACTGCTCAGGTTTCTCCATCTTTGGCGCTTGCTTGATTGAAGCCGGTCCTGTGCCGACCTTTTTCACTGATGTGCCTGGTGATGTCCTTTATCATCGCAGGGCCAATCGAGATGACTTTCGGAACGTCATTGAGCTTTGTGCAGGACTGGGGATTGGTGCAATGGGCTTTGCTGCAGCTGGCATGAAGGTTGTTGGTGCATGTGACTGGTCAGCCCCTTTCACGAGTGCTTTCAATGAGATTCATCCGGACATCCCTGTGGTTACTGGTGATATCGGAGACAAAGCCATGATTTGCCAACTGCATCGGATCCACAGCCGGCCTTCTGTTTTGATGAGCGGTTTCTCATGTCAGCCATACAGCCGAGGTGGTCTTCGCAAAGGTGCTCAAGATTCGAGGTCGGACACCCTCCTCAAAACACTGCGTGCCAGTTTCATGCTGCGTAGTTTGATCGTAGTGCTGGAGTGCGTACAGGACGCGGGTTCCAATGCCATGGTCCGACAAGAGTTGGACCAGTTCAGGCATCAATGCGGATTTCATCTTTCCGAAGTGCTTTTGAAGTCCGAAGAGGTATGGGTCTCACGTCGAACTCGATGGTGGGCCATACTCTCTACAGCCTTCGTAGGACCAGTGCTGTTGCAAACATTCGTGCATTCGATGCATCCGACCGTCCCACGTCAAGTCTTGTCCAGTCCCATGGTCTTGTCAGCCGAAGCCCTGTCCCAGCTTGAGTTGACCGGTGAGGAACTTGCCAGGTTTCTTCGTTTCGAGCCTCAGCTGACAAAGATGCTTCTGCGCAGAGACAGCCCTTGTCCTACGGCGCTGCATTCATGGGGAAGTCAAGCGGTTGGTTGCCAGTGCCTTTGCAGGAGCAGTGGTTTCAGTGATGAGACCTTGTCCAGAGGGTTGTTCGGTATCCTCCTTCCCGTCACTGGCCAGGGTGATGGTGAGCTACCTGACCAACCTCGCTTTCGACACCCGCATCCCTTGGAAGTTGGCCTTTTGAACGGGGTGCCAGAACTGGTTTGGCCTTCGAACCTTCGGTTGGTTTTGGCTGGATTGGGTCAAATGTGCAGTCCTTTGCATACTGTCTGGGTTGGCTCCCAAATCCAAGCTCATGTTGATCGCGTCTTCACTGGTGCCACTGTGGTTGATCCCCAAGCCCTTCTGGATCAGCTCAAGGAACAAGTCTTGGATTTGGCGTCTCACGTTTCGGTTGAGCCTGTGGCACCTGTGTTTCTGCCTGAGCCTCCTGTGCCTTCCATGGACTCCCCTTTCGATGATGTGTCGCGCGCACCGTGGTCTTGTTTCCAACATGGTGGTGGTATGGACTCGGTTACGGTGGTGCTGGCTGATGACCCTGTCCCTTTTCAGGTGCGGCTTTCTTCTGATGGGGATACTGTCGCTGCAGTCCTTCAAGCTTGGTTTGAACTTGCTGGTGAACCCATCGAACCGTGCAAAGTTATGGATTGCCAATCTGGACTCACCCTCGATGCCGATCATCCTGCCAGTGGACTTTGCCTGTGGATTGCCCATGACTCAGTTGTGCCTGTTTCCAGTGGTGCTGTGTCTCCTGAGAATGCCCTGCTTGCCGTGGACTCTCCTGCAGAAGTTCCTGAGGCCTCTTGTCCTGGCCCATCGGTTGTGACCTCGCCTGGTGTTGCCCCCTCTGTTTCTGACCTGGACACCCTTCATGCACTCCGAAAGCAAACCATCTCTGTGGATGCGCGAAAGCAGATCCTTGCCCACCAAGGCGCCATTTGGGCTGATGATGAACTGCTGTGGCATGTCTCACAAATGCTGGCTGCAGCCAACAAACCTGGCTGGGCAATGCTTGATCCCTTGATTGCTTCTGAAGCCCTGAAACAACCGAGCAGTGGACTTCTCAGTGCCTGGATTCGTGGACTTCCGGTTAAGCCGACTGCAATTCTTGGTCTGGTCATTGCGCATGGTCACTGGAGCCCGTTTATTTGGACTTGGACTCCTCACTGCATGATTGCCTCCAGTTGGGACGTTCCTGGCTCTCCCCCTCATGAGGTCACCATGTTGCACACTGCTTTGGCGTTGGCGGTTGGTGCCCGGACCCACACTGTCCATGTTGTGCATCGGAAGTTTGCGGTGGACTCTCATTGTGGTCTCTGTGCTCTGCGTTTCTTGGATCATATGATCCGTGGCAAAATGCTCCCCACCGACATGGATGAGGTGAGGTATCTGCAGTCCGTGGGCCGTTCCCTGTTTGTTGCCTTCTTGGACACCCAAACCCATGTTCCCCGGCCCTGGATGTGGGGAGCTGGACTTGATGCCAAAGCTGCTGATCGTCTGCATGCCTTGCTCCTTGAGCATGGGGTTGAAGAAGGACAAGTGAAGCATCGGGCCCACCTGCTCGTGCAGGCCGTCGGACCTGCTGTTGCCCAAAAAGCCTTGACAAGTGGCCAACCCTGGCGTGGACTCAAACAGGCTGCCAACAACTGCCGGCCCGTCTTCCAACTTGTACTTCCCGATGAGCTTGAACGCTCTGTGAAACGGAAAGCAGAACAAGGTGGATTGAAAACCAAAAGGAAAAAGGCGCAGCCCACCTCCAAATCCCAGGCCAAACCAGAGCCATCTGCTGCCCTTGACCCTTGCAAGCTGGTCATTGAAGATGATTCGTTTGTTGGACCTGATGGAAGCGTTCTGGCCCAGTTGGGTATGTTGGAGGTTGGCCCCTTGGCGTCAGGGGTTGTTCTTACCACAGTGGAAGAAGCATCGGCCTTTTTGAAGGCTGGCCAGCTTGTGTCCCCTAGTGCCCTTGCGTTGTTGGTTCTCAATGTTGATGGTTCTTCTCTTGCCACTTCCCTGCAGTGGGCTTCCTTGCGTGTTGTCTTGCGCTGTCAGGCCAATGGAGAACCTCTCCTTGCACCGGCCGTGCTTGTTCAACTTGGAGAGCAGTTGGTCACCCAAAAGCCTGGAGAAACCTTGCCCGCCGTCATGCATACGTCTGCGGCCTGTGTCAAAATTGCCTTGTACCGCGACTGTGTCGAAGGAGACTGGAATCTGGTCGTGCAGAGCCCTGTCAAGTTTATTCTTTCCATGTTGGAGCCTTTGCAAACTTGTCAGTCTGCTTCCGGTCCTGATCCGTGCTCATGCCCCAAGTGGCACCCTTCCTCTGGTGAGGTTGTCGGTGATCCTGTGGTTGATGTCTGGCGTCGACAATGGGTTACGTCTGCGTTCCGTCCCTCTTCCCCTGGCCAAGCTGACATTTTCCTGGTCAATTTTCGGATCGTCGAGTCGCTGCTTCACAAAGTGCTTGGACTTTCCGGCCGGGGTGGTCTCTACTTGGAGCCCAGATCTCTTGACGGCAAGAATCCTCTGTTGGACTTCCAGATCCTGTGGCTTGCTCGCACACCGCATGAAGAGCTTCTGAGGTTACAACAATGTAACCCTCGCATCTTGGGTCTTGCCCGACTTGGTGCCCGTCTTGGAGTTCGTTGCCTTGCCGCTGACGCCCCCGACCTTGCCAAAACACTGAAGCCCAGCTCCGTTTATCTGGCCGCCGGGACTAAACTTTTGTTCGAAGTGGGGCCGCTGCCTTTTGGCATGGATAGGCTTTCTGTGAGCAAATTGTGCGGCGGGTGGGGCTGGCAGGCCCGGCCTTTGCATCCCTCCAGATCTGCTGAAGGTGCTCTTGGCAATGTCTGGCTTGTCCAAGCCAGTGTTCCCCCACCGAACCCAGTGGTGCGGTACCAAGGCAATGAGATTGTCATCAACACTGTCCCTGACAAACCAGCCTCCTCCTCTGGTCCCCCGGCTGCGGTTGTTGGCAATGTGGCCACTGTCAAAATGTGCACCAAGGACACCTCCCCCAGTGGTACCGATCCATGGCTCCTCAATGACCCTTGGGCGCCACCTGGCCTTCCTATGGCACCGCGTGCCAGTGGTTCTGCCGATACCTCCCTCAAAGAGTTTGAGTCCCGCTTGGAGAAGTCCATCCTTGCCAAGATGCCCGCTGCTTCCATGGAGGTCGACAGCAATGGCGAACAAGAAGCTCGGCTGATCGCCTTGGAACACCAGGTCAATGCCCTGACGGCCGGTCAACAGCAGCTTGACGCCAAAATCGATGAGAGCTCCGCCAGGGCTGAGCACCAGTTTCAGTCCTTGAACACCCAGGTTCATCAGCAAATGGAGTCTCATGGCCATCAGATGCAGGCCCTTTTCTCCTCCCAGATGCAGCAGATTGAGGCCCTTCTTTCAAAGAAGTTGCGCACTGAATGACGGTGCTGCCACGCCCCTGGACTCTCCAGGGGTGGTGGCCCCTGGATTTTACTTTGGATTTTGCAGGCCTTCTGGACTTTCCTGGCCCTCTCTGCTCTGGGTTCGGCTCTGTCTCGTGTTGTCCCTGGCGGTTTTTGTCTGTATTCGGGTTTCGGATCTGCCGTGTCTGGGTGCTTGGATTTCGCTCTCTGTGGTTCGTGGTTGTCTCGACTCTTGGCTCGCTCTTTGCCATGGCTCTTTGTGGTTTTGACCGTCGCTTGGCTCCTCCTTGTCTTGTTTCCTCCTCGTTTGCCTCACATGGCCATTCGTCCTCCTCAGGCGGTTGGTTTTTCCTTGTCTGTGATACCGCCTCGTCTGCGGCTGTGGCTCTGTTTCCTCTGCCTTTGGAGGGTTGGAGAAGCCTACAAGCCCGGCCCTGAGTTCACTGTGGGGGTTGCGAATCTCAATGGATTGCACAACAAAGCTTTTGGGTTTGCCGACTCTGATGTCCATACCTGGATTTTGTCTGAAACACACCTCACCACAGGAGGGATCATCAGCTTTCAGTCCAACTTGCGGCAGGCGAAGGCCCCCTACAAGGCCTTCATCCATGGATGCCCTGTTGCCGCCAGATCTGAGACTTCTGACATTGGGCAATGGTCCGGAGTTGGAGTTCTCTCCATGTTCCCGTCCCGGCGGCTTCCTCACAGCTGGCCCTCTGTCGCCTACGGTTCAGGTCGGCTCGTCTGTTCCGGTTTTTGTGCACATGGTGTCTGGGTTTCCGGTGTCACTGTTTATGGGACTCCCACTGGTCACACGCATGCCCAAGGGCGTTCTGTGGCTAACGACTTGTTGTCCTTGGCTCTTGACAGGGTTTTGCAACTTTCTGGTCCACGGTTCATCGCCGGGGATTTCAATCACGATTTGGATCATCTTTCCACCGTGGCCATGATGGAACGTTTGGGTTTCAAAGACATCCAAGATATCCATGCCGAGCGCACTGGAGTGCTTTCCGTTGCAACTTGTCGTGGCAAGACACGAAGGGATTACATGTTTGTTTCCCGGGAATTGGCTGGACTTTTGCCATGTCGACGATGAATCTGTGTCTGACCACTCCTACCTGATTGGAACCTTTGCTGGCGATCAAACCCTTTTGACCAGGTTCGTGTGGCCTATCCCTGACCCTGTCGAGTGGGAACCAGCCCACAAACGGAGCAATGTCAACTTGGATTTGTTCAGGTCTCCTGATGCACTCACTGCTGACTATGAACAGTTTTGGTCTCAAGTTGAAGCCAACAACAGTGCCGTCCGACATGCTTTGCGAAAACCGGTTTTGCGTGCCTCCCTGGGGAGAGGGCGGCAAAAGCATCCGATCACTCGGGATGGGCAGCTGGCCCCTACCAAAACAAGCAGGCCTGGGGACAAGCAGCCTGCGTTTTTGGGTTCCTGTGTTCAGCATGCCCAGTGGCTTAAGCAGCTTCGGCGCTTACAATCCTATGTGCGCTTGGCGCGTGTCCCTGCCCCGTCTGATGCCCACCGAGCTCACAGGTATGGACTTTGGACTTCGATTCGCTTGGCTCCTGGTTTCTGCCCTTCTTTTAGTGAGTGGTGGTGCTGTCGGGCACTTGCTGTGGGTGACCCCTTGATTGTCCCCCTTGAGCCACCTGGTCTTGATGATGCCTTGCTCTTCTACGCTGGCTTTGAGTTGGACTTCACGCGTCTTGAAGCGTCGCTCAATTCTGCCCGATCCCACGCCAATCGGTTGGCCAAGGCTTCTGACATCCATGCCATTTACCGGTCCGTCCAACGGGACATTCCTGTTCAAGTCGATTCCCTTGTTGGGACAACTTCTGCTGTTGTCACTGACGTGGATGAAGATGAATGTGCAGTGATTACCGACAAACCTGAAGCTTGGAACCCCGACGTTCCGGTCATGCATTCTTCTGGTCCTTTGCAAATCATCCATGCTGACCATGATAAGCTTTGGGTTGATTCATGCGCTGGTGTCCTTCCTGGAGATACCCTGCACCAAACCAGCTTCACGGTTCGGCTCCCTGCTCTCTTTGAAGCTTTTGAAACGTATTGGAAGGGCCTTTGGAATCAGCATGCCTCAGTTCCGGATTCTCAGTGGGATGACATAGTGCGTTTTGCTGCTGCCCAGCTTCGGCCCTTGCCAGCGTCTGCCCCTACCTTTACGGTCAACACTGTTCGGCGCTGTGTTCAGCGGAAGTCTGCCCGGTCTGCGACTAGCTTGGATGGAGTGTCACGTCGTGATGTGCTTGCGTTGTCTGACAGTGACCTTGGCCTTCTTCTCCGGGTCTTCCATGTCTCTGGTCTTACTGGTGCCTGGCCTCAGCAGATCCTCAACGGCTATGTGCGGTCGTTAGCCAAGATCAGTGATCCGTTGGTTGTCGGCCATTATCGCCCCATCACTGTCTTCTCGGTCTGGTATCGTGCTTGGAGCTCTGTCGCTGCCCGTCATTGGCTTGCCCAACTTGCTGACATCACTGACCCGTTCTTGTGTGGTAATGCCTCTGGTTGCCGGGCGGGAATGGTCTGGCGGCATGTCCTTGAACAGGTTGAAGCGGCGCACCGGGACGAAGTTGAAGCCTGTGGATTTTCGGCAGACATTGTCAAAGCCTTCAATGCCTTGCCTCGCCGGCCAGCCCTGCTTTCTGCCAAGCTTCTTGGGTTGGACCAGGCAACTTTGGTTTCCTGGGCTGGAGCCCTCTCTGGATTTCAGCGGCATTTTGTTATCCGTGGTTCCTACTCCCCCGGAGTGTCGTCCGTCAATGGATTCCCTGAAGGCTGCGCAATGAGCTGCGTTTCCATGATGATCCTCACCCAACTTTTCCACCTGTGGATGCGTGCCTGCAACACCATGTTCCAGCCAGTGTCTTATGTTGACAATTGGGCCGTCATCTTGCGCAATGTCGATCACATGACCCAGGCAGTCAGTGCGGTTGACAGGTTTGCCGACATGTTGAGTATCCAGTTGGACGCCAAGAAGAGTTTCACTTGGAGCACTCATGCTGATGGCCGCAGGCGGCTCAGACAGGCAGGTTTCCGTGTTTTGTTGAGCACTCGGGAATTGGGGGCTCATGTGGTTTACTCTCGGCAGTTAGCCAACAAAACTGCCTTGGATCGTTTCCGATGCTTGGTTGACTTCTGGGCCAAGCTTGCTGCTTCTGGGTGTGCCTTTCGCCAAAAGCTCATGCTCATCACCCGAGTTGCTTGGCCGCGTGCAATGCATGCAATCTCTTCTGTCGTTGTTGGTAAACACCACTTCAACGACCTGCGAACTGCCATGATGCAAGCCCTTAACTTGCAGAAACCAGGTGCCAACCCTCTCCTGCAGGCTGGACTTGAGGGTTTAAGCATGGATCCTCAAGTTTATGCTATCTTGGACACCATTCGGGATGCTCGGGCGTTGGGAGTCAATTTTTGTGTCGTCCACGACCTTGATGCTGGTCCCTTGGGTGCCTCTCCGCCACAGTTCAACACTGTATCTGAGATCTTGTGTCAGCGGCTTCACCAGGTTGGTTTTGTGCCTCAGCTCCATGGCGTTGTCCGTGACAGCATCGGGACCTTTCGCCTTTTGGACTGTCCCTTTGGTGAGTTGTTGCTACGCGTGCAGCTTGCTTGGACTTCTGTTATGGCTGCCCGGGTTTCGCATCGTCCCTCTTTCCATGGTTTCGAGTCTGTTGACGTGCAACATACCAGATTGGCCTACCTTGCGTTTGACCAACTTGACCAAGGTATTCTTCGCAAACACCTGCATGGCGCCAATTTGACCAATGAACATGCCCAACATTGGTCTTCTGAACCCACAGCTCAGTGCGCGCACTGCTGTAGCCTTGACTCGGTTCGGCATCGACTTTGGGAATGCCCTGCTACACAGCATTTGCGCGACTTGCTTCCCGCCGGTTTCCTTCATGATGTCAGCGCTTTGCCTCGGGTCGTCTCTGAGCATGGTTGGACTTTGCGTGCTGGTCTTGCCTCTGCCTGGCTTTCGTATTTGGCAACGTTGCCTAGCACTGTTCAGTTTGCTCCTGTCGGTCAACTGGCTCCCATCTTGGATGTTTTCACCGATGGATCGTGCCTTTTCCCCGCCGATCGAGACCTGCGTGTCGCTTCGTGGGCCGTTGTGTTGGCTCAGCCTTTTCAGTTGGACTTCCGTGTCGACAGTTTCCGTCCACTTGCAGCCCAGCCGTTGGATGGCCTCCTCCAGTCCGCCTTTCGGGCCGAACTCAAGGCCCTTACTGTTGCTTTGGAGTTTGCGGTGAAAACCCGGCGCGGAATCCGAGTCTGGACTGATTGTCAGGGTGTTATCGATGTCTGGACCACCTATGTCCGTGATGGTCGTCCTGTCAATGCCAATGCCAAGCATTCTGACCTCTTGCAAGACCTTCAGCGCTTGGCTCAGGAATTGGACCTTGCATGTGTCGAAGTGCTCAAAGTTCCAGCCCATGTCAATGCGGAGGCCTTTTCCAACGACCTGGAGAGTTGGCTTGTAACAGGAAATGACTTTGCAGACCGTGCTGCTAAGAGGGCCAACTTGATGAGATCTGAAGACGATTGGGCTTTGTGGCATGAGTACGCTCAACAACTGCACCTGCAACAGTTCCAGGCCAACCAAATTCGGGACCACATTGTTGCTGTCGGTAAGTTCTGGACTTCCTCGACACCCCTGCCTGCCGTTCCTGAAGTCCGTTGGTCCCGTCCTGTCAAAGCCGGTCGTGTGCAACCTGTGCCACGGTGGGAAGCTCCTGAAGTCCTTGTCCTTGTCGGTCCCACGTTCCTCCGAAGCTTTGGCGCCGAACTTGCCGACCGATTGGGTCGCTGGCTCACCCGGATTCGTGCACCCAGCGAACCTTTGCAGTGGATCTCCTACCACCAGCTGTTTGTCAGTTTTCACAAGGATGAGGGCCCCTTTTTTGTTACCAAAACTGATGGGAAGTGGGTTGCAGAAACCGGGACCGTTTCACACCTCGCCAACCATGTTCGGCTTGGCCAAAGGGTCAAGCATTTTCGTTTAATGCTCCAGCAATTTTTGAGGGATTGCCAGGTCACCTTCACCACAGCCGCCGTCCGGCCACGGTCAGAATGGATAGCTTGTTTCAAGGGTGCGATTGCTTTTCAGTTAGCGCAATCAGAATGGGACATGTTGGAAGGGTATTTTGCCTCACAACTGGCCAGGCCTGTGGCGGGGGATGGGAAAGGTTTAGACCACCTCACTCTTTAGGTTATCCTGTCTAGCTAGCGTTGCGTGCACCAGCCTAGCCCCGGATTGCCGAGAGTAAAAAAGAACATTTTTATTTTTCCATACATTGGGAATAGTGACCCCAACTGACTAATATTTTTCAGAGGGGTTGAAACCACCAACCAGTTGATGTCTGTGTAATAGCAACATTGACCAATACGGTACGTATACATATATATATAATTATATATATATTATAGTATATTATAGTATTATACAAATATATAAGATTATATGTCATTATAGATTCTGGCGCACGATTGCATTCCCATGGTGGTCGCTTTCCCAGGTGCGCACATGCCGATGCCAAAGGCCGCGGCAAGCCGCGTTTCCGAAAATGGTGGGACCCCCAAATCATCCAAGTGATTGGTTGTTATATATGGGAAAACCAATGGCCTATACATAAATGATCATGGAAATTCAACCTCCATTTAAGTCAGGGTTGCTCCAAGCCAATAGGTAAACTATAGCCACAAGGGGTGAACAAATCGGACATTTTACCTCGCCTATCTAGCCATTTTTGCGCTTTGTATTTGGGGTGATGGGAGCAACCTTGTTGGTTACTGTATTTACTCTGCCGAATATGGGGCTCAATAATCTTTAGCCAAAACCATGTCATGCTGGTTTTGTTTGATTCTTCTATTGACGGGGAATTTCCACTTCCATGACTGTTTAGAAAAGCGGTTTGACCAATACTAGCTGATATCCCCCCATCACCAAGCCGCCGAAAATCTTGATGCGTTTGCCGTGGATCAGGGCCCAGTGGCCAGTGGCAAACCAGGTGTTCTTGGGCTTAGGTTGGATACTCAGCAGCTGGTGCCAGGTTTTTTTGGAACTGTCTGGCTACCACGGCTGGGATTCAACCAGCCGAAATGCGGGATTTGAGCAACACCAATGGATATTGAATATGTTTGACTGATATTCAACCAGCAAATGGCTGTGGAATGTTGGGACATGGCAACTCCGATCAGGGAATGGATTCATTAGGGTACCGTGGTTTTGACACATACCCAGTGGGAAAATCCATGTGCATCCGAGTTTGTATGTGGTTCTTACCAGGGTACAACCCAGTATAACCCAGCTGTTTTAGGTGATATACCAAATGATGTATACTATAAGTATGAAGTATGTGTATGATATGTATAATCCCTACCCCCTATTAATAAACGGCCCCCCCCCCTCCCCCCCCCCTAATAATAAAATTCGAAATTTTGGGAACGCATTCTTTTTATTAGGGGGGTGTTTCAGAGTGGCGCTATCTGTTGTAATAAATTATGTTGCCTGATGACTGATTCTCTTTGAATTTGCAGGAGTTCTTATGATGAAGCTACCAAGATACCATATTATGTTTGGCCATGTTTGCCTCGCATTGGCATGATCTACGACTGCTTCGATTACTACCACGCTTGCTTCGACCATCACTACCCTCGCCATAGCAGCACAACGAATTATATATTTTTTCTCTCGTTCGACGACAATGGCTACTACTCTTACAAAATCCTTACATGCCCCCAAACCTTCACATGCAAAGCCTGAAAGACTCTGACGATGATCACAACTGAAACTGTGATTTCACCACTGACACAATGCTGATTACACGACTACCATCCTCGTGACGATGATCACAACTGCCATGAGCCCCTTCGATGCAGCATTCTTCCCCTTCAAACCAATTTTGTCGTTTGTATTATCGGCCAAGGGACAAAGGCTAGTGTGGAAGGGGGGCAAAGAAGCCAGGAGTAAAGGAATGAAAGAAAATCCAGTAGCAGCACACGGACTTTTTCTTAAGGCATCAAAGCAAACCGGTGCGCCCCCCTCCCTTTGTCTCATTCGAATAATTAGTGCATTTTCAGACTTGTTTCAGACTGTTTCAGAGTGTTTTTTTAAAGGACTTCAACCTCAAGAAACTGACTTCTTCTACTACGACCACTACTTCTTCTTCTACTAGTACTACTAGTACTACTAGTACTACTAGTACTACTAGTACTACTAGTACTACTACTATTACTACTACTACTACTACTAGTACTACTACTACTAGTACTACTACTACTACTACTACTACTACTACTACTAGTACTACTACGACCACCACTGCCACTACTAGTACTACTACTCCTAGTACGACAACTAGTACTACTTCTTCTACTACTACTTCTTCTTCCACTCGTACTACTAGTACGGATACTATTACTAGTGATACTTACGATGCTACGACCACGACGTTTACTACTGAGGCATTGGGTGTAAATGACTACCCGCCTTGACGATGATCAGAACTGAATCTGATTCCACCACTGACGCAAGGCTGATTACACCACTACTACCTTCGTGACGATGATCACAACTGCCACGACGCCCCTTCGATGCAGCATGCTTCCCCTTCAAACCAATTTTTTCGTTTGGATTCTTTCGGCCAAGGGACAAAGGAACATGTGGAAGGGGGGCAAAGAAGCCAGGAGTAAAGGAATGAAAGAAAGCCCAGTAGCAGCACATGGACTTTTTCTTAAGGCATCAAAGCAAACCGGTCGGCCCCCCCCCCGACCTTGTCTCATTCGAATAATTAGTGCATTTTCAGACTTGTTTCAGACTGTTTCAGACTGTTTATTTAAGGGACTTCAACCTCAAGAAACTAACTTCTTCTACTACGACCACTACTTCTTCTTCTACTAGTACTACTAGTACTACTACTACTACTACTACTACTACTACTACTACTAGTACTACTACTACTACTATTACTACTACTACTACTACTACTACTACTACTACGTACTACTACTACTACTACTACTACTACGACTACTACTACGACTACCACTACTAGTACTAGTACTAGCGTTATTTGCATGTGAAAGACAGTTGCACCGACAGTCACAAGCACGATTTCATTGACACACACTGTGAGGAAAATCGAAAATCCAACCTGTCGGAATATACCTCAACAACCTGAGAAGAAAAGCTTATTCAACAGTTCAAGCAGGTACCAGTGGTTGATCAGACCACTCATCCACCGAAATGCCATAGTAGTAGTAGTAGTAGAAGTAGTAGTAGTAGTAGTAGTAGTAGTAGTGGTTGTAGTAGTAGTAGTATTAGTAGTAGTAGTAGTAGTAGTCGTTGCAGTAGTGGTAGCAGTCGAAGTAATGTATTCATTCGGACCCCTTCACGGCATTGAGGGCCCCCTTGAACATACGAGTGCGCTGTCATTTGCGACCAAGGGGCAAAAGGTCGCATGGAAGGGGAAAAAGCAACAAGTCAGAAAGGCATCTACAAGAGGCAAGAGGTCAAACAGACAGACATGGAAATTTGAAGACTGAAACTAGGACAATATTGGTAAAAGCTAGACCCGGGCTGAGATCCTGGAGATGTGGATGTTTCAGACCTGTTTCAGACTGTTTCAGACCCTTTTCTGGCCATGCACAACACTTGACACAATTGGCAGTAAAGAACCAAACAATTCTAAGAGTAGTAGTCGTAGTCGTAGTCGTAGTAGTAGTAGTCGTAGTAGTAGTAGTAGTAGTAGTAGTAGTAGTAGTAGTAGTAGTGGTAGTAGTGGTAGTAGTAGTGGTATTTGCAGTAGCTGTAATGTTTTCTGACCCCTTGAAGGCACTGCGGGCCCCCTGGAACATACTAGTACGCTATCACTTGCGGCCAAGGGGCAAAAGGTAGCATGGAAGGGGAAAAAGCAACAAGTCAGAAAAGGCATCTACAAGAGGCAAGAGGTCAAACAGACACTCATGGAAATTTGAAGACTGAAACTAAGACAATATTGGTCAAAGCTATTGCCAGCAAAGAACCAAACAATTCTACCAGCAGTAGTAGTAGTACTACTAGTAGTAGTAGTAGTAGTAGTAGTAGTAGTAGTAGTAGTAATAACAGTAGTAGTAGTAGTAGTAGTAATAACAGTACAAGTAGCATTCGCAGTAATGTTTTCTGACCCCTGGACGGCATTGCGGGCCCCCTGGAGCATACGACTACGCTGTCATTTGCGGCCAAGGGGCAAAAGGTAGCATGGAAGGGGAAAAAGCAACAAGTCAGAAAGGCATCTACAAGAGGCAAGAGGCCAAACAGACAGACATGGAAATTTGAAGACTGAAGCTAAGACAATATTGGTCAAAGCTATTGCCAGCAAAGAACCAAACAATTCTATCAGCAGTAGTAGTAGTAGTAGTAGTAGTAGTGGTCGTAGTGGTAGTAGTGGTAGTAGTAGTAGTAGTAGTCGTTGCAGTAGTGGTAGCAGTCAAAGTAATGTATTCGGACCCCTTCACGGCATTGAGGGCCCCCTTGAACATACGAGTGCGCTGTCATTTGCGACCAAGGGGCAAAAGGTCGCGTGGAAGGGGAAAAAGCAACAAGTCAGAAAGGCATCTACAAGAGACGAGAGGTGAAACAGACAGACATGGAAATTTGAAGACTGAAACTAGGACAATATTGGTAAAAGCTAGACCCGGGCTGAGATCCTGGAGATGTGGATGTTTCAGACCTGTTTCAGACTGTTTCAGACCCTTTTCTGGCCATGCACAACACTTGACACAATTGGCAGTAAAGAACCAAACAATTCTAAGAGTCGTAGTCGTAGTCGTAGTCGTAGTCGTAGTCGTAGTCGTAGTCGTAGTCGTAGTAGTAGTAGTAGTAGTAGTAGTAGTAGTAGTAGTAGTAGTAGTAGTAGTAGTAGTAGTAGTAGTATCAGTAGTATCAGTAGTATCAGTAGTAGTAGTAGTAGTACTAGTAGTACTAGTAGTACTAGTACTAGTAGTAGTAGTAGTAGTAGTAGTAAGAAGTAGTAGTAGTAGTAGTAGTAGTAGTAGTAGCAGTAGCACGAGCAGTCGCAGCAGCACTAGCAGTAGCAGTAGCGAAAGGAGTGGTAGTAGGGGTAGTAGCAGTCGTAGTGGCAGTAGCAGTAATGTTTTTTGACCCCTTGAGGGCATTGCGGGCCCGCTTATTCAACAGTTCAAGCGGGTACTGCTATAGCTTCGTTGGACTGGATAGGCAAATTGGCTCCAGTAGCCCTGCTTTAGATGAAAATGGAACCATTTGTGATAACGGTGTGCACACACACACACGGATGGAGTCCTCGAAAAGTTCGATTGCTGCTAGGATGCCCCCTAATAAGCTCGACGAGGCGTGTTAATTTATTCTCGGCTCATGTAGTATTGGTTTTCAATAGGCGGAATGGAAAAACAATTAAAAAAAAATGGTCCCGAGCGCCGGCATTCTTTTTATTAGGGGGACCTTTATTAATAGGGGGTCGAGATTATATATATATACATGTATTGACATATATTACCATCCTTATCATATACTGTATATGAAATTTAGACAATTTTATACGTATGTTTAATGTAAATCAGTTCATATTTCATATATATATATACATTTTTAAAATATAGTCATATTCGTATTTAGTATATTATATTATGCTATGTTATATTATGTTATACTGTATTATATTACAATATATATATATATTATATATATATATATATTCATATTGTAGTGTATTATATTGGTGTATTATATTGTATGGTATTATATTGCATTATATTATATGCTATTGTATCATGCTAGATTAGACTACATCATGTTACATTTTATTATATTATCTTATATTATATATCATAGTGTATTCTATCATATTGTACTAGCGTGTAGTATGGTATAGTGTAACATAATGTTTTTTTCCTGTATTATAGTTATTGTATTGTATCTTATTGTGTTTTATTGTATTATACTCTATTATGTTTATATTGCATTCTTTGGTATTACATTGTATTACATCATGTATAGTATATTCTACTATATAGTATTATGGTGAATTATAGTGCCATTATAGCGTATTATAGTGCTTTCTAGTGCATTCTAGGTGTATTCTAGGTGTATTATAGTGTATCATAGTGTATCATAGTGTATTAAAGTGTACTATAGTGTATTATAGTGTATTCTAGTCAATTACAAACATATTTTAGTTTATCATTCTATAGTGTATTGCATTATTTTTGCATCCCCCTTATTCGATACAAAAATCCCGAATTCCTACCCTTTCTTGCTTTGTGCAGCTTCTCTTCTTTCGCACTTTTCTTGTATTTTCGCTTTCCGGCACGAAAACAAGGAAACCAACTTCCGAAAAAAAGTAGACCCCCTTGGGATCCCTTGGGGTATCTTTTCGTAAATACTTTCTGAATCTCACTGAGGTGCACATCCGTTCGTAAAGCTCCTGATCGACTGCAGCGTAGCCATCGGCCCATATCGGCCCAAAACCTTTGCTGGTCGTAGTTGTTGATGTCCTTCAATAAATGGTTATATACTATATATATATTTATACATATCCCCCTAAACTCCTAAACTCATCAAGACTCTTCATGTACCTCAATTTTCATTGGTTCTATATTATATATCATTTCATTGTTCCCTTGTTTAAATCTCCAAACAATCGACCAGCCATGGAAAGTCAGAGCTACTTCCGGCCAGATGTTCTGGAAGGCCCGGTTTTTACGAAGGGAGCAAGATGGGTAGATAACCAACTCAAACCGAATGGCAGTAACTGGTGACTAGGGCTTCAGCATGTTAGACATTAACTGGTGATCAGATTCGTCCCCGGGGTGACATCCCATTCCTTGGGGGCTTGGGACACCCCAGCAAACCCGTCTGCAACGATCACCGAGCCATGTGAATCCATGTTCAGCGTCCAAATCTTTCAAAAGCTCCTTGAAACTTCCAGTTCACTAGATTTTTGATGTTACTCCGCTGTTTCTCGGAATTTTCCAGACATTTTGGGTGGCCAATGCCAGATATGCCCAGATGTTTTGCCGCGGCGCAGGGCGTGTGGCGCTGATCACCGGTGGTGGCAGCGGAATCGGTTTTGAAGTGGCAAAACAGCTGGCCCTCCACGGCTGTAAAGGACTGGGGCGCCATCATTGGGATGGTACGTAATTAGTTGGAATATGTTGGGATTGAATCAGATTGAATCTGATTGACTTGAGATTTCATGCTAGTTTTAATTTACCTTCAATAGGTTGAAATCGATTATGGGAATTATTGACACATTAAAATTCAATGGTATGCTGTTTGTTTAATGGGATCACTTTAACTATTTGTATTGTTTGGGCTTTGATCATCAAAAATAACGCTGAGTTGATAAACGACGGGTTGTTGATTATGAGAGACTATACTACTGGCTTGTTATATAATTGAAGTTATTATTTGTAAGTCATAAATTAGAATCCCGTTCTCAACCAAGCAGTATTCAAGGGATGACAGAGGGTCAATGAAGTTGCATAATGGAAACATGAGATACATATTAATATCATATTTGAATATACTGGGATGTCCGGTAAACCAACAATATATGGGAAAGTAGTGATTGTACATTTCATCATAGTGTGGATTTTTCAGCAAGGATAATTGTGATTGTAGCTGAACCAATCGAGTTTGTCAATTTTTGTCCAATGGGGGATACTCCAGTAGGTCTGTTTCGCAGTTTGGAAGATGATAAACATTGATAAACCATGGGATTTGGAGTAGCATATTTTCAGAACCTGGAACCAGTGGCTTTTGGATAGGGCTAGACCCCAAATCTGAACCCAAGAGCTGCGCCATAGAAAAGCGACCCTAGTTTGCAGCCATCTTAGATTTATGGAGGTGCTAGAACGTTGTATAGAATATGTATGAATGTCAAATATCTTGTTTTTTTTTCAGATGGAGAAGAATATATGTACACTAGTTTGATACCATCGTAAAAGACAACATACTGTGTCATCAATGTTTCATTTTGTAACATCAGCATCATTTTCTTCCTCCACCAACAAAGTAAGTCCCAGGATATTTTTTGTCGCCATTTTCTCGTATCATGTTTCCATACCAGAGAATGTTCTGACGAGCAATGTTTCTTGGTGGTTTTGAATGTTGGATCCTTTGGATGATGGTCCCAATAAACCCATCATTTTTTCGGGGGCAGCCGGGCAGCCACTAACCAGAAATGCTCAATCCATAGGGAAGCTTGAAATGCGATGAAATGCACCCAAGTACGAGGGACATGGGCGAAGCATTACTGTAGGTTGGAAGAACTTCTGCATATGCTCACAGCCTCAACTACTCACAAAGTTGTTGTTTGTCCAATTTGGCAGGCAATTTATGAGTTGAAGGAGGAATAATTAAGCACCAAATAGCTTTCAACAATTGAGAAACTGATGATAAACCATTGGAATTTGGGCTGCATGTATTTTACAGTATTTCTTGCGGGGTACTTGGTCGCTCCTGGTGCTCCAGGTGTCCTCTTGATGGGACGGCGCAAGGCCTTTCTGGAAGAAGCAGTTGAACTTTTGGCCAAGCAAAACATCAGCGCCGCGCACCGTGGTTGATGATTCAACCGGAGGTTGTACAACATGGGGATGATCATAATCATCCATGATGGGAATTCAGAGAATAGTGTGCTCTCCATTCAAGCCACAGTACAGACCGTTTTTGTTGACTCGGGACATCTTTAGACTTGTCTTTAGCCAACACATTCTGATATGTAGGATAAGTATATTTTGAGATGAGAACCTTCACATGTTTGTTTTTATATTTTGGGGGGGACATATTCAGATTTGTGTGTGTTCTATTACTCAGATACTTGGGGGTGCTGATATAGGATCACTTTTTTTTTTCGTTAGCTCAACATGGCTCAGCCACAAGAGAACAACCACTTCACAACTCGGGATCTCCCGGTTTCACCGAATTTTAACAGGCATATGCTGCATATGTTCATGGCCATAGGGCCATATATCCTATATAGAAACATCAAGAAACCCGGTCCGCCGGACCCCATTTTGTGGTTCCATGTATCTCGCTTCTCCAATCTATCTATCTACTTGAATCCCTTAGTTTGAGAGAGTTTGAGTAGATAATAGTGCAACTATCTCATGTTTCAGTAGGGGTTAAATCACCTGGGGGAAGTTGTTTTTCCTGTTTTTGTTTTTTCAATCCTGGTTTCATGGTTAAGTTTCCATTCATATGTTCACATTAACACCACCAAACATCATGAACAACCATTAAAGCAACCATTAAAATGCATTAAAAACCACTAAAAACAACTAAAAACCCGTCGTTTCTAGGTGATTTTCCCATTCAAACGCTATGGTTTTTCAGGTGCTTCGCCGGTGATGTCCGTAGCGCTGCGGACTGCGATGGGGCAGTCCAAAAGGCGCTGGAGAGCTATGGTGCGCTGGATATCTTGGTAAATGCCGCTGCAGGAGCGACATCTGGGGGGATCAATGACGATTCGATGTGAGTGGCTGATATATTTTCATAGTCCAATATCATTAGTGATGATGATATCACATTACTGTAAATATATAGTGATTAATCACATTAATAGTCATTAATAGTGATGAGTTGGGGATGAAGAATATCCAATATCAGCATCCTCTACCAATCATCATCCTATCTAATACTGTAATGATGAGTTGGGGATGATGAACATCCTATTTAATAGTGATGAATATTCAATTAATTAGAGGTGATTATATATATATATACATACTCATATATATATATATGTATATACATAAATCCAACAGTAGGGGATGATGATCGTTAATTACCGTTAATTGATTTCCTGGGATGAATATCCAATATCAGTATCCCCTACTAATCATCATCCTACCTATATAATAGTGATGACTTGGGGATGATGATGAATGATGATTGATTTATCCATTTTTTCTGTATAAGAATCCCCGAACAGATAGAAAAGTAACTCATTATTATTTTAGTAGGAAATCACTTTTTATATGTTTTTGGGTGGTTACTGTAACCATTGGAAATCGTGGTTGCATGGGATATTGATGAGATATGATGGGATATTGATATGACTAACCCCCAGTAGTCAATGGATAGGGCGACCAATTAATTAATCCCATTCCCCCAATATTCAACACCCCCATCGTATGGTCCCAAATATGTATTAAATAGTACGTATATTACCAATCACCCAGATATACCGAGTAATAATCCAATCCCTTCCCCCTAATGTCAAACACCACCCGAAAACCATGGCTTAGTAGGAGATCAAACCACATATTTGGGACCATACAATGGGGGTGACCCTGAGATTTTGCCTGGACTCTCAATGAGTGTTTGAACGATGCTGCTGATGGTGGCGATGATCATGGTGATCATGGTCAACCTTAAACCCTAAACCCTACACTTAACATAAACCCCAACAGCTTTATTGTATTGTTCCATGGGGGCGGGCGGGTAGTTTTGATTCTTCTCCAATAAGCGTTTGGACAATGCTGATGCTGTTGCTGCTGCTGATGATAATAATTACTATTATGATGATGTTGATGATGACAATCATTACTATTATTATTATGATGATCCATGGTCAATCCTAAACCCTAACCCTATCCCTAATGTAAACCTTTATGGTTACTTGTATTGTCCATGTCCATAACATGTTTGATAACGTACGTAATGTGTTTGTTAGCTTGGGCAAAGCTCAGGGTCTGTGTGTAATCCCGGATGGAGAATCATGGTGAATGATAAAGGTCATGGTAACCCTCAGCATGTTGAGAAAGATTCTCTTTGAAGAATGACAGGCACATGAACGTACATGAAAGTATTTGTTTTGATGTGAAAACATACTTTAATTCGAGTGATCCCATTCTGACATTCTTTCTGGCATTATATTTGGCATATACTCCGCCATTCTATCTTATATTCTATTTGGCATTCTATTTCACATTCTATGTGACATTCTATTTGGCATTCTATTTGGCATTCTATCTGACATATATTCTGACATATATTCTGACATATATTCTGACATTCTACCTGACATATATTCTGACATTCTATTTGGCATCTATCTGGCAGGTGGGGAAAAAGCATTTGACTGGTATTTTTTTTTTTGGGGGGGGGGGATACTATAAAATATAAAATTAAAGCAGTGAATTTTGCTCCAAACATCACAGGTGTGTGTAAACATATTTTCGGCATCAGCCACCAGGCAACTTTCTGGCGGCTGCAGAAGAGATATCGAGCAACGGTTTCAAAGCTGTTTCTTGACGCTGTGGACATGTGAGGAGTCTGGACCTGTGCGATGTTTTGTTGGTATCATCCGACTCACAGCCGTACAATCTGATTATGTCATGTCACTTGTCACTCATGTCATGTCCCTTTCCCGGTTTGTGGATGACAGTAACAGACGACGAAGCCATGGCAAACTCTCATTTCGCACACCAGAATCGAGAGGTGTAATTATTACATTTTGGAAAGCACATGGTATGCTTAGCCGTCCCCTTTCAATTTTTCCCATGTCAGGGGACATCCTTGGCGATTGACACGAATGGACACCAATGGCTTGACCCAGTCTTGAAAAATGGTGATTCAATGGTTTACGTTGAAGGAAACCATGGTGGTTTGCACCCCCAAATATATTTGTCGTGTTTTGTAGTTCCGTTTTTTTCAACTGTTTGTATCTAAAATTGAGTACTCCTGTTTGAATATGACAATTTGACTGGGCACCATGGTTTTCCAAACCATTCAATCATTGGAGTAAGGGCTATCCCTCCAGCAGAATGTCCAGGTCATGGAGATCGACACCCTTGGCACCTTCAACATGTGTCGGGCCGCTTTTTCAGCCCTGAAAGAATCGGCCTTCGGTGGCGTGGTGAGACTTGGAACTTGAGCGAATAGGATGGTGCTGGAAGGCTATAAATTTGCCTGGAAAATGACGGTCGAGATTTCTGACTTTTTTAAAGATGGTGAAGGACAACAGCATTTTCGGGTGCTTTATTTGTAAGGACAAATCTAGATGTGGAAGAAACTAAAGTAACTAAAGAGCCAGCTTAGCACAACCTCGAAACAGTCAAAGGTCCTGGTTCAAACACCAAATCCAACCACAATGCACCGAAACGAAATACGTATATATATATATATATATATATAGAGTCAGATAGTGTATATGAATACAATCAGCACCACATCCGTTTGTTTGAGATAGTTTGAGAAATTTGGGAGATATCAATCTCAATTCCAAGAAAACAAACTCTAGGAAATCAAATGTAACTCGTCCATAGGAGATGGTACACGATAAATTTATCCGATAAATAGGACTACAGCGAGCTGCGTATAGATCGCTGAAAGTTGGCCAATGGCACCTGGAGGTCCAATGCCGACGCCCTAGATGCGATCAATTGCCATGGTGCCATTCGCATCCATTCGCTGGATATATGAATTGGATTTAATTGGCTGGGAAAGGCTGAGTCACATACCCGAAGGCCTGAAACGCATCACACACAATTTTAGAGCAGAACGCTGACCACCAAAATTGCATACAGAGAACTTGCCACGGAGACCTCTCAAAGAGATCTTGTACAGAGAGCTCTTAGCAAAAATGTTGTACAAAGATCTTGCCAAGAGGTCTCTTACAGAGATCTTGTCAACGGAGCTCTTATAGAAAGCTTGCACAGAGATCTCTTCAAGAGATCTTGCCAAGAGACCTCTCATAGGGAGCTTGTACAAAGATCTTGCCAAGAGACCTCTTATAGGGAGCTTGCACGGAGATCTTGCCAAGAGACCTCTTAAAGAGATCTTGTACAGAAATCTTGCCAGGACACCTCTTACTTGTATGTCCTCTTATGGAAATCTTGTACAGAGACCTGTTGCAGAGATCTTGTCAAGAGGTCTCTTACAGAGATCCCGTCAACAGGGCTGCTATAGAGATCCTGTACAGAGACATTGCCAGGAGACCTCTTATAGAGATCTTGTACAGAGAACTGGTGAAGAGAACAGAGATCCTGCTCAGAGATCTTTTTGTAGAGAACTTGAACAAAGATCTTACTTCGAGATCTCTCACAGAGATCTCCTGTGGGGATCTCTTATAAAACTCATGGATCTCATGATCTATTGACAGTGCACCGGCAGGCTCGCGGGAAAATGTAGTTGATCAGAAAGTCAGTCCCCAACTCGGGGGCAATTGAAAGGGTTGAAGTAGATGGTAGTTACTTTTGTTGTTGGTGGTGGTTGTCATGCTGGAGATCCCGGAAACGGCTCGCGGCGCTGTCCCATCCAAGGACCAGTATTACTGCAACGTTGCACTACACTGCCACCTGGTACCAGACTGCACCTGCAGCTGCTAAGGCCACGCAGGGAGACTGGCAGCTGGCAGTTTCAGTTTCTCCAGAAGTCAGGAAAACCAAAGCCCGGATTTGGGGATGATTCCCCAGGACCCAAACAGTGTGTCCACACTGAGGGGTTCTTACGGTAGGTGTTAAGGCCCGGTGTTCAATCGAGGTGGTATCCGGGGCGTTTGGCATCTTCCGTCAATTTCCACACAAAATGCCTCTTGTGACATGTCCATGTGCATTTCGACTGCGCAAGCTCACACAAAATGCTTGCCCCGGGATTAGCCTCCGGCATTTTTCTTCTAAATTTCGGCACAAAATGCTTCTTGTGACATGTCCGTGTGCGTTTCGACTGCGCAGGCTCGCACAAACCGCCGGCCGCGGGAGAAGCGTCCGGCATTTTCCCTGCAAATTTCCGCACAAAATGCCTCTTCTGACATGCATTTCGATTGCGCAGGCTCGCGCAAGACGGGTGTCGCGGGCTTGGCGTCCGGCATCTCCCCTGTCAATTTCCACACAATGGCTCTTTTGAAATGTCCATGTAAATTTCGACCGCGCAGGCTCGCACAAAGTGTGCTTCCCGGTCTTGAGATCGGTTTTCCTCCCCAACAACATCCTCCTCAACATCATCATCTTCTTCGTCCTCCTCCTCAACATCCACATCATAATTTTCCTCTCATTCTCATCATCATCATCATCATCATCACCATCATCATCATCATCATCATATGATGATCATCATCGTCATCATCATCATCATCATCATCATCATCGTCACTACCATCGTCACTACCATCGTCACTATCATCGTCACTATCATCGTCACTATCATCGTCACTATCATCGTCACTATCATCGCCACTATCATCGTCACTATCACTATCACCATCACCATCACCATCATCATCATCATCATCATCATCATCATCATCAATATCACCATCATCAATATCATCTTCAACATTATCAACAACATTAACATCCTCACCAACATTATAATACATGATCTTTTTATCACCCCCCACACTGTTTGGGGTCTCTTGCCGGGATGATTTTAATAGGTATTATTCCGGCTGGGGTGTAATTAATTGTGTCACTGTGTAATCCCAACAGTTTCAAGGTGCAGAACAAAGAAACAGGTACAACTAATTGGGAGATTCTCAGCGTGTCATTGAATGATATTGGGAATATTTTGTTGACCGGTGAAATTATTCCAGGGGAGTTGACAAGATGATGCAGGCTGCAATTGATGCGATGACCAGAGCCTTGCCAAGCAGTCTGGCACACCAGTTTTCAGTTGCCTGTTCCTTGGTAAACTTCGCCACTTCCATTGGCCCATACAGTGTTGAATTTGCTAAGAGTCATCTTGCATGCCTGCGAATTCCGATCTGGTCTGTTTTATTGTCTGCTGCAGTTCGGTATTTTTTTTGGTGATCCATGCGTTATTCCTGGCGGATCACAGGGGAAACCGAGGAAATTTGGCGTTGGAATGGGGTGAATTTGGCATCCGCTGCAACTGCGTAGCGCCAGGGCCCATCGCTGACACACCAGGTTTAGAAAAACTCAGTGTCTTGGTTGCTCATAGCCATATGTTCCATGTATGGAAATTTTACCCACATTTATATATAAACAAAAAATAGGTAAACATATGTTAAATATACCATCCATGTTTGGCATCTGGGATAGCAGACAACCATGTTTGATCACTTTTCATCATCATGTTTGAAAGAGCGGCCTAAAAAATCCACGGCCAAAGCTGGATCATTGGGTCCCAAGGTGGTGGCAAAGCCGATCAAATCTCTTGGGATCACATTCCTGTAAGGCGTGGATTGATACGTGGGGTTATCTGAAGGGAATACCGGAAGACCACAATTTCACGGCTATTTCAGCAGTAAAAAATCATGATAAACCCATGGGACTTGGGATTCCCCATTTGAAACAAAGCTAGAGACTGCGAATAGACTGAAATCACCTATGAGCTGGGACTGTGGAAACCACACCAAAGCAGCAAACACGACAGGATGTGTCCCCATCCAAAAGGGGCACAGTGGGAGTTGATGCTAAAACAAGGGGCTCCACGCATGAGCTGTTCTGCGCTTTTGAAGGCAAATTCACAAGGTTTCGCACCACAGTGACTGTGACATGTTGTTAAAGAAAAATGGTCCAGACCAAATTTTGCTCAGTCTCATCCTGCTTAATTCCATCTATAGATATCTATAGACTATAGACTATAGATTGTGATATAACAACTTATGGTTTCTCCCTGATCATCCCCAGTCTGGTTCCGTGTCCAGGCGAGCAGGCACGAAGGCAGAGATTGCCTCTGCTTGCATCTATTTGTCGTTGAACCGCCTCTCGGTTTGGGCTCACGAGGATCTCAGTTGTGCTGTAAGTACTTGGTGCAGAAAAGTGATAAAAGGTGAACATTCGAAATTTGCAACTTCGAGGTGCAGTGAGGCTTATCAGAAACCCAGCCTCTTTTTCTGATTTTTGAATGGTAACATATCTTGGTCAATGGAGAGTCTTGTCCAAGGCTATATTACTGGACAAATTTTGCCCGTGGATGGCGGAGAGTGGTTTGGAAAGAAGCCCATGATGCCACGCGAGATGGTGTCGAGGGCCTCAGAAAGCCTCAGCACTTCAATAACTCTAGGGTTGGGCCAGAGGTGTATATCTATAGATATCTATAGTTTTCATGGGGTTCATAATGGTTCATAATGGTTCATAATGGTTCATACTGGTTCATACTGGTTCATAATGGTTCATAATGGTTCATAATGGTTCATACTGGTTCATACTGGTTCATAATGGTTCATAATGGTTCATAATGGTTCATAATGGTTCATACTGTTTCATAATGGTTCATAATGGTTCATAATGGTTCATACTGGTTCATACTGGTTCATAATGGTTCATAATGGTTCATAATGGTTCATACTGGTTCATACTGTCAACATACTGGTTCATAATGGTTCATAATGGTTCATAATGGTTCATAATGGTTCATACTGTTTCATACTGGTTCATAATGGTTCATATGGTTCATAATGGTTCATACTGGTTCATATGGTTCATAATGGTTCATATTAAGCAACTGATAACTGGGGGTACCACCCTGTACCAGATCATACAAGTATATAGAAGTTTTATTGAGAAATTCTTTCCAGGAAAAAAACGTGCTAGCCAATGCAGCCTTGCTACAAACTGTGCGTTGGATTTGATAGGTGCTTTAGACTATGTGACGCAATCGAATGCTACCGACTGATCCCTGTTCAATTTCCCCTACTAAAAGGGGGCCTCATGGGGCCTCAAAACCCCTGAAGAAGGATGCATTTTGTTGAGAGGCCATTTTGGATGGTGACCCACTTCCATTGTGAATGATGTTTGAAGAGGTCACAATGTCGGTAACGTGTTTTCCCTTGAGTCTCATGGTGGCCGTAAAGGGGGTCTGCTACTTGAACATTTATATTCGTTGGGGAAGTTAGGTCCCGTTGAAGGAGTTGACCCATGTGGTAGACGGCCCTTATTTTGTGTTCCTAAGGCTGTCCCCGACCCCTCCGAGATTTCAGGGCGGATACAGAATTATAATGAATCATAGAGAATGATCAAATGAAACTGGAAGATACTGGAAAAAATTGAAGAACCGTTTTCTTTTTTCTTTGCTTTTGGAAATTCAGCACCCAATTTTGTGCTTCCCTTGGCCCCGAGGTCCAAGATCTCCCGAGGAGTCGAGAAACAGTCTCGCTCCATGGGTGCCAAATTGTAAGAACATACAGGGCCTATATAAATTACATGGAAAATCAGATGAAAATCATGGAGTCATGGAAGAAGCAGCACAAAAACACCATGAAACACCACCAGGGCACCAGTTTTCAGTCGGTTTTGATGGATTTTAAGGATGATTTTGGGAATGGAGATGCTGGAAGAAGGAGCAACTTGGAGGAAATCTCCTCACAGCTGATTTCAACGGCTGTTCGTTTGCTCCGGAGATGTGTACATAATGTGTACTCTGAATTGAGCGACAGGGTCCAACGATGGTCGATTGGACCTTGGGGTGATCCTCTTGTTTTCCCGGTAAACAACGTGTAGTTTGAAGATGTTTGAAGGATCATAGCTTGGAATTGTACGACTATTTGTGACAATGGTTTGTGCATTAGAGTTCAGAGTGCAAACATAATGTTCATCCGAAGCACAAACCAAATCGTGCTGAATAGTTTTGAGCAGGTATTTAGCGCGCGCAAAGTCAAGAAAAGAGCCTGTTGACATGAACCACCAAAAAACAATCAATGATTCAAGGGACATGTCATTGCACACGTGTCCACTCTGGTGCAGAGCGAAGAAGAGCAGGCGCACCTATCCAACATTCTACTTGATATACGGTGGCCCCAAAGATTATGTCAATGGGTTTGTGCTTGCTTGCACCTTCACTTGTTTGCCAGCAGAATATTGTTGACCCAAATGAACTATTTTTTTGAATTGAATTTGTGGTCAGCCAGTTCAAGCTTTTGTTCAGCTTCCCTGCTAAGGCGTGAAGATAAGCCGTTTGCCCAGTCAACAGACCATGCACCAGCCATCGCTGCATCACTATGTTATCGAATCTATTGTCTATATATCATTGCAGTATTGCAACTGTTCTGACATGTTCTGACGGGTTTCATTTGCTCAAACATGTTTAAATCAACCAAGAATCAGAGAAAATCAATGAAAATCAGTTTTCTCATGTTTTGTCCAGAGTTGTCTTCTAAGTTTTCCCATAGTTCCCCATGTTTTCTCCCTTTTTTTGGTGGACCTTTGAATCCACGAGGAACAAATGGGAGCGGCGTGCTCCGTTGGCTCCACGACATGTGGCAGAGCTGCAGAGACAAGGCGACTCAGCGAGTCGTCACGTCGGATATACATCACATATATATATATATACATCATATATATATATATACATCATATATATATACATACAGTATATATATATATCATATATATATATATATATCATATATGATATATATATATATATGATATATATGATATATATATATATATTATTATTATATATATATATATTATTATATATATATTATATATATATTATATATTAGATATCATATATATCATATATACCATATATATGATATATATGATATATATATATAATATAATATAATATATATATATATCATATATATCATATAAATATATATCATATATATGATATATATGATATATATATATATGATCATAAGATCAATATTAACTGATCTTATGATCATAGTATGATGATAATATGATCCTGATGCTTTTTACGCTGTAACTTCCATACGCAGCTGCAAGAGCAAAGTGCCTGCGAGATGCTTCCTATAGTCTAACCAAAGCAGCAAAGTACAAAAACATATAAAAAGCATAGTGTCAGTGAGATGCGCCCGCCCCATGAGCAAGCAGCAGCCCCTAAGGAGCTTCTGCGTTGCAAGTGCAACGCAAGGGTGCAAAACCCTTACCAAGACAGATGCTAGAAAGATCGACAAAAAGCAGCACAAAACTCTGAAATAAGTATATATACCCAAATGCGGCCCACTTGTCCGCAGATGCTGAATATGTCCATGGCATTTCCAGATGTTGGCACTATTTTTTCGCTTAAATCCAACATCGGACACCATCGATAACCCAGTAAAGAACCCGGTCAAAAAAACAAACATATCAATTCCGAGAAGCCGTCCCGCACCAGAATTGTATGACACTCCAAACATGAGTATTCAACATGTATGTTAGGTTTTTGACATCAATCATGTGATTCGTATATATTTGTATAGTATGTGTATACATGTGCAAACATGTATCCTATTATATAAAACACTATCAAATATCATAAATTATTACATTGATATATCGTATGTAAAAATATGTAACAATTACATATAATTACGATATCAACTTGAGGATCACTATAGTATATATCTATATCTATCTATATATATATATATATTTGTGTTTTTTTTATTATTGTATTATAAGGGGACAATATGGGGTACTGCACGAAGGGATTGTTTTTAGCTGGTACTTCAGGACTCAAAGTGGTGGTGCAGCCATGCACACGGAGAGTCTTTACAGACGAGGAGTATGAGGACTGTGACATACTGTGACCACTGTGGCCCATTTGGTGAACACTGGGATGATCGGTGAAGATAGATCCAGCTATGGCTGATTCACTTTATTTGGAGATCATTTTCAGCATGATTTTCTGGGAAACATATATATACTATAATATATACTGTATATAATACATCAACTAACATCACTCTGCAACCCACGCAGTTTTTATATGTTGCAGCCTGTTGAAAACATGCTATCCGATATCCTTCCCTGGATCTTGGGAGGTTGATAGGATTCCCGTTTCCATTACAAGGAGTTCGTTGATGTTTTCGAAGCGCGTATGGATTTGTTTGGAATGAAGATTGCTGAATTGAATTTGCACAATGTTTTTCTTTCCTGGCACGGGGTACCCCAATTCGTGGCCAAGATCAGGTCTTAAACATTCTCAGCCATTTTTGCCCTTGCACAGGAAGCTGGTGCTGAGGAAGGGTGGGGGGTGGCCACTGCAAGGCATCAGGAATTGCCGATTGTTCGAAGGAAAACCCACAGTAATGTTGCTTTTACTGTAATCCGTTGAACTTTCAATGTTCTTTAATTTTAATCTAAAGTTTAGATCACTTTAGGTGCCCGGACTCCTCAAAGATCCAAAATGCCATGATTCCTCGTCCTCAAATGAGTGGAATTCGCTGAACGCGCGAACTTGAGAAGAGCATCACATCCAGTTTCCGTCGCAGTTCCCCTGTTCCAGGAGATATAAATCACAGATATTTTTTCCTATGATTTGGATACTCAGTCAATGCTTATTAATGGTTCATGATGGTCATGGTTGAATGGACCTTGATGTTTCTCTTGGTCCCGTGCCACAGATTCGTGAAGACCTCTCTGAGTGTTCTACGATTCTGGCAGTGAAGGACAGGCAGTTGAGTGCCATTTCTTGGTGGAGGAGGGGTAGTTTGAAAGATGGGAATGGCTCAATATATGTTCCCAAAACATGCATGATTCAATACTAAGAATTACCGATATTGCGGGTCTGTTAGTATACCTGATGTAGGGTATCTTTTCATGAAACCCCAGAATTTTTGAGTCAACTGGAAGTGAAAACTCCGCCATGTCCGCCATTTCGGATCCAATGGTTTACCAGTGATCATCATTTTTTCTCCATAGGTCCCCATGAAATTGCCATGACATTGCCATGACTTTTCCTCGCCTGTGCAGTTGCAGGAAGTCCCCATTGATTTGATGCTGCCCGGCCTGGCTGGCTGAACTTACCTCTACTTGAAGTTCACCGCACTTGCGATGCTACTTTATTATCTTAAAACATGGTTTCCATTGTGTTTTGCATAGGGTTTTTTCAAGCACAACCAGAAGAAAATACTGGAATTTCACTTGAATCACTTGAACTTCTCCAAACTTACTTTCACCGCTTTCACGTAATCACAAAGCCTTTATGTTGATGACTCCGGGATCCAAATGGAGAAGGACGACGAATGACAGTTGAAACTATTTCAAAAGCATGAAATACCAACTTCCGAGTTTTCAAACAAATGGAAGTTGTCAAATACTCCGAACATATGCCTGTGTAAATAATTGGTATCCATAATATATATGACATGACCACATTACACGCGATAAGCAGAAATAGTCACGCATCACCATGGCGCTGGGGTGAAAACATCATTTTCGACACATGACTCAAATACCAAGAAGTGATGAATCAAGGCCAACAGTTAAACACCATAATTATCATGCCTGTCCGAGCAAACCCCCCATCTACTCGACGTGTTTTGTTTTCTGCTTAGTTCATTGACTTTTCATTTTTCCCCACCTGCCAGGTGAGGGTCTCTAGATTTTATCAGAGGTGCTGCCCGGACTCCGCCTCTGCATCAACTGCGAGCTCCACATCTCAGTGGGCACTGGCGGACTTCAACCGCGAGCGCCTGCCGGACCTCAACCGCGAGCTCCAGATCTCAGTGGGCACTGCCAGACCTCAACCGAGCGCCAGATTTCAGTGGGCACTCCTGCATCCTCAGCGGGCACAGCCGGACCGTAGCCGCGAGTGCCAGATCTCAGTGGGCACTGCCGGACCTAAATCGCGAGCTCCAGACTTCAGTGGGCTCCTGAACATCAAAACACTGGTAGCCGACGAATTATTGCTGACAACTCCGAAGTATCTTGCCATAGGTGTGGACTCGCCCCGATAGCACTTACTGTAGTCACATTACGAACTGATGAGTAACGGGGTTGAGACAACAACTACTTTTGGAGTTTTGAAATCCATAGGAACTCCTGGCAAATCATTGGGCATTATTTGCAGGACATATCAAATTAGAATGCCCCCATTTGTACATTTTGTTGGCCTCAAAATATATCAACATGTGTAAGTCCTGGAAGCCCCCCATGTTTTCCTCATCGCTTCCAGCATTCAATTTACAGAGTTGGAGCAGTTGCGGTGGTATCAGCAGCCATGGCCAGGTCGCACTTGGTGTTTCTTCTCTCACACCATCAAAGCTCAGCTTCTTGGTGATTGATGGTGAAACCAATCCCTAAAAAATGGTCCTTAAAAGATGAAAAACAAGTCCCTACTGATTTCACGGTGGTTTATACACTTGTTTATGTTTCTTTTTTTGGGGTGATTACTATTATCATTGGGTTAGTTGCAGGGACCCTACGTCCAGCTTTATTACATTCCTTACCATTCGGAATGTTGTCAGTTTTCTATCATTTGTCCTTTAAATTCTGGGAAAAATCAAAAATTGGAAATTTTGAACTCGGCAAACATGGGACTAGAACTCAGAAACCTGATGTTAAATGATGATTTCAGTAGTTGACTTACTTATTGTAGTTGGAATTGTGGAAACCTATGTATGACTCATCTACTCCTATTCACGGCCATGGCACCAGAGGGTTTTCAGCACTGTTCTTGGGTTTTATATACAGCCAAAACCTACGTACAAGATCTCAAGTTCTTTGCTCTTGGGACATTATTTATTATTTTACACACAATATAGATAAATAAAATTAAAGAAATATGTATATATATATAATATACGTACACGTAATATATATATATATATACAATATATATAATATATATATAAATATTATACAATATATATATATACACAATATATTTTTAAATATACACAATAAATAAATAAATATATATAAATATACACAATAAATAAATAAATATATATATATATATAATGTCCACCTCTGATTTATAAATAGACCACCCCCTCTCTTTTCCCCTAAATAGACTTAAAACCACCATCAATCTTGTTTGTATGTAAAGGTTTTCAATTACCACAATTTAAAACGAATACATAAAATGCAATTTCAAAAAAAAAGGAATCCAACAGTTGTTTTAGTATTGATCTAGTACTCATGTCATGGATTTAGTATTGATTTAGTATTCATGTCATGGATTTAGTATTGATTTAGTATTCATATCATGGATTGAGGATTGATTTAGTATTTATATCATGGTTTTAGTATTGATTTAGTATTCATGTCATGGATTTAGTATTGATCTAGTACTCATGTCATGGATTTAGTATTGATTTAGTATTCATGTCATGGATTTAGTATTGATCTCGTATTCATGTCATGGATTTAGTATTGATTTAGTATTCATGTCATGGATCTGGGCAAATCTGGGTTTAGGGCCAAAAAAAAATTAGCTTTATTCAGGGTCAAACTCTAATTGGTGCTAAGGCACCTCATGGGGGGTACCCTTGATGAGTTGATTTGGGATTGATTTTGGATTGGTTTATAATATAAAGGATTTGAATAGAAAGAGTATCCATTATTTTTGAAAATTTGAAGCTACCAAGGTAAGATCTAATGAGCTGGCAGTATGAATTAGTACATGAAAGCCACCTCAAATAAAGCATGGAAAAAAACAAAATCAGCCCCATCTGGGCAAATCTGGATTTAGGGCCAAAACAAATTAGCTTTATTCAGGGTCAAACTCTAATTAGTGCTAAGGCACCTCATGGGGGGTACCCTTGATGAGTTGATTTGGGTTTGATTTTGGATTGGTTTATACAAAGGATTTGAATAGAAAGAGCATCCATTATTTTTGAAAATTTGAAGCTACCAAGGTAAGATCTAATGAACTGGCAGTATGAATTAGTACATGAAAGCCACCCAAAAAAAAAACATGGAAAAAACAAAAATCAGCCCCATTTGGCAAGTCTGGGTTTAGGGCCAAAAAAAATTAGCTTTATTTAGGGGTCATTTATTATTTGTTTTGGGAGTTTGGTTAGCTTTATTCAGGGGGCATTGATAAATCGTAGGTCAACATTATATATACACAATATATATATATATATATACACAATATTATATATATATATATATATGTACATGCATGCGCGTTTTTAGCGATTTGGTTAATATTGCTGTTCAAATTGCCGACCCACGGTTTCAGCAAAGATTAGTCCAATGACTCGGGGGTCACATCTTGGCAGGCAGCACAATTTGAAAGTTGATACTGTACAATCATGAAGAGGAACAAATTTCAGTAGCAACAAGGCAACAGGAATAAAAAAACAGGATTGGAAACATGACAGGTTGCTGGTACTGTACTGTTCTCTCTCAGTCTTCGGCAAGACAATGCCAACTAAGCAACGTCAGACGCATTTCTAGTCTGGAAAATTGGTCCATTAAGTTACTTTGTCACTATGGATGTTTGTGGATCATAAAATTCCTGTCAACACCTACAACCATGTGTATGTGTTGCTGTGCATCATGACACTTCATGCAATCCCAGTCAAGGATCCAGTGCAAAGAGATGAGGTCCAAGATGGTCCAACTTTTTTGTTCAACTAACCAGTTCTCCTGTGTTTTCCAGTGCCAGGAACAGTTCTCAAGAGACCTTTGCATCTGAATAAGTTGGGGTGGACTGTCATTTTTTTGATTTGTTTTGGGAACCATCCCATCCCCCATAATCCCCTATATCAATCCATATCATCAATCTATATCATACTTATATATATATGCATATATATAATATATGTATGTATATATATATATTAAACACCCCTCAATCAAAATCAACCATAGCGGATGTAGGGCATGACACTGGAGCCCACCTCCCGCATTTTTCCGCGTTGCCATGCGTTGCCCAGGCCGCAGGGGATGCCTCTCTTGGATGCTGTGCTGGAAAAGAAGGTCCGCTTGGGATCGAATGATGAATTGTTGGGATATACATGGATACACCACATATTCATAGCTGATATTAATATCTATCTCCCAATATGGGTATATTGTAATATCATGGTATATCATAAACTCTTGATAAAAAAATTGGTCATATTACATCCCACTATCATCAGATCGGAAAAAAAACATGAGATACTTCTGTTCATCCCAATATCAATCATTCAAATTTGTGGTTACATCCCACTACTGTTCACATCAACTATTAATACTTTATTTTCGCCATTGTAACGAATCCCTAACGATGATGGGATGGCCATAAACCATACCAAGTTTTGACCATGGCACATATGAATATCTAACTAATCGACTAATGAAGACTTCTTAAGGAGCATTCAGCACAAACGCCATGGTTGGTGGACATGTTTCTACTGTAAACAACTCCGACAACAGATCCAAGTGCGGCTGTACCATATGCTTTATCTCGCTAGCCTTTAATTGTACTGTTGGGACAGGTAAGAGTTTGTTGTTTAATGACATTGGCTCATGATGCAGCCCGTATCATGATGGAGTTTAAGAAAGAACATGGATGATACGCTACCCATTGGTGTTCTTGCTGATATGGGCAATCTGACATGGATATTGAAACATACTGTACCCGTTTCTGCCATTTTTTTTGTGCCTGTAGGAGGGCCGTTTATTCTCAATCCTTCCTCCACCTACTTTTGACAAAGCAGGGCTTCAAATGCTTTATTGCACAATTCCTGTTTGCGCTCTTTGTGAAGCACGCACTGAGTGGATACAAAAGTGGCATTGGGATTCGTAGGGATATGCAGAGATCTTGTTTGTTGGACGATAGTGTTTGTGTGTTTCCATGGCCTTGTGTGCTTTGGGGTTGTGTTTGTCGCAGACAGGAACACAGATAACACAGGATGACAACACAAGAAAGCAACCACTGTCTGATGCCAGTGTGAAGATAGATGGATCGACTAGCTGACGTTCTGCTATTGATTCTGTTGTCTTTGATTGGTTTCAAGTGCATTTGAACTGGTTAGTGCTGCTTCTCCTTGTGATACTGCGAATTTGACTTGCAAATGCGAAACGCAATCTCTGGGGATGATGAAGAAATATCTTCGCTGAAAGGCTGAGTGGATGTGCGGAATTCCACATGGTTCGATTAATTGAGCCTTAGTCCCTGCATGTCCTTCCAATCTTGGGAAAGACCTGGTTCTTTCTGCTTGTTGATGTGTTTTCTACTTTGTTTTTGAACTGTTTTTGAGCTGCTCGAAGCTGCAGTGATGTGTGGTTGAGTTTCAGGAGCTTTGGTGGGACAGGCACCACTGATGACAACCCATGAAAGCAACCACGCTGAAACAAACAGTGTGGACTTGAATGGTTCGATTACCTGATGGCCTGTGCAAGCACCAACCAGAGAGTGATTTCTCTGACATTTGTTCTGTGACGCTATTGCTCTATATGTCCTTTGTGCAGCCTCCAACAGAAGATATTGCACAATTCCTGTTTGCGCTCTTTGTGAAGCACACACTAAGTGGATGCAAAGTGGCATTGGGATGAGAGCAGACGGAATCAGTCACCCACTGACAGAGTCAGAGCGCAGTGAGTCAATCACCCCTTACGTCGGAGTCAGTCACCCTCCGCCACCCCCCACTGGGGGCGAGGGGTGACTGCACTGCAGGGTGCTTCCATTTCCATATGTATGAATATATATATATATATACACATGCATGTTGTTTTTCAAACATGCAACATGCATGTCTCTTTCAGGCACTGGCTCTTCAGATGATTGCTCATTGACCTTTCTTGCTTAATTACAACTCAACATAGGTTTAGGGTATATTCAGGCTTGATTCAGGTTTTATTTAGGGTTGTTTTAGGGCCAATGTAGGTTTCGTCAAGGTTTGGTTTAGGGTCTATTTAGGGTTTAGTTAGCGTTGGTTTGGGGTTTATTTAGGCCTGGTTTAGGGTTTTTAAGGGTTGGTTTAAAGTTAAGTTAGGGTTTCATCAGGGTTTGTGCAAAGGTTGGATTAGGGTTTATTTCGGCTTGGTGTAGGGTATAGCCAGGCCTGGTTTAGGTTTTATTTGGTTAGCTTCGGGTTAATGATTACAGTCGGGTTTCGTCAATGTTTGTTTTAGGGTCTCTTTAGGGTTTTCTTAGTGTTGGTTTTGGGTTTGTTTAGGCTTGGTTTAGGGTTTATTTAGGTTTGGTTTAAGGTGAAATTCGGTTTTCGCCAGGGTTTGATTGAGGGTTGGTTTAGGATTCTGTAGGGTTTGTTTTAGGGTTTATGTAGTCTTGGTTGGGGGTTTATGGATGCTTGGTTTAGCGTTGAATTGTTTTTTCGTGAGGGTTTGTTTTGGGGTTGGTTTAGGGTTTGTTTTAGCGCTGGTTTGGGGTTTACTTAGAGTTGGCTTAGGGTTGGTTTAGGGTTTATTCAAGGTCGGTTTAGGGCTAGTTTAGGGTTTGTTTAGGTTTCGTTTAGATAGATAGATAGATGGATGGATAGATAAGATAGATAGATAGATAGATAGATAGATAGATAGATAGATAGATAGATAGATAGATAGATAGATAGATAGATAGATAGATAGGTAGATAGGTAGATAGGTAGATAGGTAGATAGGTAGATAGGTAGATAGGTAGATAGGTAGATAGGTAGATAGGTAGATAGATAGGTAGATAGATAGGTAGATAGATAGGTAGATAGATAGGTAGATAGATAGGTAGATAGATAGGAAAGATAGGATAGATAGGATAGATAGGATAGATAGATAGATTAGATGAGATGAGATTAGATTAGATTAGATTAGACAGATAGATAGACAGATAGATAGAAAGATAGATAGATAGCTTTCAGGGGTGACCGATTCTTTTGTTGGTGTGACTTCTGTTTTCCTCGGGGTTCCTTCATCCTCCCGTTCATGGTTTTCCTGCATCCTGTGCTAATGTTCACCTGCAACTGACTTTGCCCTATGGGGTTACTGACTCGGACGTTTGGGGCGACTGACTCGGGTGACTGACTCTGTCTTTGCCCGCATTGGGATTCATAGGCACATTGAAGCTGCAGTGATGTGTGGTTGAGTTTCAGGAGCTTTGGTGGGACAGGCACCACTGATGACAACCCATGAAAGCAACCACGCTGAAACAAACAGTGTGGACTTGAATGGTTCGATTACCTGATAGCCTGTGCAAGCACCAACAAGAGAGTGAACTTCTCTGACGTTTGTTCTGTGACGCTGTTACTCTGTGTTTCCGTTGTGCGGCCTCTGACAGAAGAGATTGCACAATTCCTGTTTGTGCTCTTTGTGAAGCACGCAACAAGTGGATACAAAAGTAGTATTGGGATTCATAGGCACATGCAGAGATCTTGTTTGTTGGACCATAGTGTTTGTGTGTTTCCATGGCCTTGTCTTGTGTGCTTTGGTGTTGTGTTTGTCGTAGACAGGAACACAGGATGACAACACAATAAAGCAACCACTGTCTGATGCCAGTTTGAAGATAGATGGATCGATTAGCTGACGTTCTGCTGTTGATTTTGTTGTCTTGGATTGGTCTCAAGTGTGTTTGAGCTGATTGATCCCTAGTCCCTGCATGTCCTTCCAATCTTGGGAAAGACCTGGTTCTTTCTGCTTGTTGATGTGTTTTCTACTTTGTTTTTGAACTGTTTTTGAGCTGCTCGAAGCTGCAGTGATGTGTGGTTGAGTTTCAGGAGCTTTGGTGGGACAGGCACCACTGATGACACCCCATGAAAGCAACCACGCTGAAACAAACAGTGTGGACTTGAATGGTTCGATTACCTGATAGCCTGTGCAAGCACCAGCAAGAGAGTGAACTTCTCTGACGTTTGTTCTGTGACGCTGTTACTCTGTGTTTCCGTTGTGCAGCCTCCGACAGAAGAGATTGCACAATTCCTGTTTGCGCTCTTTGTGAAGCACGCACTGAGTGGATACAAAGTGGCATTGGGATTCATAGGCATATGCAGAGATCTTGTTTGTTGGACCATAGTGTTTGTGTGTTTCCATGGCCTTGTGTGCTTTGGGGTTGTGTTTGTCGCAGACAGGAACACAGATAACACAGGATGACAACACAAGAAAGCAACCACTGTCTGATGCCAGTGTGAAGATAGATGGATCGACTAGCTGACGTTCTGCTGTTGATTCTGTTGTCTTCGATTGGTCTCAAGTGCATTTGAACTGGTTAGTGCTGCTTCTGCTTGTGATACTGCGAATTTGACTTGCAAATGCAAAACGTAGTCTCTGGCGATGATGAAGAAATATCTTCGCTGAAAGGCTGAGTGGTTGTGCGGAATTCCACATGGTTCGATTAATTGAGCCTTTGTCCCTGCATGTCCTTCCAAAATTGGGAAAGACCTGGCTTGTCCTGCTTGTTGATGTGTTTTTTACTTTGCTTTTTGAACTGGTTTTGAGCTGCTCGAAGCTGCAGTGATGTGTGGTTGAGTTTCAGGAGCTTTGGTGGGACAGGCACCACTGATGACAACCCATGAAAGCAACCACGCTGAAACAAACAGTGTGGACTTGAATGGTTCGATTACCTGATAGCCTGTGCAAGCACCAGCAAGAGAGTGAACTTCTCTGACATTTGTTCTGTGACGCTGTTACTCTGTGTTTCCGTTGTGCAGCCTCCGACAGAAGAGATTGCACAATTCCTGTTTGCGCTCTTCGTGAAGCACGCACTGAGTGGATACAAAAGTGGCATTGGGATTCATAGGCATATGCAGAGATCTTGTTTGTTGGACCATAGTGTTTCTGTGTTTCCATGGCCTTGTGTGCTTTGGGGTTGTGTTTGTCGCAGACAGGAACACAGATAACACAGGATGACAACACAAGAAAGCAACCACTGTCTGATGCCAGTGTGAAGATAGATGGATCGACTAGCTGACGTTCTGCTGTTGATTCTGTTGTCTTCGATTGGTCTCAAGTGCATTTGAACTGGTTAGTGTTGCTTCTGCTTGTGATACTGCGAATTTGACTTGCAAATGCAAAACGCAGTCTCTGGCGATGATGAAGAAATATTTTCGCTGAAAGGCTGAGTGGTTGTGCGGAATTCCACATGGTTCGATTAATTGAGCCTTTGTCCCTGCATGTCCTTCCAAAATTGGGAAAGACCTGGCTTGTCCTGCTTGTTGATGTGTTTCTTACTTTGCTTTTTGAAATGTTTTTGAGCTGCTCGAAGCTGCAGTGATGTGTGGTTGAGTTTCAGGAGCTTTGGTGGGACAGGCACCACTGATGACAACCCATGAAAGCAACCACGCTGAAACAAACAGTGTGGACTTGAATGGTTCGATTACCTGATAGCCTGTGCAAGCACCAGCAAGAGAGTGAACTTCTCTGACATTTGTTCTGTGACGCTGTTACTCTGTGTTTCCGTTGTGCAGCCTCCGACAGAAGAGATTGCACAATTCCTGTTTGCGCTCTTTGTGAAGCACGCACTGAGTGGATACAAAAGTGGCATTGGGATTCATAGGCATATGCAGAGATCTTGTTTGTTGGACCATAGTGTTTGTGTGTTTCCATGGCCTTGTGTGCTTTGGTGTTGTGTTTGTCGTAGACAGGAACACAGGATGACAACACAATAAAGCAACCACTGTCTGATGCCAGTGTGAAGATAGATGGATCGACTAGCTGACGTTCTGCCTGCTCTGTGCTGCTTCTCCTTGTGATACTGCGAATTTGACTTGCAAATGCAAAACGCAGTCTCTGGCGATGATGAAGAAATATCTTCGCTGAAAGGCTGAGTGGTTGTGCGGAATTCCACATGGTTCGATTAATTGAGCCTTAGTCCCTGCATGTCCTTCCAAAATTGGGAAAGACCTGGCTTGTCCTGCTTGTTGATGTGTTTTTTACTTTGTTTTTGAAGTGTTTTTGAGCTGCTCGAAGCTGCAGTGATGTGTGGTTGAGTTTCAGGAGCTTTGGTGGGACAGGCACCACTGATGACAACCCATGAAAGCAACCACGCTGAAACAAACAGTGTGGACTTGAATGGTTCGATTACCTGATAGCCTGTGCAAGCACCAACAAGAGAGTGAAATTCTTTGACTTTTGTTTGTGACGCTGTTACTCTGTGTTTCCGTTGTGCGGCCTCTGACAGAAGAGATTGCACAATTCCATACAATTCCTGTTTGTGCTCTTTGTGAAGCACGCACTGAGTGGATACAAAAGTGGCATTGGGATTCATAGGGATATGCAGAGATCTTGTTTGTTGGACGATAGTGTTTGCGTGTTTCCATGGCCTTGTGTGCTTTGGGGGTGTGTTTGTCGCAGACAGGAACACAGATAACACAGGATGACAACACAAGAAAGCAACCACTGTCTGATGCCAGTGTGAAGATAGATGGATCGACTGGCTGACATTCTGCCGGCTCTGTGCTGCTTTTTCTTGTGATACTGCGAATTTGACTTGCAAATGCGAAACGCAGTCTCTGGCGATGATGAAGAAATATCTTCGCTGAAAGGCTGAGTGGTTGTGCGGAATTCCACATGGTTCGATTAATTGAGCCTTTGTCCCTGCATGTCCTTCCAAAATTGGGAAAGACCTGGCTTGTCCTGCTTGTTGATGTGTTTCTTACTTTGCTTTTTGAAATGTTTTTGAGCTGCTCGAAGCTGCAGTGATGTGTGGTTGAGTTTCAGGAGCTTTGGTGGGACAGGCACCACTGATGACAACCCATGAAAGCAACCACGCTGAAACAAACAGTGTGGACTTGAATGGTTCGATTACCTGATAGCCTGTGCAAGCACCAGCAAGAGAGTGAACTTCTCTGACATTTGTTCTGTGACGCTGTTACTCTGTGTTTCCGTTGTGCAGCCTCTGACAGAAGAGATTGCACAATTCCTGTTTGCGCTGTTCGTGAAGCACGCACTGAGTGGATACAAAAGTGGTATTGGGATTCATGGGCATATGCAGAGATCTTGTTTGTTGGACGATAGTGTTTGTGTGTTTCCATGGCCTTGTGTGCTTTGGGGGTGTGTTTGTCGCAGACAGGAACACAGATAACACAGGATGACAACACAAGAAAGCAACCACTGTCTGATGCCAGTGTGAAGATAGATGGATCGACTAGCTGACGTTCTGCTGTTGATTCTGTTGTCTTTGATTGGTCTCAAGTGTGTTTGAACTGGTTAGTGCTGCTTGTCCTTGTGACTGCGAATTTGACTTGCAAATGCAAAACGCAGTCTCTGGCGATGATGAAGAAATATCTTCGCTGAAAGGCTGAGTGGTTGTACGGAATTCCACATGGTTCGATTAATTGAGCCTTAGTCCCTGCATGTCCTTCCAAAATTGGGAAAGACCTGGCTTGTCCTGCTTGTTGATGTGTTTTTTTACTTTGTTTTTGAAGTGTTTTTGAGCTGCTCGAAGCTGCAGTGATGTGTGGTTGAGTTTCAGGAGCTTTGGTGGGACAGGCACCACTGATGACAACCCATGAAAGCAACCACGCTGAAACAAACAGTGTGGACTTGAATGGTTCGATTACCTGATAGCCTGTGCAAGCACCAACAAGAGAGTGAACTTCTCTGACGTTTGTTCTGTGACGCTGTTACTCTGTGTTTCCGTTGTGCGGCCTCCAACAGAAGAGATTGCACAATTCCATACAATTCCTGTTTGTGCTCTTTGTGAAGCATGCACTGAGTGGATACAAAAGTGGCATTGGGATTCATAGGGATATGCAGAGATCTTGTTTGTTGGACGATAGTGTTTGTGTGTTTCCATGGCCTTGTGTGCTTTGGTGTTGTGTTTGTCGTAGACAGGAACACAGGATGACAACACAAGAAAGCAACCACTGTCTGATGCCAGTGTGAAGATAGATGGATCGACTAGCTGATGTTCTGCTATTGATTCTGTTGTCTTTGATTGGTTTCAAGTGCATTTGAACTGCTTACTGTAGTGCTGCTTCTGCTTGTGATACTGCGAATTTGACTTGCAAATGCAAAACGCAATCTCTGGCGATGATGAAATATCTTCGCTGAAAGGCTGAGTGGTTGCAGTCTTTGCGTCCACGCAGCCAGGTTCGGTTGGTTGACTACGAATGCATCACGAAGTCTGGTCCATCAGCATGGGACTGCGAGCTTGGAGCCGTGAATCATGGACGATCTGAAGAAAGTGATGGGTCTGAGATTTCAGAAGTACCCATTCCTTTCATCTTTCGAAGGTTCCTTTAGACTTCCACATGCTATGGTTGCGAGAACGAATCCAGATGCCACATACGCATACATACGTATCAAGAGGATCAGAAGTGCCATTTGAATGCATTTGAAGGTGCGGTGTTCATATTAATGTTTTCATCAAGATCCTAAAGAACAGCCATCTGTGGGTCAATTGGTTCCCTTGCTTTGAAGCCACAGCCATCGTATATCAACTGACTCCTGGGATCCTGCTAATGTTAATTTATGTTCACTCAGGATTCATAAGGCCCCACTTTACTATACTTTACTAATAGGGCGGTGTCAATTTTAATCCAGTTGTCCGATGATCATTCGGGAATATATTTCCCAATACCCTGGCGTTCAATATGGATTATCAATTTATACATTGTACTGATTCCCACCATGTATAAATTATATTTATTATATATGAATTGGATTGAATTGGCACATTAGCACAATATAGATTATCAATTTATATATCAATATGGATTATCATATGAACATCATAACCGAAATATGTTTATATGATTTTTACATGTTTAGTTTAGGTCTTTTTTCTTGCAGTACGGTTTGATTTTTTTGGCTTCAATACCCTGTGGTAACCAAACATATGCCTTGCTGGAACATCAAGATATATCACGATGTAACATCACCCATTTAGTTCGATGATTTTCTTAGCTACACACCTCCATTTCCAGTGTGTATTCCTGTGGATTTCCCACCCATGTTTGATGACGCCGAGGTCGGGGACACGTTTGGACACTCGCTTGGTGGCCTTTGGAGCCTTCGCAGGATATGCTGGAGCGGCTTGGCCTTTGGGTTTCCTGTGGGTACCCTACTGTATGGTACCCCAAAACATGGATGATTTGGAGGTACCCCCATTTTTGGACACCTCCATTAATATGGTAAACCTTTAAACCCACGTTGATTGATAATTTGATATATGGGGTTGACAAGGAGCAACGATTTTTTTTCTCAGCCGCATCTTGCACACAGCAAGGCTAAGGCTCAGACCATGGTGGTATGTAGGGTGGTCATGGTTTCACATCATAATATATATATATATATAACATAATAATTATATATACATAGAGTTACATAGAGTTACATAGAGGCAAAGGCTCGAGGCGAGAAATGCCAGCTTAAATGAGACATGGGCTGTATGACTAGCCTGTTATTGCCAAACTAAAGCCAGGAACTTAGGTCTATCTAAGAAGGCCAAAACATGAAGATCGGCTAAGCACAAAACCACAGCGCCTTGTCAAACAGATGTATTCTGAGAGGCAGTGCGGTGACCTTGAGCACCCTGTCTGGTAAGTACACCACTAGAATTCACGAATCACTTGATTTTGGACGTCAACAGCACCACACCGCCCACCCCAACCCAAGCCAACTTGGCCCATCTTCAACATAGCAGCAGATTCTTAACAAAGATAGACAAGATATATAACAAGAATTAGCAAATAGGTGGCGTGAGACTAAACAAGGCGTGAGCGAAAAACAACTAATCATCAGCTGCCATTGATGTTGCATCGATCTAGTCGGAAGGGGCAAACACACCAGATTCTGACAAACAAGTGAAGATTGGAGATTGTATTTGTGGTCACCATCTCTGGATGAACCTTGGTTCAGGCTAGGTTCTTGTTTGTTTGTTTGTTTGTTTGTTTGATTGATTGATTGATTGTTTTTTAAAACCACACATGGTCACATGAACGTACATGGATAATCATGGATAGAAATGGGCTATGGTATGCTACGGCATTCTGCCACACAAGAGTGCAGAGTATAAAACCAGCACCGAAGTGGAGCTGAATGTTGTCCTGGCTGCGGGCATCGGAGGAATTGGAGGATGGGATTGACACATGGGATTATTTCAATCATTCACGGTTTATTGTAAATGATTCAAGTGTGAATCAACTATGTACATGAACAATATCAAGTGTAGGGGACCTAAACATGTCGATTCATTTGGGTCATCCGCAATGAATAAACCGTCATATGATCCATTTTGAAGAAAACAAGTGCCAAAAGATTGTAGATGATCACGAACCTAAAGGACGACATAACACATCTGTCAAACGATTTCAGAAGTTAAGGGAATATGATGGAACATGTGTAAGCCTCTTGCAAGGATTTTGTTTCTTTTTTTATGTCAGTGCATTGCTTCATCGACTCTTTTATTTTCTTGACCGGTCGCACAGCTATTTATTTTGGCAAGAATTGAGCAGTGGCCCCGGTGGCCCATTTGGCTGGCGGTTGCATTCACTGAAGATGGAACTCAATGGAACATCTTTTGGAATCTGCACTGTTAGTTTCATTCGTCCATATCAAACAAAACATGTCCTTTCGCCCTACAGCCAAAGATTGAAAGATGGGTGGTTTTCCCATGATGACTAGATCATCACCCCATTTGCACTCATGGTATCTCTAGTTGATTGACTCCCCACAATTTCAGAAAGGGACAGCAAATTGTCAGTCACTTAATCGGTTATGTCAAGTGTCAGTTCACTTCATTTTTTGCAAGCCTGATTTGCCCAAGGCATTCTCAACCCTCGCTTGGCTGGTGAGTTCAACCATATTTGTGGCATTTTGTGGCTATGAGAATCTCATATTCATTCATTTACCATCATGGTTTTACCATCGTGGATGGGTGTACCATGGTGTACCTAGGACAGTTGGGTGACTGTTTCCGTCAGCCCCTGTAGCCCATCTAAGTTGTTGGCTTCTTCTAATCTTCACTGATTCATGCCCACATGGTTTGGATGTGACTGTGTATATATATATATGTATATATAACATTATATAACATCCCCGATTTTAAATTGTAAAATTTCTATTGAATCTATTCATTTTTTGGTTTTTAGATGTTTTTAGGGATCAAACATCATCGATGCGGATAACAGCCACAGGTTTTCACCATAGATGTGGATATCATCACCTGAGGCCATCGACTTCTTGAGGGGCTTGGGCGAGCGCTTCCTGGCCTTGGGTTTCAGCACGCCCGGAGCCTCAGGTTGCTCAGTTCGGATGGATGTTTGTAATGGATGGATCTTTCAGGAGAGTTGGAACCAAACATAGAGGCATTAATATGACTGAATATGATTTATATAAAAATGATTTAATCTTCTTTAGTAGGATTTAGTATGATTTCATAGAATATCATGTGATTTTAATGAGATTTAATTTTGATATTATGTATAACGTTTTTAATGTGATTTGATTTGAATTAATTTGATTTGCATGATATGATTTGAAAAGGGATTGACGTGGTTCAATATGATTTAATGTGGGGGGTTCAGCCACGAAAAAGGATTGGAGGACCAGTCATGGAGAGTGAACCACATGGGTTTGGGGATTTGGTGACAGTTGACGCAGTTGACGCAGTTGAGACAGTGACAGGTAGGAGGTTGAATCATTGAAGCTACCAACCATATCCCAAAATGAATAGATCCGGTACTAAAGCATGGTTTCCTGGTATTTAATTCCCATATCGCCCATAGCCCCATGATATTTGCATTTTTTGCACACCATTACACCATGGAGCTATGGCAGTTTTCACCATGGCTACATGAAAAAAACGACCGAGGCCGTTGCTGCACATTGGATCTGCTTTCATGTACCCAACGTTGGAGGAGGTCACCGATTGATTCACCAAATGATGGTGTTTCACATGTGAGGAGTTAGATTCAGTTAGATCACTGGTTGGTGGTTTGGAACATGATTTTAATTTTTCCATTCAGTTGGGAATGTCATCATCCCAACTGACGAAGTCATATTTTTCAGAGGGGTAGGTCAACCAGCAACCAGATCAAACTCAGCATTGGTTGAAGAGGGACCTGGCCATCAAATGGATGAGTAGGGCACTGCTCGTTGACACGCTTCCCAACCTCGGTTTGTGTATTTCTCCTTGTCCCCGTTTTTTTTTGTTCATGTTTCATCGATATTTTGGGATGTTTCCCAGGCCAAGCGGGCAGTTGCTTTGGCGGGTGAAGCCATTCGCAAGAACGGACTCCCCAAGGCCTGGATGGTAAACAAGAAACCGCAGTCACTAGCCATGGTAGTACTATAGATAGTTGATGATAGATATGATGATATTAATTAATATGAATTATATATAATATTATAACATTATAGATAGTTATAACTACTTATATATAGTTGATCATGTTTAATTTATATATATATATAGTTGATGATAGTGGGTACTACATGATGGTAAAATGAATGTTATGGCATGTTATAGCATGTTATAGCATGTTATACCACCTTTTCTTGACAAAAGGACGCCATCTTCAATGCCATGGGGACCCATCAGATGGCTGGGGGTGTTCAGCAGCTGGCAAGGTGGATCAGGTGGATATATTTTCGTCCTGATGAAATCACCACGGTTCCTGATGTTGGTGTACCCGGCCTGGTAAACTAACAGTTTGCTATTGAACATGGCCCAGTCGAAATAGTGGATTTACCATGATTTACCCATGAATATCCATGAATAGCATGGAGATTTCCCATCGTTTTTTGTGCTGACCTGATTTTGGTGTCACTTTGTGAAATCCCCCTGTCACTTTGGTGTCAACTGTCAATGTTGGCGCCAGAAGTTTTGCTAGGCAATGTGTCCCTTCACTGCCATCTTCACTGGGACCGAATGCGAGGGAGATGACTGGGTTGATGTCAACCGGTCCGACGATCAATCGTGACCATATTTATGCCGTATACAAATTCTATGTTCTGTATGTATATATATATATATAGTATAGTTATATACATATAGTATTGAAATTCAACCTGATTCATATTCTGTCTAGATAATGTTCTTAAGTCAAAATACTGATAGTGTGAATAGATGACACAATATACCAGATAAGTCCAGGGTCCTACTTTTTGAGGTCCTAGGAAATTCCGCAGAATGTGGTAAGGTACGTGTCAATCATGATTAAGCTGATGTACTTTTCGGGTCTTTGTTCCAAGTGAAAGTTGCACAATACAGTGCCATAATTCATAATGCACTCAAGGTTGTGCCTGAAAACATACAACATCGGAGCCTGAAAGGTTCATGGCAGTTGTGAACAAACACGTTTGCAAATCGTGATCAGTTGATACCAAACCCTCTGACTCATCCGTCATACCTCGGCTCCGTTCGTGTTCAATACCCCCAAACAAAGTCCTGGTCGATCCACAAATTGGGGTCTCATATTTGGGGTTTCGCTATACCGGGGAATCGGAATGACTTTGGTAAGTCATTGAAACATGCTCTGCAACATGTTCTTCAGATTCGCGTTTTTTTTGACACTCCAGCCGTGCACGTGAGTTCAGGACTGGCAATGTGAGTCAGGACCTTGTTGAACGTGTTGGCTCCCTGTGAAGCTTCCCATTTTATCCTGTGGCATGAAACATGTCCAGTGGCAACAATCCCCCATGTATGTATCCATTTATGGATGTGTTTGCCCATCTTGACGCCCATTGATGGGGGAGTTCCCTGCTCGTTTTGGTTTCATAACTGGAAGGTAAACCACAAAATGGACTGTTCTTTGATGTTTCCGTCTGCGAATCATCTCCGTCATCTTGAGCCAGCGATATTTGGAAACCACATCCTCCATCAACTGGAAGGGGTACCATGTCACTGCGCAATCTCTATCCAGATGAGCAGTGATAGATATTAGCTTCTGCCAGCAGATTGTCATTCCGAGACCACCATTGTATATACGTAATAATAACCAAGGGTATAGTTATATTTATATATAAAGACACTCCCTTGAACTTCTGGCTCAAGCATCAATCATTGGCCTCTATTCTCAATTTTGTGGGTTCATATTCATTTTGGTTCATTATCCATGTTTGGAAATCTTCGATTTTTTTGTGTATATCATCACCATGGATGCAAAGGTCAGGGAGCTCTGGAGATTTTCAAGCTGTTGCCTCACGAAATTGCAGCTGCCTCGGCGTGAAACCTTTGGTTTTTCTGTGTGAAGGCTCAGGGCCTTGAGAAAGCGGGGCAACCTTAGGTCAAACATCATCAAAATGTTAATCTTGCGACGTGCGATCACTTTCACATAAAAAACATGGGGCATGCGAAAATGTGTCCCAAAATCATTCCAAATCCATGAGTAGTGATATCATCCCATATTCCATTTGATGATTTTCCCATTTATAGGGGGGTTTTCCATGGCTATGTTAGTCATAACCAGAGGGTAATATATCGCTATCATTCAGAACCCCCAGAACCCCCAGGGGCCCCAGGACGGTCAGCATCAGGTGGATCCATCCGAACTCCAGCGACTTTGCAAGCGACTTTTGGCTCTGATCTGGCTAGGAAAACCCACGAATCTTGTTGATTTTGAATGATTTTGATGGGAAATTCATTCAACGATTTTCGGATGAACATGATGAACTAGTCAGGTAACTGAGTACTGGATTGAAATGGGGAGATGCTGCAATTCTTTTTTTGGTTCTGGATTGAATCCTGGGTCCCTGTACCTGGTTGATATCCAGCATGGAAAATCGTGCAATGGGCTTGGGCCCCAATATATTAAGGTGGTCTGAGATATTCGGACATATCTGTGCTATTTGTAAGTTTTGAAGTGCCTCTTACCATCTCTTACCTACGTGTTTGCTTCATATTGGCTTGACCACTTGCCAACTATCCTGGTATATCCTGGTACTTAATAACTCTTACTGCTGTTCGGTGGTCCATTAACGACTCAACGACCCAGATCGACCCATGGGATCCAAAGATGTCCACGACCTGAGGAGCAGATCGGGGTGAGCTTTCCCGAGAGGCCGCCTCACAATGATAGTTCCATAAAATTCCATAAAGTTCCATGCAATGTCATAAAGTTCCATAAGATTTCATAAAGTTCCATATAGTTCCATATAGTTCCCAATCTCAACCTGAAGAGTTCGGAAGTTGGATGGTGAACCTTTTGCCATGGCCACGTGTTTTAGGTAAGCCATGGTTGTTGTCATGGTGGCTCCGGGCTTTTTGTTGAAGCATGACATCAATGAAGGGGAAGTCTAATTCAACGGCCCATGACTCCCATGACTTTATCAGCAGCCGAAGCGCGTCCAGGCTCAAAAATATCCAAAAATAGCGCAGATCAGTTCACAACACAACAGACAGAATCGGGAAAAAGGGAAATGATGCCACCCATTTTCCAAAAGGAACAACTTGAAACGCCATTCACTGAAAAGACCCGTGTGAGTTCAGATGCCGTTGATGTTGTAGATGTTGTAGCGAGACCATGGAATGGTGGATGGGGTCACAAGCTCGACCCCCCATGCCTATGAGCAGCTTACAAGATGTCAGAATCCAGGGTACTTTCAAGCGACTTACCAACCAAGATACAAACCAACATCAACCCACCAGTAGAAGCAATCCACTCCATCCACCAGTCCTTTTTCATTCGTGGAGGAATGACTTGTGATACCTTGTGTGATATCTTTGATCAAGCACTGAGACCGTCCATAAGACGCCGTGGAGACACGGTGCGGATCGTCGAGGAGTCGCCATGGAAGATGCTGAGCCAAGAGTTAAAAAGAAGAAGATCAAGCCTGGCTCTTTCCAGGGCCTTGGGCTAAGCTCACCGACCTACAAAGCCATTATGAGTAGCTTGTTTTGAAACTGTTTCACACAGCTTTAATTAACAATATTAACATGCTTTAACTTAGTAAAGGTGTCTTGAAGCTTTGCCAAAATGACCTGAACAGTTTTTGCAAGCATTAGTTTCCAAAAAGTTGTGGGGACCAAGTGACGAACGACTTGGAAGCTACGCCCAATTCTAAGGGGAATGGGAATGGAAAATACACAGAGATTATAATATAAACTATTAAACAATTATATAACCCCTGTATTTTTTTCCTATGACATATTTTATTCCATCTTATTTCCCCTGAGGAATGGGCTACAAAGTGCCCACTCCCATCCAGCGCAAGACGATTCCAACCATTTTGGAAGGTCAGGACATGGTGGCTATGGCCCGCACGGGTTCCGGCAAGACGGCAGCCTTTCTGATCCCCATGGTTGAACGCTTGCAGAGCCATTCCACCTCCGTGGGCTTCCGCGGTGTGGTGCTGTCACCCACCCGGGAACTCGCGATGCAAACGGCCAAGTTCTGCCGACAGCTCTGTAAATTTGGTGACCTGCGATGCTGTTTACTGGTGGGAGGACAAGGAATGGAGGCACAATTTGAACATTTGGCGAACAACCCTGACATGGTCATTGCCACCCCAGGCAGATTGATGCATCACATTTTGGAGGCAGAGCTTTCACTGTCTCGGGTGGAGATCTTGGTTTTTGACGAAGCAGATCGTCTCTTTGAGTTAGGTTTTGCGGAACAACTACAAAAGATTCTGGATGCAACACCCACATCTCGACAATGCTTGTTATTCTCAGCCACCTTGCCAGCACAGCTGGTCTCCTTCAGTCGTGCTGGAATCAAAGACCCAGCCTTTGTGCGCCTAGATGTAGAGACTTCACTTAGTGAGTCGCTGGATCTCTGGTATTTGTTCATCCGGACACTTGGATTTGCTCTTGATTTAGTCATTTTCCCATTTGTCAATCAGAATAATCAGTCAATCCCAACAGAAATGGGGAATCTATAGGAATCTATTAGGAATCTATAATATAGGAATCTATAGGCTTATAGGAATCTATAGACATTTGATGACACGTGGTGAATTTTTCAGAGCCATCTTCTTCGCAAATCCCAGGAAAGATGAAAAAATTGCAGCTGCCATCTCTGTTCTGCGGCGCTTTCATCGGGATGAGAAGACCACCATCATGCACTTTGGCAGAGCTTGACGAAGGGTAGCATCGAAGATGTAAGAAATGATCAACATTTCTCAGAATTGGCTCATTGTTCAATGGACACATTGCAAAACCATTTCATTTCAGTGTTTTCCAAAGCTGAGTTTCCTGGGTTGTCCAAATTGATCACGCAACCAATTCACATGAGTCCTGTGTATTGGATCACTTTACTGGGCCGTGATCAGAGCCGGTTTATGGAAATTTCCTCGGCTCAACATAGCTATCCCATGGCAACCTATGGCATCCCCAATATTCTCCGTTTCATTGGCTGTTTGAGAGGAATCTGCTAATCTGCAAATCCCGGTCAGATATCACAGATATCTCAACTTCATTCACATTCTGGACGCCTTCAGGGTAGTATAAATGGCCATTCAATCGGTCGATGCTGGTATTGCACAGGTCTGTCCTACTTAGTCCTACTTGGCTTGTAGATTAACTCGCTGGCAATTCAAACATAATAAGAATGGATGACCACTTCAAGATCCCAAAAATTCTTGACTAATCCATACTAATCCCAATATTCTCATGAGATCCATTGGAACAGGTTTGATAAGTTAAGTTTACTATAGTTTCATCCCAATTCTTGTAGACAGACAGCCATAGGCACACTAGATTTGAAAATTATGACCTTCGTATTTCGGGAAAGATTGCCACGTCATGCCACGTCTATATCCAATTGTGTCTCTTTTGCCCAAGTTTTACGGTGTGGAATTTGCTGGTCCATGACCAGATTAGATTCCCAAAAGCACAGCAATATGCAACAAACAGTTTGCTCTCCTAATACTTCCCATGTTCGATAATTTTTAATGAAATCCCCTTGGTGAGATCCCCCCAGTGAGGGTTCTTCACCAGCTGGCAAGGTTTGTGGCCACCAAGCACCACGTGGAGTTCTTTGGCGAGCTGCTCCAACAGCAGGGCCTGCCAGCTGCCATGGTCTATGGCACCATGGACCAAACGGCTCGTCAGGAGCAGGCGAATCAGCCAAAATGGCGTGGAAATCCAAGTTTTCTTTCTATTTCTACTATTTTCTACTTATATAGTACTTGGTTTAAAAGGAACTGTTCAGAACATAATAATTACCATCAAGAAACAAATCATAAAAAGGTGGATTTGTGATCTGGACAACATAAAATTACCATTAATGGATAGATAAATGATGGGTTTGCCATTACCATTTCTTTAAATAGAGGGTAATGGGATATATCTCATGGATGATCCAACTGGAATGGAAAGGCGAGTAGATGGTTTGAAATTTGTATGGCCCTTGATATATTCCAGTTGTGTTAATGATGCATAATATATGTACACATGCATATGTCTATATTCTATCAAAAACATTCATAGGAGGACACCAAAGGTCGTTGTTGTTTGACACCTTTGAGATCCTTTTAGACATGCCCACATTCCCACTTGCTGTTTTCTGCCCGAGATGGGTTCAGGCAAGCATGTGGTCGTGTTTTCTTGTGGCAGGTTGCAAAATTTCGAAAGAAGCAAGCAAGGATTCTAGTCACCACAGATGTGGCGGCTCGTGGTGTGGACATTCCACTGCTGGACCATGTGCTGAATTTCGACTTTCCCTCAAGTGCAAAGCTGTTTATTCACAGGCCGGGGATATGGGACATGGGAGAAGAAGACGGCTAGTCATATTTGGGGAGGATCTGAGGATACGGATCATTCTCCAACTTAACTGAATTATACAGAATTTATGAATATCTAGTGTATATATAATAATGTATGATGATACAATATGTAGTTTGGTTAGATAGGCACATAGGATCAGATAGGTAAATTAGATTGATAGGTACGTAGATAATACACCTCTTATATATATATATATACAAACAAATTTAAACTACATAAATTAGTTAGTTGCATACATATATAAATATATATAATATCCTGGTAAATATGCTATGACTCAAACATCTATCGACAGCAGGTGTGGCCGTACAGCGCGCGCGGGGCGCTCGGGGCTGGCGGCATCACTGGTGACGTTGGATGACTTGCCATACACTGTGGAGCTAATGACCCGGGGCGCAGAAAATCTTGGGTTTTCTGTTTTGTAATGGACAATACATATATAATTATATTTAAACAATTATACATAAATAGTTATATATATAAATATATAATTATATAATTATATAAATAATGATATAATTATATATAATCATATATAATCATATATAATCATATATAATCATATATAGTTATATATAATTATACATATAATTATATTATAATCATATATAGTTATATATGATTATACATATAATTATATTATAATCATATATAGTTATATATGATTATATATGATTATATATAATTATATATAATTATATATAATTAATTATAGATAATCATTATATATATATATCATATATCTATCATTATATATATATATATTTATATATATATATATTATATAATTATCTATATCTATAGTTGTATATAATTATGTATACATAATTATATGTCTATAATTGATTATGCGATGGAATTGATGTATTTTAACGGATTGTTATGGATGTTCATGGAATGTATCGGTCTGTTTGAAAATTTAGAAGCACAACCCAATTTCCAATGGTTTAAACCTCATTTTCCGCATTTAAATTGCTGTAACAGGGGGTATACCCCGTTTTCAGACACACCCATATGTACATATGTAACTATATGAGCTACAGCCAAAATTTAGGTTAATGGACAGTAGTATTCGAGCAGTCTCTATTTTTTTTGAAATTGAGCTGGGGCTTGGAAGACGATAATGCACTCTTCAAAAAACGATAACATTTACTTATATACCAAAACCTGAAAAACGATAATACACTCTTCAAAAAGTGATGACTTGGAGCTATATACCAAATATTGATCGTGGCCCATATACCTATATATATATATATTCTGAATATATGTGTATATACATATATATATATATATATGTAGATTTGTATACATAGATATACAAAGCCAACGGTGACTTGGCCCAGGATTGACAAAAATTGATTGAAAAGCCAGTTTATTAAATCCACCAATTCTATTGGTCCGCTATCCCTATTTAGTTGGCCTGGGGCAAACTCTCCAGAAATATATAGAAATATAACTTATTCATTTGGGGTTGACATTAATCAGGGTCTTAAAACCACCAGAAGTATGATTGTGACCACAGAATTAATTGAGCCAACCGTTGATTCGTTACTTATTCATAGGGGGGTTATCGACCGAACCCCAACTGGTTGGGGATTAGTATGATTCGTGAATCTGCAAACCAGTTTTTCATGGGATACGGGTAGTTTTCATGGTTCGATGAAGCAATTAAAATCCAACCAGCTACATGATCTACATGGCGACCCTTCTATGAGTTAGGATTTGTTTTGACTTGGAAGACATTGCAAAACTTCTTTCCGACAGTACTCTTAGGATTGATGGGTTTCAGGAAAATAGATGGAAGATATATAGATCGAAAATACTATACAGGTTCTGGCCAGTTTCTGTGCCCCAACTTGATCAACACCAAAATGACGTCGAACGGAGATCATGTATGTTGCATTGGGGAAATCAATTGCCATTGAAGTCTTGAAGTCTGGTTCAAACAGCTGCTTCTTTGAACGGAAATGAATCCTTATTTGCTGTAAGGGATTTGCAATTATGGTTGCTAAACATTAATTTCTAAACTACACTCGCATTAATATCCCGTTGGATGGGAAAGGCTCCATGAGAACATCCCATTTGGATGGCTCGGTTTCTGTTGGGGGATCATTAGAACCTGAGATGTGCGAGAGCCCTGAACTTCCAGACCGAAAACCAATGGTTGTTTATCCCTGGGAGCATTTGTTTTTCCCACATGACAGATATGAGGTGCAGGGTGCGGAAACATTCATTGACTTTTGTTTCTCTGAGTTCCGAGTGTATAATAGTAATGACAATAAGAATGAAAGAGCAATAACTTAATGATAGTAATGATAGAAACAATATGTTCCTCTTCTTCAAGGAAGCCCTGTCAGGGAATGATAATCCTGTGGAACATAGAGAGAACCAAGCTCTACCCTCCAGTATATAAATGAACAAAAGAACTATGGAGAAAGCAATTTTCATGGAGAAGGCCATTTTAATGATATACAAATGGTGGGTTTTCGATGTCTATGTTAAATTACCTGGGGGGGTTATTCAATGGATCGGTTTATAATGGTTTATGCAAGGGATTTTTGGTCCAGAAATTGCAGGGTCCTGTAATTCCCCTCCGACCAACTCTTGGAATTCTTTCATGATAATTCCAGAAATATTAGGACTCATCAACCAGGGTCACGAACTGCTTGTGTTTCCCAAGATGCTCATTGATGCTGTCGAGTTTTTGAACAGGCAATAGCCAGATCCGTGGTGAGGGCGAAAAATCTTGGGATCCACTATACAAGTCTTGGAAATGATTGACTATTTTGTTCATGGGATGGATTCACTAAACCCAAAATAAAACAATAGTGATGATAACAATGATAATGATCATGATGGTAATACTCATACCAACATATCCCAACATATAATAACAACATCCACAGTTTTGAGAAACTGTGCCACCAAGGACCTTTCTGGGACACAAGTTGCAGCTTCCGGGTCAGGATGATTCGGATCGGAAGACTCCAGTCATCGGCGCCTTACCACCCTTGGATCATGAAATGGAAGCCATCAGTGGCATCATCACAGAAGCACCTCGGATTCAGCATGCTTGAGCCAAATTGCAGTTATGTAGTTGTATAATATGTAATAATATGTAATATAATTATTATATATGTATGTAATCATAATTAATAATACCTAGGAAAACCATGGAAAACGAAAAGGGCGAAACAAGTTGCCCCAGAGGCTCTTTGGTGCCTCAATTGATTTGAGGCCTTTTCATTTTGCTCAGGCGTGTTTAATTTTGCTGAGGTTTGTTTTTGTCGTCCTCACTTTTTCGTTTTTTCTCTGTTCTAGGATGGGTACATGATAGCGGAACTTGTGTCAAGTTCAAATATACCGCCTATACCTGCCAGCACAAAGTCTCGCTCAAGCCAATTCCAAATCTCAACAGGGTAACATCACCCAAAACTGGGGGCATGCTTCCTGGGATGAATTAGACGTGTTGTTTGAATTTGATTATGTCACCATATGTCGCCATTCTCTCACGCTCAGTTGGTGAACTCCCCTTTGATGTTTCTTTGTTGGCCTCAAACTCACTCCTGCGGCTGAAAAAAAAAACATGGGGCATGGCTTCCAGGAGGGCTCCATGTTGATGAGCCTTCACAAGTCCATGTTGGCCTCCTACAATTTGTACAACAAGACTCGCCCTTCAGCGTCCAAGTCCTCAGTGGCCAGGGCCAAACAGTTGCTGGAGGAATGTGGTGGTGCTGCTCAGCTACAAAGTATGCTACATCCTTCGTTCAGCACCGAAGAGTCGGCAAAGCAGCATGGTCACCAGCCAGGACTTGAAGACATGTTGTGTTTTCACATGTCACCCCTAATGTTTCTTCACATCTTCACTGGCTGTTTAATGGGCTGGTACCATTTTATATCATCACGAAGCGACCCCCTGATGATTCAACCATTTTTTTTTGTTTTTCCGGGGTTGACATCGGAGATGAACATCCAGTGGTCAGTGAGGTGGTTTGTGGAGGAAACCATCGCAGGGCTGGTCAAAATAATCATGTCAACATCATTTGGTAACGACCGCCATGTTCCCATGAACTTCGCTGGCGAACGTGGATTGCCATGGTTTCTTGTTAACACCTGGGCATGCACAGCATCCAGGATCTGCGATCACCTCCAGTTCGGATATGTCTTACATCCGAACTCTGCGAGGTTTTCGACCCAAGATCGAGAAGCTCGGGAACGTTTTGTCCGTGAATGCTATGCGCACCATGGAGCAAGCCAAGTTGGATGCTGCTGCGGTCTCTGCCACAGTGTCGCCAGAGGAAACTGAAGCCATCTTTGCCAAGCAAACAAAGTCCAGGGCGCCCTCCCCCGCCGCTGATGATGATGACTCCACGGCACACACTGCGGGACCATCCGTGAAACCTCAGCGTGATAAGCCACGAATCTCCAAGAAGGCTCGGAAGCAGGGCCGACACTTGGTTTTGCCATGTTTTGCAAGCATCTTTGAATGATACTGTATGATGCTGTATGATGCTGTGTTTTGTGCAGTGGGAATTCTGCAATTCAGAAAATCTGTACAGAACACTGGTGGTTTTTTCCACATGTTGTGTCACACCTACCAAGGACAAGGTGGAGCTGTGCACGACGATGGAGACTTTGATGTGAAAGTCTATGGTGATTCCAAGCGGGAAGCTGAAAGTCACCTGGCTTGAAGTGGCTTGAAGAGGATGCGGCTCAAGAACTTGGTCCGGCACAAGCTGAGGCACAACCATCAAGATGGGAGTATAGCCTATGATTTATGATGCCTATACATCAACTCTGATTCTGTTAACTTGCTTTTTGATGCTTGTTGTGTCAGCAGTGACTTAAGGATTTAGGAGGTTCTGACACGATCCCAACAACACATCTACTGACACTTTGAATGTGTCCAATCCAAGGGGCCGTATACAGATGTGTTTTTCCTTTGTTGACCATATCTAAACAACCATGAGATACATGGCTGTGGTATGGTCGCGGTGCAAGATCCGACACACCAACTTATGTGGTAGTTTCTGACATGTCAACATCTACTTCTCTCCGCATTGATTCTTGGAAAGCCGCATATGAGTGAGGTGCTATCATGTGTTATCCATGTTTACCCACGGCATTTTTGCATTTTTTGCCAATGCATTTCTGCAGATCTCTGCAGAAAAACAGCCGAGGTGAGCAGTTCTATCTGAGCACTGCAGTGGATCTCACTGATGAGGCTCGAGAGCGAGGATTCGATATGGAGCAGCACCACAGCCGCAGCCTTGGCAGGTGATATCCCTAGCCATCACATAGCCACTATAATACCTATAAAATATAATATGTTTATGTTACATATAAAACAGTATAATTACTCGTGCCATGGGTAGGGGCCAACCCCTGGCTCATGGTCATCATTTTCGAGTCCCAGAGTCCCGACTTTAACCAGTAGAACCACTCATCGTTGCCTTTTTTTTCCAAATTTCCTCAGATTGCTTAGGTATCAGATGGATCTTTTGCCAGATGATTCCTCGGATATTAAGAAGGCAAAGAGCGTGATGCGGTGGGACGCCAAGCGCAAGAAGTATTTGCCCACCATGGTCACTGTGGATGGCAAGGCTCTGAAGGGCCAGCGTCGCAATGAGAGCGGTAAGAAGGTCAAGGGTGAGGCACAGAAAAGTATCATGGCACGCAATGAATGCGCTTGGAAGATCCAACACGATTTGTTTTGCTGAGTTGATTTTAACTTGCGAGGATGTCGATGAGGATGAGGATGAGGATGATGATGATGATGATGATGATGACGATGACCACCACCATGTTTGGATAAATTGCGGGAAATCTCTAGAAGAATATGTTTCCAATAGATATAGAGGAATGTGGTGTTCCATTTGACTTTCGTCCCGTTTTTTCAGTAATGTGAAAACATGTGGGAGGTTCCCTAAATCCCAAATCAAATTATCCAAAATTACTGTAGACAATTTTACTATTGAAATCCATGGTTTTGGGGTACCTCCATTTTAGGAAACCTCCATGTTTATCCGCAACTGCCGGCCAAACATTTGTTTTGCTGGATGGCTGTCAGGTAACATCTACGAGAAATGGTCCAAGGCTACGAAGCGGCGAATTCAAAAGGTTGGGGAAGTGGAAGATGTCGATGCCCTCGGCAAACTGAGGACTGGTTGGTTTTCAGGGATTCCCCTTTTTTTGTTAGAGTATTCCGGATATTTCCGGATGGTTGACCGGGGTTTGAGATGAACCAGCAGGCTGGAGTTTGATGATCAGAAAACCATAGAAAACCATAGAAAACCATAGAAAACCATGAACAATCATGAACAACAATGATCATGAAATCCCCACCAGCGAGTGGAAGCAACCACTGAAGTATAGGTGTGGGCAGTGATCAACTAGATGTTTCACGATTTTCGCAGGGACCCAATCTCACCAAGTGTTGGCAATTTTCGGCCACGTGTTTGATTAGGCATATATCATTCGTGCGCCAAGTAAAACATAATTGCCTTCCTGTAATCAAACATGGCAATGGGAAATCCTCCACAAACAGGCATTTAAGATGTTAAGCTCGTCCAAAAGTGGATGATTTTCCATTGCCATGTTTGATTGCCAGAGGAAGTGCCAGAGAGCCAATGTCCGGAAAGTGGTTTGTGAAAGGCATGATGTCTTTGAGGAGTCATGAGACACAACAATCAGAGAGGCAAACATTGGGGGACCCAAAAAACCATGAAAAACCGCCATTTCAGCTGATGGAGATAATATGCTGATGGATAATGTGTGGATATTCATGGTCTAGTCATGGTCTCGTCATGTCAATTTCTATAGGAGAAATGACATGAAATCTCCACTACAAGGACACGCCTATCATTCGTGTCCTCACATTTCTCCTATGCCAAGTGATTGATGCTTGTTTCTGGTTTGAGCTGCCCAAAAACTATCATCACTTCCAAGTGGCTATGGATCAAAACGTAAGGCCTAGGGCCTAGGCCTAGTTGTATTCAGAATAGTCTTCTACAAACCGACACCTAAGTCAATTTCCATTTATAGATGGTTTTCCCGATAAAACCTCCATTCATAGAGGCTTTCAATTGCCATGTTTGACTCTTAGATGGTATTTAAAATTATTTAAATGTATCTAACACATCGACCCCCAGTGAATTTGATGAGCAAATTTCACCAGATCCAGGAAGACACAATCGAACACCGTGGACTTCGATGCCGCCGGAGAAGTGGAAGATCCGACGGTTCGAAAGCCGATTGTGCCCTGGAAAATCCTTGGGTGTGTCTGGAAAGGAAAAGGAAAACCCTCGAAATCCAGTAGTTAATCATAAATGATTTAATTATCCCAGTAAAAATGACATGTTTTTTTTGGTATGACCCAACTTGACACATCTACTGTTGAAATGTTTGGAATATATATATATATATACACATATTCTTCATCATTCCCCATACCATAAGCCATAATCGTAGGCCAAAGATGTGGTTCGAAGATGCTTGAAGGGTTTACCGTATTTCACTAACAGTATCTATAAGTGATGTTAGAAATCATGCGGAATCCGGAGATGTTTGTTTGGAGTTTGGTGAACATATCATATTGTACAACAATACAATACACTAATACGCCGTAATATGCATCTAAGTTTATCCATGTATTCATGTGTTCCATTGAAAGGTTTGACATGTTCAGGATGACTGATCCAAATCATTTCAATGATTTTCGAAGTCCCAAAATCCGACTCACACAGGATAGGTTTTAGTGACAAAATGATGCTCGATCTTCTGCCCTCTGACTGGGATGATGTCTTACTTGAGCCGCGGCTTCAGCGATCAGGTACCTTTCCATGGGAAGGTGTCCGAGCAATATTTGACACACAAGCAGAAGAGGGCGCTGAACAAGCGAGCCAAGTAACTGATTTGCAGAAGCAAAGTCAAGTCGCGTTCCCGTTGATTTTCCCCATCATTTTCCCCATGGATATCCCCAGTGGCTTCAACTTACCCTTGGGATCATGGGATATCCATGGATCGTGGCTGTCAGCGCCAAGGCTGGATTCTGTGTTGGAAGGAGAAGGGAAGAAGGAACTGAAGACCCCACAGCAGATCCAACTGGAAAAGAAGCAACGCGAGAAGAACAAGTTGAAGCAAAAACCCTGGCTACGAAAGCAGCGGGCCAAAGAAAACAAAGAGGCCCGCATGAAAAAGCGAGAGGAACAGCAGATGCGTCCCTCGTCAGCCTATCTGATCAATTTTTTGGAATGTTTTGCCAGAGTTGAATTTTGGGTCAAGGAGGGATGGTGACCCCACAAGGAAGTTGAACATAGTCAACTCTATGTAGATACTATCACTAACACGTCAGTTTTTCCACTTTTTCCCCGTATGAATTCTCCACTCCCGGACTAGTCAGTGACTCGTCCGCAAGAATCATTTCACTTTGTATTTTGGTGCAAGGCTACGGTGCCCGCACCAAAGCGAAGATGCTGATTTTCGAGGGCCCAAGGCAATGGAAGAAGCGCAAGTCTGCGCCGCAGAAAGGCTATGGTTCGCGGCACAGTCTTTAACTGGGCACGGGAAGAATCATGAAACGATTGGCCCAAGGAAAATAAGTGTAAGAAAATATGTAAGTTTTCTATGTTTTCCTGACCCAGCCATCTCTGGTGAAACCTAAGCCATACCACAGTGCGTAGATGTGCGTAGCTTGATAATGACCTTTGACTGGAAAATCCCACAAAATCCCCAGTCAGCCGGAAAGTGATCGCCTGCTGTCCCATTGATATTTGAAGGATTTTGCAGGCAATCCTGGCTGATTCCCTGGATTAGTAAGGGTTTCTACAGTGTCCATCAAAGAGAATAAGATGTTTGGCTTAGATTTGAATTCTTCAGTTTCGTGGTGACAGCCAAATTCTGCAAGAGGTTCTCATCTCTTCCTACTACTGCAGTATTTTGCTTCATCAATGGGACCTTGCAGGGTCAGGTCTATCCAGTCCCTTTCGTGGAGTTTCACCCGCGCAACGCGACGTGGAGAAAGGGCTGACACCTGGGATATACTTGTGGGACCCATGGGAATGAAAGTCAAATTTGTTCTCCCAGGAAACCACTGATGTTCGAAGATGTTGGTCATTGTTTTGTTTTAAAGCAGATTGAACCATGCTGTTTTGGGGTACTTGTTTCTTTCTAATGAACTGTAGTGTTTGATGATCCCAATTCATTTGCTGAACTATCTCAAAATGATAAATAATGCACCTCAAGTTATGTGGATGGCATGATTATGGCCTTACCATAGCTTCAAGCATCGCCACTGCAGCTGCCAGGATTGTCACAAGATCTATTTATCGACCACCGCCGCAGAACATATGGTCAGGCGACGCATATACCCAAAGGTTTGGGATGATTTGGATCCAACATGAAGGCCACTTCCAAGAATTGGTTGAAGTGAAAATCTACACCCCGACATCCCTTATGTTGATGCCACCTTACATGACCCAGGGCTCTTTCTCTGTGGTGCCACAGCGACCAGACATGTATGTGGAATATATATACATTGAATATATGGCATTGTTTAGCTATGGCTATGCCATTGAATGATTCTACATGATATCATATCATTTTATATGACATGCCAATACAGACATTCTAATACTATGTTCTTAAAGACTTAAACAATCTTAAGGACATGATCGGATTTGTATATCATACAATCCATGCATTTCAACTCTGACTCTGTGCATTTGACGGCAACGTGTGTCCGACAGGCGGCGCGATGGACAGCCCTTCGATAAGAGCAGTGCGCCTCCCATGGCTGGGTTCTAGCGATCAGTCAGTTGTGTTGACGTTGCGTATACGTTAGGAAATCAAACTGAAACTAGGGAACTGTATATCAAGTCTTGATGGTTTATCATCATTCATGATGTTTTTCCTTCAAAACTGCTATTTGGGGATATTTGGGGTGTGTTTGTCCCATTTTCAGACACGCCCCAAATATCCGAAGATAGCTTCAGAAGGCTTGTGACCTTCTGTTCATAATGTTTCACAAAGCTTCCATCTGTATTTTCATATTATTTCATATTGATGGGCATGAAGTTTAGAAACTTGCTTCGTCACCAAGAAATTTCGGTCAGCGGGCCTCATGTCGACTCCGAAGTCCACCAGTAGATTGAGTTTTTTCGGGGCTGAAGTCCACGACCCAGAGAATTCCACTGACTTTGATATAGTTTACTAGTTGAAACCATGAAACTTATGGGATCCTCCAATTTAGCTCTGGGTCTCTAGGAATGGGTGAAAGGATCATTCCTGACGGTCACGAAACTGTGCCAGTAGCCGTGACACATCTGAGACCTTTCTGAGACCCAACAAGTCATTGGTGCTATGAGGCTACTACAGTCAGCCTGATGACTACGAGCCCATTTTTCAGGAAGTCGGTAGCTTTTTTGCAGACTGGGAGTTCAGATGTTGGTCAATCATGGTCAATCTCAATATTGATTCAATATTGACCCATACACAATATGACATCATATGACGTCATACGTCATGTCCACAGTTTGATCGAAGCCGGAGCAGGTCTCAAAGTTTGACCCCAACATGTTGCAACGAATCTCGGAGATGTGTCTGTAGGTCAACCATTTTTGCACTTTTAAGGTCCTTAAGGAGTCCTTACCATTTGCCAGAATGTGTCTCCAGAAGAATTCTACTTGGCTCCTTCCCACATCTATTCATTGCCCCGAAAGCTGGGCAGGACACTGTGTTGCCATATGCCACAGTGGTCTTGAATGGTATGTACTGGGATGAGACTCGCCTGCGATGTGCGCGCTGGGGGATGCTTGGGATATATGCCAATTAGTTTCCACCTGGCCAGTTTGAGATGCAGTTTTGGGGTTTCCATGTTATCAGGTTTTTAATCTGAAGGGTACTTCAGCCGAGTCTTTTTTGGGGGACAGCATGTGAATTTATTGCTTTCGTCACCGATTCGAACACATCCGAGCACTCACCTCTCAGCAACCTCACGCATCTAAAGCAAAATAAGGTGTTTGTTTTGAGAGCTGGAAACCAATGATTGGGCTTCAGAATTGAGGGTTACAGTAGTTCCGAACTGGGATATCTTGATCTACATCAGGAGGAGTGATCCTATAGTAGGCAACGGTCACTTCTCCCATGTTCTTGGGTTCATCTTGTGTTCATGGATGGTTGTATGCCCCTTTGGGAATTCGTTTGAGTGTGTGTGTGTGTACCGAAAGCAAAACAGTTCAGCGTGAAATGAGGATGCACATGCAGATTTTTTGAGGGCACCTTACATGCAACATTTCCCCATTTAGATAATAGTTGGCTTATGCTGACTTGCCAGTTTTCCAGCCAAATTTCCCACCTGCCCTTCATCCAGAAATACGCAGTGTATTTCAGTGCCCCTATCCCCATCCACACCCCCGTGTTGGTCGAGGGTCGCAGATACATGATATACTAATATAATCTGATATATATATAATATGTATATGATAGATTATATATATATATATTTAAATGTATATTACATATAAAAATATTATATGTATATATATATAATATTATATATATTATATTAATATATATATATATATTGTATATATACATATGTATAGTATATATATATTATGTGTATATATATCATATATTCCATGTATGTATATATTATAGTGTATTATTATATTACATATGTATGATTATATGTAATATATACATATTATATTAAATATTTGATTATATCATATTATATTATATCATATTATATATATGTATGTATATATGAATATATATATATATAATGTTATATTGCATTATATTATATTATATTATATTGTATTATATTATATTATATATAATATTATATTATATATAGTATAATATATTATATATTATATTATATATTATGTTATATATATTACATTATATATTATATTATATTATATACTATATTATATATTATATTATATATTATATTATATATTATATTGTATATTATATATTATATTATATATTATATTATATATTATATTATATATTATATTATATAATATATTATATTATATAATATATTATATTATATTATATATTATATTATATTATATTATATTATATATTATATTATATACTATATTATATACTATATTTGATTATATTTTATTATATATTATTATATATTATAGTTGATTATATTATATTATATATTATAGTTGATTATATTATACTATATATTACATTATATTACATTTTATTATGTTATATTCTGTTTATGTTATATTTTTCTTATATTATAATATATTATACTATATAATATTATATGAATGTATATTTTAGATTATACTATATTATATATATACGTATATTACACAGGCTGCGCAAGTATATACATATATAGTCCGTGGACTCATTGGTTTTAGAGACATTCTATGAGAAAACATGGACGAATCAGGAGAGATTTGCCGGTGCCAGCGCACGGATTCCTGGCATCTTACCGTTACACGACTGAGGCTCGGTTTCCTCGTCTCTTTTCGACGCAGGTGGGATGAGATCAACGAATGGCAAGGGGATGTAGGTGGTTTAGCCTATATTAGGTAATTACCCTCTGGTAAACTAACACAACTAATTATGGAAAATCACAATTTTTAATGGGTAAATCAACTACGCATGGCCATTTTCAATAGCTATGTTAAATTACCAGAGGGTAAACATAGCTACGAAAAATGTCCTACAACAATAGATGATCCATGACCTATTTTCCAAAGCTTTGTTGAAATGCCTGAACCAAACTCGGTTTACACATTTGTTTGGTGGTTTCTAATCGATTTGATCCTAGGATGGAGTGGGCTCAATGGTCACCAGCTGATGCAGACCTCACTGTTCACAGATTGTTGCTTAATATGGACTAGTTCACCCAAATCAGCAGCACAAACCAGCACAAACCAGCACAAAGGAATGAAAATGACGTATCTTTCGAAATCTTGGGGATACTTTGAAACCCCAAGCAGTTGACTCGGCTTGTTCAACTTGTGAATGCACATTCAGCCACACTCACCTTCCAGTTTGTTGCTTTCGACCCTGGTTGGAGCTTTGATTGAACCCAAGTCGGTATGATGCCTAGCTGACGCTCATTTCTGCGCAAATGAAGGTGATGCGTAGACGTTTCTTCTATACCTGGTTTGGCTGAACATGGAGAAATGTCATATCGCACATTTTCACACGAAAGACTACTGCTTGGAGGTTTCCAACAATTGAATAAACCTATATGCTGTAAACATCTACCCACATCCACCAACGTCGGTGAAGGACCTGCATCGTCACGCGGTGAATGGACGGGACAAGCTTCTGGGGGCTTGAGACTCAGTGCAGAGCAGAAAGCCTTGTAGAGAATTGTTGATTGGCTATGATTGGGGAGTATACAGAAATAACATCAAAAAAATAAAGAGTTTGCTGTTTACTCTTGTGTAATTAATCTTGAGGTTATTTGAGTGCTATCACTTATCACTATCTTATCACTCTTGTCAACCATAGTTGGTATATCAACGTTTATCAATTCAATTGGTTGGGGTCATGAACTGAAATGTTTATGGGAATCTGAAACGAATGGTGAGGATCTCTGAGTCCCAGTCAAGAGATTGGTGTGTCAATGGGCTATCATATCATGTAATATCCACAAAGTGCTTGGTTTAATCGCACAAAAATGATGATTAACTATGGGATGGAATATGATGGAATTGCCTATCCCTGATTTTTTCAGACGCCAAATGATTTGCTTGAGGATCTGTAAGGACTCCTAGTGCTCCCGGCCGTAGCTCTTTCGCGCCATTCACGCCTTGCCAAGGTCTGTGATATCACCTGCGATGCAGACGGTTCCGTACCCACGCGTCAGTTTGCAAGCATCGAGCAGCCTTTTCACATTCTGAACGTGCTTGGCTTAGCTTGGCAATACTGAATACTGATCAAATGTACAGTAGGTAAGGGTCCCAACATTCGGGATTGCACCAGTCGGCTGGATCTGGAGCTTGATCGCAGTGACACCCTCTGGTAAACAAACAGTTTGCTATTGAACATGGCCATAGAAATAGTGGATTTTCCCATTAAAAAAAGGTGATTTTCCATAGTTATGTTAGTTTACCAGAGGGTAGTTCCTGCATATTTGGAGACTCTGTTCTTGTTTCACTGTTTCACTTTATCTTACTTGTGCATGGAGGTCGGAAGTATAGAGGAAACACACACACACACTTGAAAGACATGTTTTTTTTCATATGGCTGCTACTTTAAAACAAATGCTCAGGCGAGTTTCGGCTGTCCATCCCTTCCAGTGAGCAGATCTGTTTGGGATGGATGGCTAAATAGTTCACTCAATTATGGTTAGCTCAAGTATCTCTTCTTGCGGCCTAAGATTCTTATTCTATTCATGTCTATTCCAATTCCAGTTTCCAGGCGGTATTCACGTATATTCAGATTCACCACACCAGTTGTTTTCTACTCGAGTAGTATTGGTATTGATTCCAATATCTTCAAATATTCGAAAAATCTCATGTACGCGAATTTTCTATGTTCAAACTCCAGTGAATACGGTGTTTTTACCGCCATTAGCTTTACCATTTTCTCCATGGCAGCGCTTTTTTGAGGCAATGACCGAAGAGATCTCCCCGTGCTTGGATGAGTCGCTTGGCCATACCTGAGAAAATGGTGATTTCAATTGATTTCATGTGATTTCATCCATGATTAGTCCATGAAAATCCACTGGAATCCACTGAAATCCAGTGGAATCCACTGTTGCAGTCTCACGCAAATCCATTTATATATATATATTATATATATTATATATATATATATATTAGGCTCACTCAATCGATTTCTAATGATTTGCTGGTGTCACATTTGTGTAGTGTCCGAAAAGTGCCAGGGTATTCCCCAGAAAAAAAAAAATATATATTATATATATTATAATTATATATATATATTATATTATATATATATATTTTATATATTATATATTATAATTATATATATTTATATTATATTATATATATATGTGTTACGATATCTTTTGTCCTTTTTGGTAATTAGGGGTGCGCATGTTGTATAGTTGGGAAATGTTGGGAAAATTAAGGGCGAGCAGTTGCTGCTAGAGGATGGGTCAGAATTATTGAGCCCCGAAAATGCTTTCAGATCTGAAATTGGCAAATTGTGTGGTTTGTTGGTGCAGCTGGTACCTCAATCTTAGGCGGTACTGATGTGTGTATACAGTAGAGTCATAGATAGATACTTGTGATGCCAGATTAGATGGGGTGACCTTTTAGCTACACAACTCGGTGAAGACATTGAGTCAGACATATGCTACCCTGTTACAAGAAAAATAAGTTTTGTTGCTCGGTATCCAGAGTTAGTCACAATATCAATATCATCATGGCGTGATACCCACTGAACAAGGGAGTATAATTATAGCAAACTTGAGTATTCAACTGTCAAAGATGCGGGTTTAACTGGTAAACCCACAATGTTTTTGTTGTTTGCCAATCATGGAAGATGGACATCCCAGTATGGAAGCCACGTCTATCATCCAGCTTAGCCAATATAGTCTCGTCTCCAATGTTTGGAAACACCATAATTCGGCACTTTGTCAAAGTCATCAAAGCGTTCGATCGACATCATGACAATTCATGACCAGGGGGTTCACAAAAGGCCCCCTCCAAGGCATGACAGGACAGTTTTACAGAAACGATGAAGGCTATAAAGGTACTGGTTGGATAGGATGGTTGCTTAATCTGACCTCGAAAACTGAATTCGAATCCATCAATGTAGGTTTTAACGAGGATATGCTGGTCATTACGGCAAGATTCCTACCATGATCAATTTCGGGCCCTAGCCATGACCGGTCACGCCGCGCCTTGCTCACCGCCCAGTCCGGGGATCCTGTTCCATGCGGTGGATCACTTGCCATCCGAGCTGCCTAGAGAGGCGCGCGGAGTCGATGGATCCGGTAGCGGGGATGTCCTATAGTGATTATAACTGGTTGGCGGTTTCAAACATGTCTTATTTTTCCATATATTGGGAATAATCATCCCAACCGACTCATATTTTTCAAGATGGTTAAAACATGTTAAAACCACCAACCAGTTATAATATGTTATAATATATTATATAACTGTGATACGTTGTGGGATGAAATTATGGTAAGAAACTCAAACAGGCCCAAGCCAGAGAAATGATGGCGATACTTGAGACATCAAACATTTTCAGACCTTTTTGGCGCGGTGGTCGTATCGCTTTGTAACACTTTCATTTCATAGACGTGACTTCCCGAATAAGAACAAACACATCCATCAAATGAGCAATGCTGGTTTCTCGGTTTCTGGAGAACCGATAAGGCCTTCTGTGTTTCATGGGGGCACGCCACAGCCCACGTGGATTTTTTGGACCAGAATGGCCAGTCGTTTCAAGCTGCTGTTTACTTCCTTGTCCCCCAGTTTAGATGATGTCATTGAGCCAGTTGATTAAGATGATATGGTTATTATGGATTAGTATTATTATATAATGTATATATACATATCATATATATATATTATAGTTTTAATAGGAATAATATATATAAATATATATTTAACACATTCTTTCTCAGTCGACATGACATGTTTCTTAGATTTCTTCGGGTGTTTCTGTTGTGAAAAAATGTCTCCGTTGTCGATGCCGCAGTCCTCGGAACACTTTGGCGATTGCTTGTTGCCTTTCCTTCCCAGTCTGGCCTCGAACCTCGCGTTGGAGCACTAAGTGATGTGTCGATTGCATCGGATGGCGAGAATTTTGGGAAGTTTCATGAATCTCAGAATGGCTTCAAGGGAAAAACAGCATGTAGTTTTTCCATGAAGACAATTCGTTGAATGACACTTCCCCTGTCACTTCAAAGATTGAATCTTCATTCCTTGTAGGATCCCAGAAATAGCTGAGGCCACTATCACCTCTTCCTGGTGCTGCACTCAGAAAAGATGTTTTCGAACATATTCGAAAGATGTCGTTTTACTGGGAATTTGACTGGCACAGACGGGATGAACAATCCCTGGATAGAGAGAGATAGAGGCAAGGCACCAAACAGGTACAGTACATACAGAATCATACAGAGATTCCGGGAGTTTTGTATGTTTTTAAATCGGCTTAATATCAAGCAATTGAGATCCAAGAATGGACCTTCATTCATTGCTGCAATTCAAGAGCTGTATGGTGTTGTTATTCATAATTAGAATTATACAACCACCCCAGATTTATCAATCATTTGGTCACTTTGAGTATGGAACTGACGAAACCATTCATTTTGAGCTGGATGACCCGTCCATTCTTAAAAAAGTGCTATAGCTGGATCATGGTCCCATCATTGCATCCCTGGATTTGCTGAATCTGTTCATGAATTGGGGGCCCAGTCATGGGGTGTATTTCACACATGTTGATCAGGAGATGGGATGCATGAACTTAATCAACCATCATGCATCAACCAAGTCAAACGATCGTTTCGTTCATCCATATCCGATTATCCCAATAAATTGATTGTTAACCATAATCAACTTCACCAAGCAGTTGGTAGCTTTGAAACACTTCTTTCAATGTTCATCCCCGGAAATGGAATGCGACGCCCAAGAGTTATCAGTGGTGTAAGTGGTTGAAAAAACACCATTACTTCATTAGTATAACACATTATCCTAACTGCTTTGTGGTATGCTTATTAGAGGTCATTCGCCACTTCAAAAATGATATGGTTATAATTATATAGTTATAATAATGTTATACTATATATATATACATACACTAATATTACTAACATATATCACTAACATTTACTAACTATGGATATATTCCCTACTGAACACCGATGGGCCACCTGGGCCACCAGGGCCACCTGGCATGCTGAGGTGATGCCCTGGCTGGCTCCGAGAGCTTGCCGAGCCTTTGGCATGGTCGAAGTGTGCTGGGCTGGGGTGAAGACACAGAAGTACTGCTATTAAGTGGGAGAGGATAAGAAAGATCATAGAAGTTATATATAAGTTATATATATAAGTTATATATTATATATATAAGATCATATAAGAAGAAGTGTAGAATTGAAGGGCGCCCCAATTTTGAGGGCATGGACAGCCATCATACCCCAACTGCAGCTATTTTCCAGCCAAATATCCGTAGACAGTAATATCATGAGTGCACACTCAAAAGTGATTGTTTTCCTACTCAAGTAATCATTTCCGTCATTGGAAATTAATCCCTAAATCCCAGTGGGTGGGATTCCATGTCACTACAAGTGAGATTGTCATTTCTATTTGCTTTTCTAGGGGGGTTGATGTCAGTTTATCCGTTTGCATCTGTCATGCGATATCCCATGATTCTCACAGATGTTCACCATATGATCTTATGTATACATATATATATATATACATATGTGTGTGTGTGTGATCTTATCTAATCTTATATATATATAACCTATATGATGATCTGATTCTTTGCAGTTGGGGTATGATGGCTGTCCATGCCAAAATTGGGGCGGGCTTCAATTCTTCGTAATGGTGGCCCCCTCGACCCCAAAGTGACCAGCAGTTTGATATTTTTTTACAATTGTGTGAGCCATTGTGAGCCTATCTTTGTGAACAATGCCAATTTCAACAATGGTGACATGCCTTTGATTTTCTGCATTGGCAAGTTGTTAAGATATGTTCGGATGCTAAAACTGACATGGGATTAAATCTAGGTCCTAGGTTCCCTTATGGCATACCTTATGGAAACTGGGGCCTCGCATTTTGCAGAATGAGCCCAGTGTTGGCCCCAAGTGCTGTTACACTTTTCGCACACATAAAATCAAGAACGCTATCGTGTTCGACGAGTTTGTTTTTGCTTTCCGAAAAAGGCCATGAGTTCGACACTCATTAAAATTCCATTGGATCCCATTAAATCCCATTAAAATCCCATTAAATCCCATTAAATCCCATTAAAATCATTGGATCCCATTAAGATTGGTAGCCACACGTGCCATACCCGCATATTCGCCAGGATGCAGATTCGCGGGGCCATTATCACAGAGGGTGGGCAGTTGGCTCGCGATTACCGTGGGGCTTCCTGGGTGTGGGTGGCTGGAACCGACATTTTAGATCATTTTCAAGGTACCGTATGTACAAGAATGTACAAGACTTGGTTTCCTGTGGTTTTCTTTCACCAATCCTTTATCCTTTGATACAGCTGGTGATGAGATTCACATGGAGATTCCTGGCACATCCCTTTTGGCCAGGCTATATCCAGCAGCTGCGAGGTGTCCGAGAAGGAAAGGCGTGGGCGGGGAGTCATCCCATCTCCCTGATATTCAACACCCCTATGGTATGGTCCCAAGCATGTGTGGTTTCTGTGGGGTGTTTACTGTAGTATGCATGGGTGATGGGATTATTCCTGACAATCAGCTGCGTATGATCCCTGAATGATCATGAATGATCCCTGATGTGAGGGGTACCATGTAGACTCACTGTAAATGGACATTATCACATTATCACACTCTTGCACACTGTAGTGTTGAGTCAAGAAGGGGTCGATATATATATATATATATGTATATATATATATGTATATGTATATATATATATATATACATAGCTGGATCAAGCTGGATCTTGATCTACTCAAGGCAAAAAAATGCCTCAAGACATGGAGAAGCCTAGAGATAAAAATGGCCATGGAATCGACCATTTCTATAGACACTCCCATATCGACAATCATAGGTAAAATAGGTCTGGATAAATTATAATGACCTCACTGCAACGGTATTGCAACGTCACTGTAATGATGGTCAGTAAGGGATACTTATCCCCAAATTGCCTAAAATTGTTTATTGGATTTCAATGGAGTTCAGGTGAACTATATATGACATATTTTTTCCAGATATAGGTATCATCAAGGTCTCAGCTACAGGTGGTTGATGCAGTGGAGGAGAACATTTCCACCGTCCCGATGCCTCCCGCATGCTGCCGCTCGGCGTAGCGACGCACGCAACGGTGCTAACCGGTTTCTTGGAGGTGCTGGAGAGCAGACCGATTTTTTCAGGTTTGTGAATCATTGGAAGTTACCCTCTGGTTATTTTACATAGCTATGGTATAGATGGCCCATTTACAGATGATTTTCCCAGAAACCTCCATTTGTAATGGATTTTCCATAGCTATGTTAAATAACCAGATGGTATCCAGATGGGTTCATTTTTGTAACTGCAGTCCGGTGTATATTGACTGTTGTTGAGACATGTTAAGAGAATGGATCCGTCATTTCCTGTTCTCCATTGGGTTTTTACGTATCTAAGCTTACTCACAGAGTCTGTGGTTTGCCCAGACTCTGAGATTGAGGATGTAGTGTTGTGCAGTATGATTTGTGAGAAATTGCACCAGACTTTTCGTGTGTTTTCCGGTTTTGGGTGGTCTTTATGTTTCAGCTTCAGGGTTGGAGCAGCGTCACAACCTTGTCCCCATGATTTGATCGCTATAAATGCAGTGGTATCCCCGTTTTCAGATGCCAAACCCATATGGGCTTGTCTGAAAAATAAGGTACAAATCCCATGGTTTATCATGATGTTCCCTCTCTAAATGGCTATTTGGGGGAATACATCATTTTCAGACTTACCCATATTCCCATATATACATATATATATATATGTGAAAATCATTGAACACAGATGAAAATGCTGGATCCCATGGCAGCTCAGGTACTTTGGAATTCACCGGACATTTGTTTGATTCGTGGGTCTCCCAGAAGGGCTTCTCAGTTTCTTTGCAGGCTTCGATGTCATCAAACATGGCCGAGAGATCCTCGAACTAAGCATGCATTTTCATATAAAGTCAATGCTGAAATCATTTACCGGCGAATGTTCCATGTACTCGTACAGGTTTGATTGCCGAGGGCAAGTTCACAACGATTCGCACTTCGAGCATTTGGAAATCCAGGTCGAATCTCTTCGAAGTTCCTCCCAAAAATCATCGCCCCAGTTGAATATGGTTTGTTTGGAAGCAGGCACCCCTCTATCCATCGGTTTAATTATCATATATAATCTTATGTTAGTAATGTATTATTATATTATATTATATTATACTATACTATATTATATTATATTATATTGTATTATATTATATTATATTACAGTATATTATATTATATTATATTATATTATATTATATTATATTGTATTATATTATATTATATTACAGTATATTATATTATATTATATTATATTACTGTATATTATATTATATTGTATTATATTATATTATATTATATTATAATGTAATATAATATATATACATATCACCAATGAATATTGAATATATCGACATGATGATGTATTCCCATTTTTCAGCGTTGACTCCAGTGGTAAGCGCTGTAACTACTATGGAAAGTCATGTCAAGTTGTTTACCGCTTAGGCGTCTCATCAATCGCGTGGCGGACTTATGTGAGGAGTCCGTGGCGCGAATGCAGATCTTGGTGTTGGAAACTCAGATTTCCGGCAGGATGAGGGCCATTTCCGGCAGATGGATCCAGTTGGGCACAGATGGTAAACAGCACTGGCTGATGACTATTCAAGTGACTATTCATGAGCAATTAGTCAGTAGATGTCAGTGGTTTCAAAGATTTGATGTTGGGATATGCCAACAAACGTGCCAGAAGTTGCTTCAGACTTAGGATATGAGGCGTGTTTTTGATGGCCATAATCCTGCGACAGATGTCCCAGAATTGGGTAAAATTAACATTGGACACTCCAATTTGAGACAGCCGGCTATATGCAAATCCATCAGGAGTTATTCGCACCTGTCAGGGGCTCCCAATGGTATCAGATCAGCAGTTTTATGTGTTTTTTTAATTGAAGTTGATTGACCTTGAAAAAAACACACTTATATTAAACTTATAACATTAACATATAACCTGACTGCCCGAAGTGGCAGGGTTCTAAGTGAGACGGTTCTTGCTTTTGGAAAATCCCCGTCCCCATCCCCTTGCGAGGCTTGACTTGGGAAGGACTGTGAATGACGAGAGCTTTTGCTCGATGATGGTGAGCTCGAATAACTGGAACCATGGAACCATGGGGCCATGGGGCCATGGGGAGTGGGAGATCATCCAGTACCAATTATGATCCAAACATCATCCCCAGCATGTCATCCCAAAAATGATCCATGGGGATAGCAGATAGCATCCCAATGGGGATATCATCCCAAATGTTGTTTTTCTCATGTATCACCAATCATGGTAATCCCCAATGTAGGCACAATATGTGACGAAAATAGAAGAGTCTACCCGTCTGCAAAGTGACACTTTGATCTGGAAAACCGACCATTTGTAGATCATGTTCCGATTTTCCGAACCGGAAAACATGGGTGTTCCACATCTATTTCACTACCTTGGGGTAATTGACATTTATATCATTTATCGGGGATATCATGGGCAAACATGGCTGGCTAATCCCCGGAAGATGAGCGATGAGCCGCCTGGTTGTGATGGAGGGTGACTATAGATACCAGCTCTCTTGGAGGTTACCCCAATAAAACAACGGGATACCGGGATACCTATCGACATCTATTGACCAGGGCCATAGGATAGCGGTATTTTTCATGGTTCAGCTGATACATGGATGGTGTTCGGAACGGCAGATGAGGATCCAACGTCAGAATGGGATGATTATTTAATCCATGGATGATATGCCTGGCTTCGCCATGAGGGCGGCTGGTTGCATTCTGTGAAGTCATTGTCATGAATAGTCCATTGAGGCCGTGATGGGAAAACATGACCCCGGTCCATGCAGGTGATGGCTTCATCGGAAAAGAGTCTGGCGAAACTGGTGGCGAAGTCACAAACTTAGCGGTACAAACACTGCCCTGCTGAGGTCTATGTATATATATATATATGCGTGGCCGGAACAAACAATGGATGGTCTCCGATCCCCCAAAACGAGTAAAAGTCATTGGTATCAATTTGTCAGTTACCGGCAGTTCAGGGTCCTATTGGCGACATCCTTCAAGATGTCTATATAAATTCTTTCTGTTACAGTGACGCCGCCAACCGATTAAAGCACCAGAAATGACGGTTGAAGATGATTTATGTATTGAAAACCATCAAAAACAATAACAACGGCACTTGAAATACTAAACCGAGATATTTTCCGATGATGCAGACATGTCTGAGCAAGTGTGTTATGGGGAAACTTCCATCACCAGCCACTAATGGTAAGTAATCCCATCCCCTTACCAAAAAATACCAGCCACACGTCGAGGCCAGCCTTGGTCACTAGGTCACGAAACCTGGCACTGGACATGTCTAACATGAATCAGTTCTGTCTTTCTCTCTCTCTCTATATATATAGATATCATTATATTATATCGTATATTATCTTAAATTATATTGATATAGTATAATGTTATAATATATAAACATAATATATATAATCGATGTAGCGTTTTTTTCATTGCCAGGTTAGAGCTTTGGCTCCGAGGTTGCAGACTGCAGCCACTGAAGCTGGTGTTTCCCACCGGCAAGCCACAGCAGGGGCCTTGCCAACAGCCAGCAAGGACTCCTTCCACGGGTGCTGGTGCCATGGAACATCTATGAACATGTGGAGATTCATTTGAACAGGTGGGTGTTTCTTTGAGTGTGGTTGGGAGATTCATGGAGATTCATCTCACTGTTTTGGGTTCTGTAATGTACCAAAAAATAATCAGACAACAATCGAACATCATCAAAAACAAGGTTGGAACTCGCCAAAACACCAAGCAGAGACGGGAATTTACCCACTAAATGAGGGGGATAGCTGCTTCATGACCATGGTCTGTTTATGGACAGATTGTCCGGGTATACCTCTGGAATTGGGGATGAACCATGGTCACTACCCCGGCAACTAGTTGGGATAACTATTCAGAGGGGGCAAAGCTAACCTTTTGCATACCTTTGGACATAGATTTCACTCATGGTCACCAAGATGTTTTCGGAGGATTGTCTTGTTGTTCTGTTTGATCATGTTTGAGGATTACCCTCTGATAAACTAACATAGCCACTGAAAATGGTCATTTATAGTTGATTTACCCATTGAACATAGTGATTTTCCATACTTATGTTAGTTTACCAGAGGGTATGAGGATTGAAACACATTGAAACAATCCAAGTTTACCATGGTTTTAGGGTGGAGCAGTGGATTGATCGGAGCGATACTGGAAAGATGGAGTTACTTTGGGGTACCAATTTCGATCCAAGTTGGATCCAATTTCAAGTTTGAGTTTTTCTTTTATGAGAAATTATATATATATATATATATGTGTGTAATTCTGTGATCATTGATGATCTTCGATGATGCTTCCCAGCCCAGGACTTTTCAGAGCCTTCGGTGTCCAGTCCTGGCAAAAAGGCTGCCTTTGTTGGATGAAATCGGCTGGTCCGCGGATTGGATGAAGGACCAACTTTACCCAATTGGTATCCCAAGAATATGGGGATGATCGATCTCTCTGATGGTTAATGAGGGAAAAGTCAGGGCTCAACCCCATTTATGTATGTAGGTTTATGGCCATTCTAGGGAAAAGTATGTGAAACCATGAGTTTTATCTTGATAAGCCAATGGATTTCTGAGAACATTTGAGATCCACGGAGTACCCTATGTTCAGACAGCCAATATGACCGTTTATGACCATTGAAAAAATCCTCCTGATCTTCGGGGTGTAAATTCAGTGCCCACTTGCGTGGCGATCCAATGGCTTGAATTAGGTCAGAGAAAGATAGATGGACAATGGACATTGAAGATATAGTCATAGAATATAGAATTGTCTAGAAAGATATGTGAGCCACCCCAAAAAACCCGGCAATATTAAACATGTACTGTAAGGGACTGACATTGGCTTGTGGAAATCTATGGAAATTGTTAAAGACACGAGGTAAGCGATGGGACCTTTCCAAATTAGCAATACCCCCTTTCAAGGTAATGTCATTTTGAACATTGATTTCTGACGTCGTTTGTGAACCAGATTTGGGCCCACAAGGGTACGTGCTCCTCAGAAAGTGTTCTTCGTGATATCCATGGAGTGGTCCGCAGAGAAGGGAATCCGCAGAAGTGGAAGCCAAGTCCCTGTAAACACGTTTATTTTATTAGATGCCAGCACATCCTTGCCTTGCATGTTTTCATTGACTCTCCACTTGAATTTGTGCCATTTCGATTGCCTCTCCACTGACTTTATCTCCCCACTGCTGTTGTTTAGTGAAGCTTTTTTGTGACACTGACAAATTATTGTCGTTGCTGAAGAGTGTTTCCATTGACCCCCCATGTGAACTTGCACTGTTTTGCTTGCCTCTTTGCTGACTCTCTGCTGTTGTTACATGAAGCTGCTTTCTGGCAAAGTACTCGTACTACAATGTTGCTACAGTATCAACACATACCAAATTTGGAAAATCATGCGGTGAATTTTAGCGGTGCCCTAGCGATGCCTAAGCGATACCCACGCGATACCCCTTTTTCTGTTCCAGACACCCAGGTGCTCATCAATTTGTGACGCATTTAGGTTTTCTGGTGGCAAGCTAGATAGAGATAGCTAGGTAGATAGGTAGATAGGTAGCTAGCCAGCTAGCCAGCTAGCCAGCTAGCCAGCTAGCGAGCTAGCCAGCCAGATATATAGAGAGACAGCAGACAGACAGACAGACAGACAGACAGATAGATAGATAGATAAAGATAGACTGGCATTCTATCTGACATTCTTTCTGGCACAGGTTCGGGCCTGTAGGGGCCCGGAAAGCTGCCAACCGCCATAGCATTCAGGTTTGTACGCCCGAGCTGGAGAGCTCGCTATAGAGTGGCTGTGTAGAGGTGGCTGGCGAACAAGCTGGCTGTCCATGCTGGCGTTGGGAGAAAGAGATTTGCAAAGCACCTCTTCCAGTAGCACCTCCTCAGATAGCTCAGGGTCGTGCAGCGAAGATTCCTCCTGATCAAAAAGGAAGCGCAGCCTCCGCTCTGGAGTCAAGTAGATCATTATTTTTTCCTGCAAGCGATGCGCTCCAAGTTTGCCATATATCCTTTTTGTGCAAACGTGTGGTAGCGATGGGACCTTTCCAAATTTGTGGATGTCCATTCCGTCAACCTAGGGTTTTCGAGATTGCTCATGTAGATAAATTTATAGATAAATATTTCAACATGCGTTAATATACATGTAACACTATTATGAATATGTGTATGTTCATGTACGTATTAGTGCGCACGTCAATTTCAGATCCATGTCGATCCTCCAGGTGTTGGTGCTGGGCTCCGGCCACGTGGCTCCTCCTTTAATCGCCTACTTGACGCGGAAGGCCACGGAGGTTTGCGTCGTCAGCGTGGAGCAGAAGGAGCTCAACGCTCTGAAACGGATGCCAGGCACTGGGGCACTGGGGGGATGGCCATGGGTTTCATAGATTCTGGATGGATATATCGGATAAGTCAAATATCAACAAACATGATGGATTTTGTTTCAGGCATATACAACATACATAAGTTGATATACATAGGGGACTTGTGTTCAGAGATTAAAAGGGAGTATCACAGGCAAAGAGTAAGAATAATAATAGATAGTCACCATGTATCCTACATCAAATATAAATGATAACGGACCCAGTTGCCCGTTAAAAAATCATGTTACCCCAAAATCCACTTGTTGGTCATCATTAATGCCTTTTGAAAAGGTTTCTGTATAAATAGGGGGAATACGGTAGAAAGGTAGACTCTATTTCTGGACAAACCGAAATGAGTGTAAATGGGTGAGTTTGTTTCATGAGCAAAAGGGATTGATTATCACCCGCAGACATGGACATACGTAAAAAAAAATGAATGTAAATGATTATTAACGATATGCAACTGAAGTTTTCTGAAGTGACATTTTCTGTCCATCCTCACCTTCGGATTCCAATCCCTTTCAACGGCCTTTTTTGAAGATTCCATCTTAAATTCCAAGTGCGCAATTAAGGCATATTAAGGCTGCACTTGCTACCAACTGCTTGTCGAGCAATTCGGGGGTTTGGCGCTACATCAACCAGTGATGAAAGTCCTGGCACATTTATTGTTGCCAGCGGTTGTCCTGCCTTGTTTTATGGATGTTGTATGGATGTTTTATAAATGATTTATGGATGTTTACAGTACATTATATACTGGTACAGTATAAGTTGTGGTCACCCCAGTTACAGGTTTTAAGTCGGATTGTAACTCCCATTATCTAGTTCGATATATCTACCACAATTCCTAGCTGGCCTGGCTATAAACCAACTTAGCTAACGAACTGGGGCACCACATTGTGAATCTGTTTGTCTATAATAAATCAATGATGGGACCCTGTCAATGAGAATCACTCCAGCAATGACGCTTTGGAAACCACCCAACACGCTTCGAATTTGGCCAGGGAACGAAAGAGTGCAGACGGAGGCCCATTTGGGTCCTGCACAAGGTCTCTCCTAGGGCAGGTTAGCTCCAGATTATGTGTTTTTCCAGCATTTATGCATATATCATTCCATACAAAAGATAACCCAGCAACACAGGCCTGTGTTGCTAGACTTGTTAAGTCAGGTGGTTGATGTGGCTGCGGCTGAATCAACTCCTGAAATTGCCCGCAAGTTGGAGGATTTGGTGAAGGCGCGCAGAGAGTTGCACATTCGTGACTCAGGTGGATGTTTGGATTTTAATGTTGTTTCCAGAAGATGCACATCCAGTGGTTCATAGGAATTGTAATGACAACAACATAATCAATCTATTTGATTATAACAGAAATATAAACGTAGTTTTACTATTCTAATTTCTACCTATTACCACAGTAACCATGATGATGTGAAAAGAACACTATTAATAACATTCTTAGCGAACCCAAGAAGAGAACGCAGTCTGGACAACCGTTGTGGATAGTATTATCCGTGGCTGTTTTGAGTGGAGTAATATAGTCTATAGATGTCTATAGTTGTAATTTTTTATATAATCCGATAGATTATAGCTAACACTCTACCAACCAAACCAGTCATATGAGAATTAGGATACTTGTAGCTTCTGACTCTATGACCAAGCCACACTTACTCATGCCGCCTTTCTTCACGTGGCATGGCCTCCTTGATGAGCGTCAATCAAAAGCCCACAGATCATGACAACCTCAATTTTTTTTCCAGATTTTGCCTTGGTTTATCTTAAGATCTAAGTTGATCTAAGGAATCTAAGGTCTGAATTTTCTCTGGAGGCTGTCTCCCCTGTCCGAAAAACATGGGTGAAATTTCGCTGGTGAGGCATCAGATTTGGTGATCTCACTCCTTCCTGCACCGATGCATGTCGGAATCGCGAAGCATGCCATCCAGCATGGCGTGTCAATGGTGACTGCTTCTTACGTGTCTTGGCTTGGGGAATCCAGAGCTGAGATGCGTGCGGAAATGATCAGATAAGATGCGCTTTATTGGGAGAGTACTGTGGCAGCTAGTAGTTAGATATGTGAGTGGATGTATGGATATGTACATCTATACATTGACAGGAAGTCATATAGATGTATATTGGAGATACTGTACACACACATTATATATATATATATATACAATGTACCTATACAATAGACTAGATCGATGGATGGGTTCATAGATAGATAGAAAAATAGATAGATTAGATAGACTTGATAGAATAGAGAAATTAGATAGATTAGATAGACTAGATAGATTAGATAGACTTGGTAGAATAGATACATTAGACAGATTAGACAGATTGGATAGATTGGACATATTAGACAGATTAGATAAGCTAGATAAGATAGATAAGATAGACAAGGTAGATCAGAATGTCAAGATAGATAAGATAGTCGAGATAGATAAGATAGATCAGATATTTAAGATAGATCAAATAGATACGATAGATTAGAAAGATAAGATGGCTAATATTGATTAAATAGATAATATAGATAAGATAGATAAGAAAGATAAGAAAGTCACGATAGATCAGATAGATCAGATAGATAA
>CAMXCT020000280.1:372500-430000 GCA_947184155.2 Cladocopium goreaui | reverse complement strand
TTTTGTACATTGCCTTCCAGGAAAGGCAATTGCGAGTCATGAAGGTTTTCCTATAGACCTTGCCAATGCAACGTGATCAACTTTATCTATTTATGCAACCTAGATTGTTAGTTTTTTCGGGACCTGAAATATACTTCAATTGAGTTCGTACCATGACGTGTGTGTGTGTGTGAAAGTGCAAGAGAAGATTCCCATAGAGTAGCATGACGTGTGTGTGTGTGAGCGCGCAAGTGCAAGAGGAGATCCTCATAGCGTAGCATGAACGTTATTGCCCCACCCTACCCCATCCCCACCCCAATGCACAGATTTCACTTCCATTTGTGTTCGAGTTGACATGAACGTCCCCAACCCCACCCCAAATGACAGAAACGCATATTCTATTGCGGGTTTCTACATGCGTGAATGGTTTTAGTGGGTAATAGAGGATAAATATTGAGAAATCGAAAAGCTATCAAATTTTGCGGATGCCCTGTTTCAGAGAAACCCACATGATAAGTAGCTCCAATTCAGGCATCAGAAATGCGAATGGAATCCATTTTGGGGCGACCTGTTTTGACCCCCGGGAAAAAAATCCCATGCAAGGGGAATCACCATCCTCTGATGTTTGATCCCTTTGGACTTTGGCACACGTTCGCATTCATGTAGTAGGGGAGCTCTTGACTTATTATTCACCAATTTTGGAGTGGCTGCGATATGCAAAGATTGCCTACTGCAGGTATATATTATGGATCATTTTAAGCCTTTCCATATCACAACGGCCAGAAGGATCATAGAATCACGTCAGAGCGGAGAAACCAAGTTTGGATGAATGTGGACCCATTATTGACCCATTATATTTTTGGGTCAAGCCCGTCCAAAAAGTTTATAACCTTTGAACATGTATAAACAAGTCAGATCTTGTAATATCTTGTGGGGTTTAACCATCATTTAATCAATATAATTTATCATTTAATCATCACTTCTGGAGATCAGCAAAGGACTCTGGTGGGGTCTTGTGCCACGCTTCGCCCACGCTTCGTCCACGCTGCCCAGGAGCACAGGCGCCGAGATCAGTCGCTTCGCTTCGCTCTGTGGTGGTTTGCCTTCGCCAGAAGCAGCTGGATCGAACCCTTTAGGCGTCTGAGCTGCACAGCTGCTGCGTGGGGGATCCTTTAAGGCCACCCCTAAACCAGCCGGTGTTAGGGGGTACTTCATAGTAGGGGAAGGGATTGCCATGGATTACTATATATTGTCATAGGGAGTTCGGATCATGTGAATGTGGGGGATACAGAATGATGAAGAGCTATTTTGATGTGAAATCCTACCAGGGTGAAGTGATCCACAGCCAGTTCTGGACGATGGATGTGGAAATTCCCAAGATGAAGTGTAGTTAAGATACTTCAAGTGCATGTTCTAGCCAGCTATGGTAGATTACCAGAGGGTACCGCATGATAGATGAAGGTGCAAATTCCTGATGCCACTGCAAAAAAGTTTGAAACCATGTGAAGAATGCAGCCGGGTGTCTCTGGTCATCAAAAGAATCATCAGACTTCGGTCTTCATGGAACATCATTTGCGCCTTCAGGTTACAAGTTCAGCTGGAATCCTAGGGGCGTTTTGGTGGCTTCCCAAAACTCTGCGCGCTTCAAGGAGTGCTTTTTCAGCAGGGCTGGGGCTAACGTACTGTATGGGGAAGCTTCATAAAAACAGGCAGTTCTTCTCCATGTATACGACTCTGATCGTTTTTCATTGTTGCTATATTCATTGCGGATGGTGATACTCTATAATTGGAACATACTTATATACTTAGATGATTAGGAATCGCAAGATCCCTCCGCAATGTCTCAGAATGACACAGGTATAAAATGCCAAAGGACCTGCAGCCACCCCCAGAAAAGATGATCGAGAGAATCCACCAAGGAGGCTTTATGGTCCAGATTATGATGTTTGAAAGGTTTCAGTTGCCTAAATTGTTCTCAGTCTGAGCGTCTGAGAAATTTCGAGTAAATAGATCCCGATCTCCACAGCCAGAGGTAGGCTTTCCTGTGTAAGGTTCATTTCCTCCATTGAAGATCCGGATCAACAGAACATGTTCTTTGAGGATCCGTTTAAAAAACAATACCTATTAGGGCCGTGATATAGTGTGATATGATCATTTTATATCATTTTGAACCAACCCAGCATAATAAGGGATCAGGTCTGTGGGGCCTTGAAGACATCCGCCATTTGGGGTCCATTTTTTGGGATCCACTAGGCAAGCAATCATTCTGCAGCATAATTTATGCTGGTAAATCTGTCGAAAAAAGGTCCATTTCATTCCATTTCCAAAGCAAAAGAGTGACAGTCTCTATGAAAAAACCAGGAACATGGTAGGAACATGCTGGGGATAGGATTCCTCCTATCACCAGGAGGATGGTCTTTTGCGAGACGTTCCAGGGGGAGAATTGCTGGCCCAAGGTACTGAGGGTTCATGGACCCCACCTTTGTTTCAGCTTCTTGTGGGTTCCGTCACCAGCACAAAAAAAAGCAATCCATCCCTCTGATCAAGCAGTAGGGAATTCACTTTGAGTTCGGCTGTTTGATCATGTTTGATTTATTTGGGGCAGATAAATGGATGTGACCTGAATTTACAAAGACCAGATCCAACATAGGCTTGTTTGGGGTCAAAAGATTCCATATCTTGAGAACAAAAACACATACCAGATATAGTAGCACCTTGAGCCCCGGCCCATGTTCACTCCCTCGCAGCCAATGGTTCCTCCAAATTTTCCATGGACCCAAATCTGGGGCAGGGAAACCCATCACCATCAACAACGCCTTCGCTCTGGATGTGCGATGACCCGATTCACTGAGTCATCTGAGTCATGGCTGGATCTTAAGCTAAGTCGCTAAGTGTATAGGCTGTGTACGGCTCTGCGATTATGTTTATATACCTATATATTCCCCATTTTAAGTGTAATATTGTGTGAATGTTCTGTGGCTATCAGAAACCCAAATCAGGGTTGTTCCAGACCCAGACTTTTAGAGGATATAATAGGTTAAATATGGTTAAATGATAGCCACAAGGAGGAACACTGACCATTTTACTGTACTTCTTCAATTTAGCCATGTTCCATCAATTTCCATCCTTGTATCATCTTGTACCTGGGCTGTTTGGAGCAACCCTGCACATCTTGACCTTAAGACTCGCTCAGGTCTTGCCAAATCGGGACTCTACGATGTTTGCCGAGTAGCTTGGGCTGAGTGGTGGTTCTCCTACTAAACTACTGTAGAGACTTAGAGAAGTAGAGACCAATATTTAAGGTAAACTATATATGGGTTCTCCATTTAATTTGAAGAAGTGCTCAGTGACCACAAGATATCCCCAAGTTTCGTGATGTTTCGCGTGTTTCAAATGTGTAAACTTGGTTGACCCGTCCAAGTGGTACAACAGGGAGCAGATTACCATTCACCATGGCCATCCCAGCCATGGCCAGAAACCAAGGCTCTATGGTTTGGCGGACATTCCCACCTTCTTCAGGGGAACGTTGAGGTGCTGTGGTGGAGGTATCGCTTAGTAATGGCCTTATGAGCACAACTGATTAGTACTCCAAGGCCAAGGTCGTAGCAGTTTCTGGGGACCCAACTCCACGTTTTGGTGATGATCGCTACATTGGTGTGCAACCCCCATGCTCCTGATGTCCGCTGGGGTCGTTTCCAAGCTCGAGAGGTTTAGAGGCTTTTGCGAGCGCATGCTGGCTTTGTCTCGATTGGGTATCTTGTCAAGCAGCTTCCCAAAATCACAAATCTCCATGGTTGATCTTGGGATGGGGTCAAGCTTCCTTGCGGCCCGCAAAGATGGGATCATGAATCCCAAAGGTGGACGCTTAATCACTCTACCTAAAGACCAACTGGGATCAAGCCAGCGGGATGATTTTGATGATATGATTATTACCCTCTGGTAAACATGCAAAAAGCTATTGAAAATGGCCATAGAAATAGTTGATTTACCCATTAATAGCATGGTGATTTTGGATAGTTATGTTAGTTTACCAGACGGTAGATATACTATGATATGTTGATTTGCTTTTGTGGGTCCAATAGAACCCCAAATGAATTGACCGACATCCATTTTAGATACATTTATGTCCCTCCTCCCGCCAGTCATTTTGGCAGCAAACTTCTCTAAAGTAGACTCACGCGTCCTGGCATCTAAGAGGCATGGATCGGACAAAGTGTCATGATCCTTTATGATTGATGCTTCGCATCCACCAACCTCCCCGGGCTGGGTGGGCCGGGGGCCCTGATTTGATCCTAAAAGACAACGACAGATCATTCCTTGGCTTACATGGGACAAGTCTGTGTTTCACACTCATATGTCCCTCCTCCCGCCAGTCATTTTGGCAGCAAACTTCTCTAAAGTAGACTCACGCGTCCTGGCATCTAAGAGGCATGGATCGGACAAAGTGTCATGATCCTTTATGATTGATGCTTCGCATCCACCAACCTCCCAAATCACTATGACTGCAGGTCCCCCAAAGCACAAGTGTTCACCCAAAACAACCAAAAAGAGGGGGGGAGAAACAAACAAGAGGGGGGGAGAAATGCCTGTTCTGCCGTTGCTTCTAGGACGCTGGGATGACAAACTTATAGTCCAGTAGTGAATGTGCTAGATGATGACAAAGTCGCTTGGGATATGGTTGAGCGATGCGTGTCCAAGGAACTCCGCGAGGACCAGACCCTGTTAATTGAAAATGTTGTTGATTGGTACGACCACAAAAACCACGTGTGCCTGAACATGTTTGTTGTAGTCTCATTGTGTCCTGCTCATTGATGTTTCCAATCAAAAATCTGGTTCTCTTACGCCACCGAGTCCCATGACAACAAAAATCTGTCACTCGCACATGCACTGATGGAAGATTCATCAGGTTCTGAATTTCTGGCAAATACCAACATTTGGACGAATGAGGATTCTCAAGTATCCAAGGGACATTGTACTTGTTTAAAACACGAATGATGCGAAAAGCAGCTTTGAAACACAAATTTCCAATCCGAACCTTTTCAGCATCCTTTGGAGACAGGTTGTCAAGACCATAAGGCGCATCTTTCGTGCGAACCACACAAGTTCTGTCCCGTGCCGGAGAAAAGGACGAGCAGGGAGGTGCAAGCATAGCTGCTAAAACCTTTCCATGTTTGATATCTTGCTCAAGCTTGTATATAACACATGGTCTAGTGACTAGTCTAGTGAGATCAGAATTTTCTCCATGAAGAAGTTCCCATTCTCGAGCAGAAAAACCAAGTCTTCGCGCAGCCTTCGCCACACCACCTACTCCTGAAAACAAATCTGCAAAATACTGGCCTTTCATCCCTCTCACGGCAGCGCTATGTTGGGGTAGTGCTGGCCGAGGATGATGGCCTCGATGTTTGCTTCTGCTGCCTTGCAAGTCAACTGGGTGGCACTGTCTAACTTCTGCCACGTTGCTGCAAGGCGGCCTGCCTTCTCGTACCTCGCCACTGACTGGCGAGCCATCCAGCCTCCTCTCTTTCTCACTTCCTCCTGCGTCCTCACATTGCTTGCTCTGTCGATGCTTGGGCCCGAGTGTCGAGCCTGGTAAGGGACCAGATCGATCCTCAGATCTTTGCAGCAGCTCCTGAAGACAGAGAGGTACTCTGCATAGTTGAAGTTCCAAACCCTGTCCAATGGTTTCCCCTTCTTCAACTGCTCCAAGATCGGTCCCATGAATGTGATCCACTTTGAGTCTAGGACTATAGAATCGTCCTTTGTCCCAGTCTTCGAAATGTCGTCTGTTTCTGTCAGGCTGGTCACCACCGACCAGTGCCGCGTAATCCCGCTGGTAGGGCGGGCAAGCCCCAGCTTTCTGAGCTGGAGAAGCGCACCAGGTCTGTGGTAAGTGGACACCTGCATCAGGTTGAAAATGGCCTTCTGCAAATGTCCTCTCTGCACCATCCTCCAGCTGATTGCACACCATACCGCCAAAGGAAACGCCAGTCGTGACCTGGCAGGGCAAAGCTTCCTCCAACCCTTGAGGCTCCTCCAGGCACGTGGCAGTTGACGATGTCCCTGCCTGCCAAAGGAAGGATTGGCATCCATGATAGCTGCAAGGGTATAGTCCCCCACATGTGCACCCTCCCCCTCCAAATATTTCTGGTTGAAGAAGATGACTAAAGCTGAATCCATATCCTCGTCCAGGTGGTGAGGAAGCCTTTCCTTTTTCAGAAAAGCCTGAAAATCTTCCAGCCTCCTGGCATAGTTCTGCCTCACCCTTTCTGAAACAGCCGCATGCTCCAAGATGGTCTGACTCTTGGGATTCCGTACCATAGCATCTACTATTTCTCTCAACGCACCTCTTGGCCTGCTTGGTGGCCCACGAGTTCTCTTTCCTCTTGCGCCTACCTTCAGCTCTGACTCGGTGCTGTTGCTGTCTGAACTGTGACCCAGATCTTCTCCCCGAAGCTTTTCTGCTCCCGGGACCAAGAGATTCTTGATCAACTCTTTCAGCTGAACCTCGGTCGTTGGAAGGCCCAGCGCAGGAATTCTCTTCTCCTGCAATCGACGCTGCAAAATCTCGCTCTGATTGTCCAGGATTCTCTGCTTCTTGACAGCAAGGTTCGGAACCACTTCCCGCCCCTCGTGAGCCAAGACAAGATCCCTCTGCCGTTTCTTCGGCTCCAGATGCCTCGCGCTTGTTGGATTCTCCTGGCAAGGCAGGTGAAGCTCTCGGGTCCGTCTCATGCTGGTGCTGCTGCCGTGTGTTTGTTGCTGGAGAACTTTCGGGCCAAAAATCACCCAAACAATCAATCAACAAATCGGAGCCTGCAGTTTCAAAAAGACGAGATGGTTCATCAGATGCATTCAATTCTGATGGTATCCACCTAACTGCTAGATGTATATTCCTAGCCATGCAAATACTAGCTATCTCACGAATTATCACTAGCAGTTTAAAGTTTTTTGCCCTAAATCTCTCAACTGCAAGAACCACTGACATGTTGTCGCACAAGAAGAGTTGTCTAAGTGTATGACCCATTCGAGTGAAAGCAACTCTCTTCAAACTTTTCAGCAGAGTACGAGCTTCAAGGATAAGAATTCCTTCCTTGTGAAACCAGCGACCCCAAAGCTTCGGAGTCCACAGCTCTCGCCTAAGTCCAGCAGCGGGAACTTCCGGAAATCCCGGATCAACACTCCAACCAGCTTGCTGCAGCTTCTGCATTGACTCACTGTCAATAGGCGCCCATCCATGCCCTGTCTTTGAAAAACCAGCCGCAACCAGGGCTGATTCCCTGGCTGAGTGAAAATCACTACGCCTGAAACGTGACCTCTCTAAAGTGCGACCAGCTAAGGCAACCTGTTGTTTCTTCCACCATGCATGACATAGTCCAAAACCAGTCAGGGAAGCATCTGATGAGCTGACAAGAGGATTCCACTGACGATCCCATTCTTGAACCAGCAGTAAAAGACACCCCCTAAAACCAGCCAACTCCTTCCTAACTGAGTTCCAGATGAATGCAGCATGATCATAGTGTCGCTGTATAAACTTGTACACAACATGGAAACAAGACAATGACATGCGATTCATCAGCCCACAAAAAGTGCAATGTCCCATGATCTTCTCAAGAGCTCTACCGGCACACTTCCGCCTGCCCAAAAGACCTGTCAGTGCTTGGTGAACTCTCCACAGCCGCTCTCGACTGAGGGTAGTTCTGCGTAAAGTGCCGTCAAGCTCACATCCAAGGGCTTGCACCACACCACTAGTAACTTCACTTCCATGCAAAACAAGGCCAGAGGCATCAAAAGCAGAAACCAAATCATCCAACGCTTCTGTAACCAGCGTCTCACAAGTGTCTATCACCCCAAGGTTATCAACATACACGTAGTAGTGCAACTTGGACTGCTTCTCCGCCCCAACCCTCATGACAATAGGTTCCCCTTTGTCAAAACTCAGGGAAGCATCTTGCAGGCTAGATATACTTGCACACATCTGCTCGTTTGCACGCTGCGCGAAAAACAAGGCCCAAGAGAACCCTTGACACAGGCTACCCGCACAAGGGTAGATGGGGTCCAGCGGCTTCAGTGTAACACCATCCACCTGTTTTCCATCCAGCCCAACCACTTTGGCTGGCACCGCATCCCAGCAGAAATAGCGCGACATCCACATAGGAACCCGCAATGTATGAAAACAGTTCTCAACGTCTGACAGCCCAACATGGACTGAAAAGTTTTCCAGAAAATCACCTGACCCAAGAAGCTCCTGATCCAGCTCAATCTCGATTCTCCCAAGTCCCTCAGAAGTCATGAGCGAGACAGGGGGAGCATCCCGAAATTTGGCATTTGACAGCCTAGCATCAGTGATCATCCGCAGCCTTGTTCTCGAGCTTTTCCAGACAAAGAAAATGCCAACAAAGCACTCTGGGCGTGTAGTGAAATTGAAATAGCCAATGTCAGCAAGCCTTCTCACAAGCCGGTTATATTCCTTCTTGTTGTGCTTCAGAACCGGATCCCAATAGGGCTTCAGCTCAGTGTGCTCAACATCATCATTGCCTCTCAGCATCTGCTCTGATCTCTCCTTCAAATACAGACGGTCGTTGTCCGCGAGCACATCCTCAAGGAAAGGACACCCAGAGATGTCTGCGGGTAATGAAACGAGCTCTGGTTGATAGGAGGCGAGTGACTCATTGGCCCCAACCCCATCATATGGGCTGGAACCACGGAGAAGCGCTTTCAAGGCTTCCTCCGGACGAGGCACGGCACCTTTGGGCTCCTGACTTCTCACCAGGGCATCCATACGTGCCAATGCCATAGCCTGCATCCCACTGCATCCACTCCCAGGTTGACTGTACCCTGAGAGCCAGTTGAGTGAATCAACGCACTGATTGCAGTTCTCAGCAATATGGCGAATTCGATTGCGACGTTTGGCAACTGTACGAGAAACTCCAACCTTCTTGGGAGGACATGCAAAATGAGGCAATGGGAACAACTGACGACCACCCCTGGAGTTGGCAGCAGGTAACCCAGGATGCCCAAAAACCTCAAAGCTCCTATTGTGGTTCGTCGGGCCAGACCCCGGAGCTAGAGAGTCTGACTCATAGGATGGATCAAGCATCAGCCTGCCCATCATCACCACGGCCCTTCTGCTTGGCTTTGACCTTCGGTGACTTTTTGGGCAGAGAATTGACAACCTCACCAGATCCATCATCATAACCAACCACAGGCGAACCTCGAAGCTCTCGGACTCGTTGTCGAGCTTGCAACAACTCCAGCTCCTCCTTATTCTTCTTGGCTGCATAGGTCTTAAAGACCGGTGACACAATATCCTCAGGAGCACCCTGACCAGTGAAAAGCTTGGCATTCTCCCAGCTTGGTTTTCCAGCATTGGCATATGCATCAACAATAGCTTGAAGACGTCTGCAAACTACCTCCAAACACATGAGCCCTGGAATATTCACTTGGTCATATGTTCCTGCATAGTAAAGCACATCAACCAAGACCTTCATCTCATGATAAGTCCTATCCGTGGTCTCAATGTGCTTCGTTCTCATCCAAAGTTGCAGCCAAAGACGGGGATCACCCCCTTGCCTCTCCGTGTGCTTGATCAAATGGAGTGCTGTGCATGGACCTTCCAACGGTTTGGAGTCATACACTGGCGTGAAGCTTTCACTACACACATTGCGCCATCTCTTGAATCGCTCACCATGTTCATCTGTGTCAACGTAAAGCGTTCTGACGTCGCCATGTGCAGCATCATCTACATCTGGGTCCTGTGGCTTTTCAGATTCATCTCCTACAACTGCAGCTGTCTTGTGCCTGGCCAACTGACCAGGAGATTTGTTCCCCAGAGGATCTGGGTCAGCTGCAACTGAATTGAAAAGCTTCCTACGATCATCAGCATAGCTACCAACATCAGCCAGAGGAACCAGATCTACCTTCACCCACACTCCTTGACGCAATGTCAAGGCTGTCCTATCTCCAATCTGCACATCTTCATCACTGTTCAGTGACACTTCTTGGCCGAGCACCAAACCACCAAGAGGCTCTGCGGCAACCCAGACTGTGTCAGCAGTGGCCGGCTTGACCTTGATGGCATTCTTTGGCGAAACTGGATCAGGAGAGGGGACAGCACCACCCTTCCCAATTATCCGTTTCCGGACAAAAGGTTCTCCATAAAATTCATCAATGTCAACTTCAACACCTCTTGAGTCAACAACTACTGTAGGTGGCACCACACTTCCCCTTTCTTTGACAACCAGACTATACGCTTCTCTCACGACACGGCGAATGTCATCATCCGTAGGTGCAGTCCTGAACCGGTAGATTGGACCACGGACAGATCGATGGGCTGCACCACGGGCCCCATAGCCCCGCAGTCGTGTAGGCCCACTGGTGCCCTTGCATCCAATGCTCTCAACGTATAGGTCACCGTCCGGCGTCCACAACACCACTTCATCATCATTACCCACCACTAGCGCTACCATATTCTCATGCCAGACTGTATCATCTGCATACCATAGCAAGACTTTACGTCCAGGCTTAATTGAGCGATAGCACCCCACCTCCACGTCTCCTAGGCCTACTTCTGAAAGGGTTGCCATTGGACTTGCACGTGAAGAATGGTGCAAAGATGAGAGTGACGACAATGCCTACACCAACTCCTACCAGGATCCCAACTCCAAGCCACAGATAATGGATGTGATTTGATGTGGTTTCCCGGCTGTCCTTGATGGCACCGGTACAATTGCAGCTGACCTGAACAGGCCTATCTCTCTCCAGCTCAGACCAACGTGCCTGCTCCCTCAGGACGATCGAAAGGAGCTGCACGCCTATGGCGTGCCAGAACTTCATCGGCCCTGATTTGATCCTAAAAGACAACGACAGATCATTCCTTGGCTTACATGGGACAAGTCTGTGTTTCACACTCATACGTTATGTTACTGCGTGATACTATCAGATATGGACAAACCAATCAGAAAAGACAGTAAATGATCTGTAGATGGTGGATTTGCATAGATTTTAACTGGTTGGTGGTTTGGAACATCTTTTATTTCTCCATTCAGTTGGGAATGTCATCATCCCAAGTGACGAACTCCATCATTTTTCAGAGGGTAGGTCAACCACCAACCAGTTAAACATGTTTTTTTTTTTGGCGTCAGATGATCTGATGATTTCATTACTTGGAGCAACTGTTCGTAAGGCCTTCTGCAACTGGGGCCTATTCCTGGGCTCAAAGATACAGGCGATTTTGCGCGCCTTGGGGCCGAAGGGTATCCAAGGTGTGAGTTATGGATGACAATGAGTGAAAAAACAATAGTTAATGTTTTTTTTAATCATTTCAGCACAGACAATACTATCAAATACCATTGATATCAAAGACGAAGAGAATTTTCAGTTGTTTCCAAGACATTGACACAAATGCTGTCCCTCTCAATCCGTTGGAAGTTCTTGGGAGGAAGTTAGTTAAGGGATGAGACCCGCTAAAGCTCGCTGAAGATCCCTGAACAATCCGCAATCCATTTGTTTCTGGCTCTGAAAAAATCGAGCATAGCTGATCGATGCTGATCGTAGGGTTCCCATTTTTTGGACGAACCATGTCACCTCATTGCTGGTCCAATTTTCGGTGTCAAGCACTTTGGTTGTTCACTGTGGACCAGGCTCTCAGAGAGAATGGCTGGAACAAGTGATGTTCGGCGTTTTCCCTGAGGCACAAGCTACAAGGGAACACTCACAGCAGACTCAATCCTTTCTGAATTCCAAGTGCTCACATTATGTCACCCTGGTACGTTTCAAAATTTGGGGACCCTTGCGGCAGTTTTCACACATTGCCCAACAGGGAAATGATGGGTAGTAGACCCTTGCGTTTCTGCAACCCCAACTCACCTTGTCTTGTTCTTGTACCAAACATATCTATGTCTCTGTGTTCTTCGCTTGTTCCCCTGCAAGTTCCCTTCACCCAACGAAACTGTTTCCAAACAGTGCAACCCCAAATTCGCTAGTTGATGGTCTATTTGAGCCATTTTGTCATGAGCACAGATGTTTTCAATGTTTTAGGGGACGCCGAAGTGGTGCGTAGTTTCTTGGTTGCTATTTCCCATGCATTTATATCATATACGGTATACGGGAAAATGACTGACATTCAGAGATAAACATAGATAAACGGGTTTGTCTGAAAATAGTGTATCCCCACGTTGAATAGTTCATCGATGTTAAATTGTTAATCACTACTGTATTTCCCTATAGAATTGCCATTTGGAGGTAAATCCCATTTCCAGACACACCCCAGGGGGCTCCTCATTGGTTTCCCCATATAAAAGGGTGGATAGCTTGAATGATATGGGGTTACCGCATTTCAGAACCCCATATAATATAGCTCGTAGGCATCTCATATCGCCAAACCTCATGGTGAAACGTGGTTATGATTCGCAATGAGATGCAATGACATCAAGAAAATGCCGTAAACTGAGTAATGATATACATCGATATACTAATATTAGTAAAATATTATACATAGCCCTATAAATGGGATGACGTGTAATCTATTATTGTGAGGCCTTTTGTGGTTGGTTGGGATGGTTCTCTGGCGTTGGCTAAAAAGCACTTTTGAAAAACCCACAACTTGCCCCGTAGGCGTCCCAGTGCCGACCTCAGAAATCATGGGAATTTGGGTCCCCTATTTTTTTTGGCAATCAAACCATGACACACCCCAAAAAATGTCTCATGTGTGAAGGGATCAAGGTTTCAGCTTGGTTGGATCCTCACTGTTACTGTTTGGGGTCACGTGTGCAGCACCTTTTTTGGAGATCGCATGTATATGAAGGTCAGCCACATGATGTCAGGTGTCGAACTGAACAAGTATCAACTTTCACCCATCTAATGCTCTATGTTCCGCGAAAGAAACGCATCTTTCTTGGTGCCCCTCTCCCTTGACAACGCATCAAGATGAATCAAGGTACCGAGAGTTTCTTGATCCGTGGGTAGTTCATGTGTCTGAAGGTCTAGTGTTTCCCCATACAACCTTATGACCAAGCCACTGGCTACACTGGCCACCTGTTTGGTGTTGTGGTTCATCAAGCCTTCTTTGCGATCATATAAAAAACCATAGCATAAGATAGTATAGGATAGTATAGGTCATGACCTGGTTCCTGGTTCTTCAAAGTCGTATAGGGATTTCGCCCCCAGTTGCAACGCTACAATCGTTTGGTCAGGAACGAATCCCTCAGTGCCTCGATTCGGACACGCTTAGCTTCCACCGGTAGCAACCCGGAGGTGCCAGTGGTGGGTCCATGTAGGTCCTTGGTCCCTGGAAAATGATGGGCTGATATGGGTCAAAATCGTAGAATCTCGTTACAAAATGTTACAAACACAAAAAAACGTGGGATTTCTGGGGAAGTTCCCCGCAAAATAGTTATTGATCGATCCTCATATGTTTGATCATGTTTGAGTGTTCACTTCAAGTTCGCTTCTAAATTACTTGGACGACTCTGGCTGACGTACATTTTGCACTGGACCTGGCAGGTCGGCTTGGAGTTTCTGAGTTGGCTTGGACTTCTGCAGGACCAGATCATGAGGGGCTGGTGTTTTGCTTGGGACAAATATGGACAAATATGGACAAACTCAATGATGTTTTATCGGTGCGGGTGATTGTCAGCCCCAGTTCTGAAAAGTCCTATATATACCGTCCTATACCTATAATAATAGCTATAAATCATCATAATTCCAGCTAGAGTTTAGAACTGTCGGCAGCTGCACAACTGATTGGCGATGAGTATCAGCTGATGAAGATGAGATCATAGGTGTCATGCCTTGAGTTGGTACATGCTGGGACTGCTTTCGGCCACGTTTCATGATTTTGCTTGGTCGTTCTTCCTATCCTTTGCTGGTACTGTTCTCAAACTCCAGATTCTATCATTTAAAACTGGCAGCTTTCCCAAAGATTTCTAAGTAATTAGAACAGAAGGCAGAAGATACGGTCAAAACAAGGTGCTACTTGTGAAACCCGATGACAGCCTCTAATATCATCTAAAATCTACAAGCCTAAATCATGTTAAACCCATAATAAAACATCTTAAAAGATCTCAAATTCCGCAGCCAAACTTGTGAAGGACCAACCACTTCCACCCGGCTGCGCTGCAGATCGCCCCCTGGCCCCTCGGTGTCGAAACCTCTCGATTGTCCAGGATTTTAGGATGTTTTAGGATATATATATATAATATACTATGGCCCATAGTATATACAATTATATATATAATATGATTACCATTAGTTCGCTCCAAAAAGATAGGAAAGTCAATTGGAAGGGTCAATTGCATGTTTCCACGTTCCATTTTTACTCCCATCCACCCAAAGTCCTAAAGGTAAGCCTAAATATGAACATCCAAATTGAATAGAGTCGATGCATTTCCATGTAAAAAAAAAACATGGCTTCTGAGGGTTGTTAATTGATGTTAATTGTTTTCAGGCTTGTTTTTGGGATGGGGAGCCGTCAAGTGGGCATCAAAAATGCTATGTAAAAGATGGGGTGTAAGTTCAAAGGTGCAGTGGCAACAGCTTGGCGCAGGTGTATATATCAAACTATTTTAAACTTAAATTGTACAATATATTGATATCAAATATATGTTTTTGATTTTTTGCATGATATGTGTTACCTGGCTTTACTTGTTATTTTCAAATAAGATGTATATATGTCATATAGTAGGTACGTAACATTATGTTATATTATCATGTCATGTCAATGAAATGGGATATGCTGTAATTTAGTATAATGCAATGTGCAGTATAGTAGTGCATTCTCATGCCATGTCATAGTATACCATGTCATGTTATGAATGTATCTGCATGTTCCCCTGAATACGACGAAAGCTCCGCAAAACATCGCAAAATTGATTTGTTCAAAAAAGAACTCGTCGAAAACCACGGCTGCATCCGCGAAAGATTTTGTAGAAAGTGCTTCATCAGCAACAGCCCGTGACACTGGACTTCGATCACAGCTCAAGTAAAAATCGAGAAAGCATTTCTGTTTTGAAATCAGAGTCGCTTCAGTTCCTTTCGCAATGTTAGAAGAAAAGCTGTTCATGAAATAGGCTCAAAAGCCGCCTATAGGCATAGTCAAGGAACATGGGCAAAGATGCCAGTTCCAGTCCCGCACCAGAAGCGTTGGATGTTAGGGGTACCCTATTTTCATACAAACCCATATGATGAAAATGTTCAAAATTGGATGGGTAGTGTGAAAATACCAGCTAACATATGAAGTTGGTTCTCATGTTCAAAATTGGATGTAACCCATATGATGGTTGAACGTGGCAGAATATGAGAACCAATACCCAGCTAGTTGTAGGGTCACAAAGGGTACCTCGTCGTGTCCATTCCCGGGTTCTTCTCGTTTGCTTCGGAGGATGTTGTCGCTCAACTGTTGCAGCGGCCAGAGACAGCCTATGCGCCTGGGGTGCCACTGGCCTAGATTTGCAAACTTTGGAATGGCACTGGGTCGTAGGTAGTGGATGGTAGTCGTGAATTCCGTGGAAAGGGGATCATAATAGAACATTGTAATAATCTGTAATAGAGGTTACTCAGTTCAACATGTTCAACTTCTTTGGTATGTGCGTCTGCAGGAATCGCAGGTCAGTACCTCTCTCAGGCCTACGTTTTGGCTCGCTTAGGCCTACGTTGCAGATAGAGGTGATATTTGCAATGGAAGGATATATTCATATAATTTCATATAGCAGGACATAGCAGGACATGATTTCGACAGACTTGCACAAGTGGATTATAGAGATGCTCATCGGGATACTCTTTCAGTGTCTCTTGGCCCCGGTTCCAGTGGTCCCCACTGTTCCCTGCCCCAGTTCCCCCCCTAAAGATAAACCCTAAAGGTGTGAATCCACATCCAAGATTGTCGGCCTAAGTGATCCAAAATGTCGGCCCAAGTGATCCTGAGACCGGAATGGCACGTGTTTCAGAGCCATGCTTAGTACCCAGTCATCGGAATTTTCCCCTGTGTACGCAATTGTCTTGACATGTCATTGACATGTCTTGATTTCTTGGATACGCCCGAGCACCCAGGCACAATAATAAAAATATATAAAAATAATGGGCCCCCTAATAGCTGTATGTGAAATGTACCCATGGTCAACCAAGTTTTGTTAGTTTTTGATAGGCGTTTTGCTACCTGCGTTTCTCGTACCCGTGTTGTGCGAATTAGGATGCAAATGGCGAAAACATTGTAAACTTGGTTACTTGATGTTGATGTTGATGTTGATGATGTTGCTGTTGTTGTTGTTGGTGGTGGTGGTGGCGGTGGCAGTGGTGCTGCTGGTGCTGGTGCTGGTGCTGGTGCTTGTCTTGCTGGTGGTCTAGGTGGCCGTGGTCATCGTGGTGCTGGTGGTGGTGGTGGTGATGATGTTGAGGAGGATGAGGAGGATGAGGAGGATGAGGAGGATGAGGAGGAGGATGGTGTGGTCTGCTATGGTACTGTATGGGTATGGGTATGATCTTCGATTTTTTTGTGGAGCATGTGAAGGAAACTTGGTCCTCCCCCGTTGAGACACGTTTACCGTATCTGGAAACGTCGGCGTAGTGATAATGAGGTCTGGATCGGTTGGCAGCAACGTGAAAGTTCCCTGACCTGACATCTTAGCATGCACGTCTTGCTTTTTAAGCACCAGCTTGCATCAAAGAGACAAAACTGCGTCAGTACAAAATTGTATAAGCGAGGCTTCTCTTTGTTGGCGCTCCTAGTCCAAGGTTTGATGATAAGGCAGCTTGCTGCTGAAGTATGCAAGCACTTCCAAATCCTTCCCCATTAAACACTGTAAACACTGCATCACGGATCAGACATGCTTTGGCGACAATCAACCACAAAAAATCCTCAACCATAGGATCAACACCATTAAGCGAATGGTAGCTGCATTCTATGAGAGTCGCTCGCCAGGAACGTGACTTGGTGGTGATGCGCCCGGGGCCACAGCGCCGCCTATCACAGCCAAGTTTGGCGAAGATTTGTTGATAGATATATCATGATATATCCTGATCAGCTGGTGAGTCACCAATTCCTGGTGTTGATCCTTATCTGGTTGGTGGTTTCAAACAGTTTTATTTTCCATAATATATGGGAATAATCCTTCCCATTGACTAATATTTTTCAGAGGGGTTGAAACCACCAACCAGTTATGATGCTAATGTTTTGCCCAAACAATTGAGTTGAAAAGAACTCAATACTTGACCATGTACTGGGTGATTAAAATGGATATAAATAGCAACAAAATCACGATTTTGGCGGTACTTGCCCAAGTAATTATTAGATATTATTAATAGATATTAATAGTGGGTGTTTCTTCGTCCGGGCTTGACATTATGGTTCAACTATATACGCACCAGTTCCTTAACCCGTTACTTAGGTCATTGTCATGCTTATCGTTAGACCCATTCGGATATAATTAGTCTGATTATATTGTTACTAACCCCAAGTGTTTTTTAGATATGATAAAGATTGATAAAACGCGTGTGATTGTCTTTGCAATGCAGTGTGAACACTCATTTTTTTATCAGCAAGTTTATGTTAATTCTGATTGAATGGTGATATAATAATTTAGCATTTGCTGAACATCGTGCTGTGACCGTTAAGCCCAACAATAAAGCATCTCAAATTTGACCAGAAATGGTAGGCCACCAGCCCGAAAAAGTATGACAAAGTCGCATCATGATTGGGTTTACCACATTATAGGATCATCTAGTGGAAGTGGCTGATAACCTTTTTCCCCCACCTATAAAAAATGCAGTATATCCCCAGTGAGACATGGCTTCGATGGATTGAATACTGGGAAATCTGCTTCAAATCATTTCAAAACCAAGTGGCAAGGGGTACTCTCTGGTAATCAAACATGGCTTGAACATCACCTATAAACCATTTGGTTCGCTTATTCAAACGTGTCATTGTAGATCCATAGGTCATCGATTTACGTCATGGAAAAAATCCATGAATTCGTCACCCATTTGCAAATCATTTGATCGACTCTATTTAACTCGATTTTCCCATAACTAGATTCTCCATAAATCAGTATGGGTGATTCCCCATCAATACTAATAAAGATAAATCCATTAGTTCGATGTTTTCCCCAATATATATATATACTGTATATATATAATTTGCAAACGGCTGATGCTTCCATTTGTTCAATAATCTGTTGATATAATCAAGCATTATTATCCATTAATATAAGTCATAATGTCATGGGGGCTTACTAATGACATGAGTGAGTCAGGATTCTTGTATGTCCTTGTGGAGATCATCCATATTTTTACCCATTTATGTATTAATCTTAATATTATGACCAGTGTAATCACCCCTGGTTGGTGGTTTGGAACATTTTTTATTTTCTATAATATATGGGATAATCCTTCCCATTGACTAATATTTTTCAGAGGGGTTGAAACCACCAACCAGACCCATTTACACATCATAGTCATATATAGTCACTTCTTGGGCGATGTAGAGTAGGAAATCCCCAACTAGATGGGTGTTCCACATTATAAATCCATCGTAAATCCATTATAAATAAAAACACCTATAAATCTGTCCACTGATTCTACCATATTCTGGATGATTCTGGGAAAACAGATTTTAGGAATATGTTGCTGATGGATTTTCCCATGGAGTAGTTTATGGATTATTGGCCATGTTGGGATTTCATAATCCATTTACATCCATTTACAATAAGATTAAATGATCCGTTGAATAATGTTTTTCTATAGTTGAATAAGAGAAAATGGTCCCGTTAAATACGGATGTTGAGCCAAAATCTCCAAGATTGAATAAGCCCTTGAATAAGGAACCCATGAACCCCTCATACACTAGGGGGGGTTCCACCTAAAGGGGGGTTCGATCATCCATGGATTTTCCCAGTGAAGTTCCCACATGGAGGTTTCCAATCCATGGAGGTACCCCTGTTCATCATTCATTTTCGATTGGAATTTTCCAATGAAATAAACCATCCAGCTATATATGTACCCCCATGACTATGGAAACCCTCCATATTTTCCCTGGCTGGTGGTTTGGAACATTTGGATTATTTTTTCCATTCAGTTGGGAATGTCATCATCCCAACTGACTTTCACTCCATCATTTTTCAGAGGGGTTGGTCAACAGGGTACCCCCATGACTATGGAAACCCACCATATTTTCTGGATCATTAGCCATCCTGAACCATCATTAGCCATGATTAATGTCAACCCCGGATTAATAAACGGTTTATTAATTAGGGGGGTACTCCTCAATAGTCATAATCTACCCAATTAAACAGCCCAGTGGTTTATTGATCCAGGGTTGACATTAATCCATGGATTTTCCCGATTTTCCAGGAGCTATTAATAAATCCTGGGCTGTTAATAATCCCAAAAATGGATTAAACCTTATTGATCCAGGGGTTTATTAATGGATTTTCCCATGGATTGTCCCGATTTTCCAGGACATGAGCTGGACGTCCGACGGAGCGATGGACAACTGGAGCGCCAGGTCTCCACCTTGGCGCCTTTGACAGCAGCCCCGCGAGCGTTTGAAGCGCCAGGAACGGGAAAATCTAGAAAAATGTGGGAAAATATAGGACAACTATGGGAAAATATGGGAAGAATACGGGAAAATGTTAGAAACATCTAGGACCATGTGGGAAACTATGGGTTTTCAACTGTAGAAAAAACAGATCAATAGTGGGCTCAAGTAGCAAAGTAAGCAAACGACATCTATTACAGTGTCATGATTTGTTCCTCAGCAAGATGTGACAAGTCTTAAGCGGGAATTTGTTGCTTGAAGGGCTCCAATCGGTGCCACCAATCCATTTATTTTCTGGTACATCGCCAACAAACTCGGCTATGTTCCCAACTGGGACAGGGTCACAACCCAATTTCAGTTGCTAATACAGTGAGTACCAAATGGTTATCGTCCAAGAAATTCAACTGCTAATTGTTAAGAAAAAGGTATAAGTGTTTGATAGTTTTTTGGTCATGAAAGTCCAATAGTCCACATGTTTGATCATGTTTGCAGGTTGAATTCCCCCATGTTTAAACAGGTGACGCGTCATGCCTCCCCCCCAGATATCCTAGATCCAATATGGTGAGCCGCACGAGACTGCCATGGCCAAAACGGCCCGCCAACTCAGAGCTGGGAGCGCTTGGGGGAACTGTATTATATATATTATTATTATTATTATTATTATTATTATTATATATATATATTATTATTAGTATTAGTATTATTATTATTAGTAGTAGTATTATTATCAATTTTATTATTATCATTATTATTATTGTTATTATTATTGTTATTATTATTGTTCTTATTATTGTTATGTATATATATAATATACAGATGATATATAATGACGCTTTACATACTTAACATATATATATATATACATATGATATACGATAATTTTGGAGGAATCTGGAACGTTCAAATGGAACTATGATTGGAAATTTGTTTTCTATACCAATTCTAAATATAAACTGCTGTGTATATAGTATAGATATTTATTAATAAACATATATATATATATGTTTGGATATGTGTTTTCTTGAGAAACTGGTGATTTTGAGTTGAAACCACCAATCATTCGTTGAGAGAAATCCATGAAATTGGTATCTTTCAGGAGGGAGCCTATGCTGTTCATATGTTTGTTAATGATGGCCAAGGAAACGAAACAGGTTGGCATCCACGGAAAGACTGATTTGGCATGATTTGGGCATGTTCCAAGAAAGTCGGGGAGCCGCAACAATGCTCGAGATCCAACTTGACGGCATGTTGATGGGTCGCAAACTTTCTGAATCTTCTTGGCATCATTTTTTGCACTGGCTTCCAACAGTCCAACTCCCCCGAATGGCCGAAATGAACATCCGAAATGCCGCAGGTGGGCGTCACAGCGGCCATTTGCGCCCAGCTGATCTTGGATTCTCCCAGTGGACATTTTGGTTTTGGCGTGCAAAGGCCCTTGAGGCACCTGACATCTGGATTCGGGTGAAAAGAACCAATTGCTGGCATGGAGAACTTCAATGGGTATGGATGAAGTGTGAATTATGGTGGCATACTTTGTGGCAATTTTGGAGGGTTAGCTGCCCCAATAGGCAGCTACACATCTTGTTCTGGGGCTATCGCTGCCACATTTGCAGGCAGGAGTGGTACCAACCAGTGCTCAGAAAGCTGGAGGCAGGGTGGAAGTGCAAAACATGCAAGGTCCGTCCGACACGCAGCGGCGTAGCTCAACACAGACCCCAAGATGTTTAGGTGATCATAAGTCATATATGGTGATATTTGGTCATAGGTCATATCTTGTTGTTTGGCATGTTAATGAGGGCACCAGGATATGAGTTTGCCAGTCACAGACCAGCATTAGCTGTAGCTGTTGATAGCTGTTGGCTTCAGGAGCAGTTCCGCCCAGGAATTGCAGTGAAAAACATCGTTCAACATCCATCAATCCACATCATGGGATGCATACCTTGTTCAATCTTCATTTAAAGGCCTCAAAATAAAACACAAACACAATCAAAATCAATCAAACGAAGCAAACTAAGTGAACCAACAAAAATCCTGTGGCAACGTATCCCTTTTTCGTAGCTCTCGTCCGGTTCCGGCGTCCTGCGGAAAGCGTCCGGACCACCGTGGAATCATCATGGAAGACTCAGAACGGCTCTCGCTGAAGACCAAGTCTTTTAGCGGAAATGGATCATGTTATGTTATGTTCATCGTTTGTTCATCGTTCAAAAAAGGCCCTCAAAACTAAGGGCTGGAAATCACAAATGGACCCGTTCTGAGAGATGCTCAATAGTATTCCGGTGTTGCAGCGAAGTGTGTGACCAAATGCGATTCCTTTTCGATCCGTGCTCTAGATAGAAAGGAAATATTTTTAGCTTCCAAACTTTGCTAATTACCAGTGTCACATGCTAATTAAATCAGCCGCAGCCAAGATTCACAGCCAAGGTTGCTCCTAGCCTTGGGCCAGAGCGTGGAAGGAGCTTGACTTGCCGATTGGGACGAGCGGCAAGCGGTCCACATGTGGATGTTGTCAAAAGATGTCAAAAGTCCATCCTACTTGGGATGATGATCCCCAATGTCTATATGTTTTCAGGCAGTTTGAAACCACCAGTAGTTGATTTCTGGATATTTCTACTATCTCCAGAAGATTCAGGGAACTCGGAGCCACCTGGCAGCTGACAACTGGAGCGTTTGCGCCGCAGCCGCAGGAATTTGGGTCACTGTTGGTGGTTATTACCTCAACAAGTTCTTCCTTGAGACGTGCTGTATCCAACCCGCACTCGTTGGCCTCATTCAACTGGGAGCTGCATGGCGAGACATTGGGAGAGCTGTGAAGCCAAGAATAAGGAAGACATCAAATACATTCAACTACTTCTTGTAGTGCTTTCACATGCTTTCACTAAGTTTCGAAGATAATGTCCTTCCATGTCCTTCAATTTCTTGAATGACTTTCCAAGTTGAAAATGAGTTCTAGTGTGTATAGATATGTACATATTATACAATTTATACACACATATACACACTACATTGCTTTTCAGCTTCGAGAGTCATTTACGGTTTGACCAGCTGATCCCATTGACTTGCACTGTGGTGGGGGATGCGGTTTATCACCCTAAAACTAAACTACGGTAGGTCGGATTACCCTCTGGTAAACTAACGTAGCTATTGAAAATGACCATTTATAGTTGATTTTCCCATTCAAAATGGTGATTTTCCATAGCTATGTTAGTTTACCAGAGGGTAAACCAACTGGTGAACGGTAGAATGTTCATTGATGATGGATATGGATGGATGTATAGCCATTTTCATGGAGGGACCTGTGATATACGCGAAAGAACTTTGGCTGGCATGGTGTCCAGCCTACCTATGCATGGCAACGGGTGAAGAATTGAGAGCCACAGATCTTGCCGATGTAACCTTGTACGTTTGGGATACCCCCACATTGACCCGTTGGCAGCCACCGCAATGCATTTATATAAGGTTGGGCTTTTTGACGCCTTTAATGATACCTTGATCGGAGCGCTCTCGGACAAGACCCGCACGCGCTGGGGTGCCTCGCATGGCTCAAGAGTGAAGATTCTCTGTTGATGCAGCTATCATATATAATTATCAAGTGTGTGTGACTCCTTTTGTTTAATATTAATCGACACTCCTGAATGCATAAGTACAGTCTATAGTAATATAATTATGTGTTTATATAAATAGCTATATATATATATATTATATACATACATACATACATACATACATACATACATACATACATACATACATACATACATACATACATACATACATACATACATACATACATACATACATATGTATGCGTATATCATATATACATACACATACGATCTGAAGTCATGCGATGAAGATTCTGCCCATGCATTGGTGACTGTTGGACTTCAATCTTTGCGTCTGGGAGCGGTGTGTGGTTTGTGCCCCCAGCCCAAAATCCGGAACTGGAACCCAAAAACCCTGGAACCTAGAATCACGGAATTTGCTTTTGACTTGCAGAGCGGTGGGAATTTTGCTGGGACAATAATTTTTGGGGATTACTTCTTGTGAAACGTCAAGTTTACCGTCTTAGGTGTGCATAATTAATATGTTTCTGGAGTTTGCACTACTCGTCAACCACCAAAGAGGAAGAATTGTGCATTTACACCAAAGGTTCCCTAGTTTTGTGGAGAACAAGGATCATTTGGCTGAATTGTGGTACAATGTGGGCCGCGCTGTTTATCAGTTGGCATACAACCCCCTCAACTGTACTCATATCTATCATGAACCATAGGTAAGCTACTGAATACACTTATAAACTAACTTGGGTTTCTAGGGGCCCCACGTTGTATTGGTCATAAAGATAAGCCTAAGAATCATGAGTCAAGATAAGGCTTGGCGGCTTCCTGGGGGTGCTCTAGCTTCTCAGTTGTGTGATGCTGTGTGCGTGTATTTTATGAAAGTCGATACCAAAAAGACATAAAAAGACTATCACACCCCAAGGTAAATCAGCAAGACACCTTAAATCTATGCGGAGCAGCTGAAAATTGCTATCTGTCAAATAATGTCAAATTCCTTCACCCTGAAAAATTGTCCGGTTTGGATTTGTTTGGTAGTTTCAAACACTATTGTTTGGGCTGTCCATCCAATGCACCAAGAGGGCTTGGCACCTTTGAGGACCTGGTTTAGGTAGATTCGATTCTCACTGCTGGTAACCAAGTTTTTTCTCCCATTCTGATTGGCTTGATGTTCTCCTTAAAATCGCCTAGAGAAAACATGAGAAAACCACATACCTTCTTCCGAGAAAAAAACATACTAGTGTGCTTCATCCCAGGAATCGAAAGTCGATTAGTTCCACGTCCAAGGTCGCCGGCGACCTTGGTTGCTCTTTGGAGGCCCATTTTTGGCCATCGCCTACCTGGCAGCCGCTTGCACCCGGTTGTACAAGCATTCAAGTTAAGATAAGTTAAGTGAGGCATGCATTATCAATCATTATCATGTATATATATATACACATATTATGAGTAATTATCATGTATGTTCATAGATTGTATTTGTTTGATTTCATAAACCTTTGCAAAGCCTACTAAAACTGTATCAATAAAACAGTATTTAAACAAGCAGTATGAAACCATTTGACCTGCTTTGGTGATCAGTTGAAACTTACAAATCTAAGATGCTGTTCATTGCTGTTCGACAATTTCGAGACAATCAAAAAGCGGTGAAAGTGGGTTGCAGGTGAGAGTTCTCGCTCCCATTTTCAGCGCTAAGGTTTGGTACAGACTTCCTCTCGATACACCTCAGGAGTGGAAAATGCATCACGGCAGCACTTCATTCGACTCGGTCGGATCCGGTTTTCAGTGTGCAATCCCTGACACATGGCAATCAGTTGTCTGAAAATATGAAAATGGGGTATACCGGTATACCGTACCCCCAAAAATTGCAATGTTAAAGGGACAACAATAATCTGCCATTCAACTGTGAGGTACTCGAACTCTTCAGACAAACCCATGTTCTACTCCTATAAAGGATTTGCACTTGATTATGGGTCAATTGCATTTGATTATGGGTCTGGTTTTCCATCTATGATGTGGTGCATCTTGTGGGATGTATAAGTTTGATGCAAGGTTTAATCTTATATATCTTTGTAAAATATGATTAGATTATATGCATGTTATTAATTGATATATCCATACTATCCATACTTAGGTATATATTATATAGGTATTCTGTTATAGGTATACAAATACATATGTATGAATCACAATATTATATCTCAATATTCATACCATATCTCAATAATGCATGATTACCCCACGGCAAATATCAATAAATCTATCAATCTATCTATCTATAACCCTATAACCAAAAACCACCTCTTCCCTCCACACGGCCACCACCACTGGCTGGCTCGCAACCACTTCGTCCTCACCGCTGCTTGGCTGAAAGGATTGGTGGGTTATCTGATGGTTTATTATATTTAGGTAGGTTCACCTACAAATAAAGATATCCATAGATACTCAAATAATCTCATATATAGTACCAACATAATTCATATCACAACAATGGGTGCATGATAAACAACAGATCATCTTACAAATTAAGTTCCCAATAGCAAAATCTGATGATATAACAATATTTGGGATTAAGTTCCACTGATTGTGGCTCAAAAATTTTAAGGATGATCTGAGCAATTGTAACCAATTGCCCTGACTGATGGCTCAAATAAAGACAGACACTGGTGACAAGGATGTGATCATCAAGCAAGTGGCCAATCAGTGTTATCATGCACTGACTGGTGCATGAAGATTAATGCAGTTGGCACGCTGCCATCAAAATGAGTTAGACCAATTAGAGAAACTTCTCTGACTCAGTCAGATCAAAACGTCCTTGCTCTCACCTTGAAGCCTGGTTTTTCAAACGCCAGCACGAAGGTCTACACCCAATGTAGCCACAAGGTAAGTGGCAGTCACGCCAATCGATGTGGCATAATCAGGATGGGCACCAGCCAAAAGCAAAAGCTGTCTCATGTGAATGAACTCAACCACAGCGTGTGGGCACTATGGCCAATGATTATGCCTCAGGCTGAGGCACTTATCAGGGTGCAGCCACAAAAATTGCTCCACAAAATCATGCCCCATTGTTACACACACACTCACACTGCTGGTGAGATGCACTCCAAGAGTTTACTAGTACAACAATGTATATGCATTATAATTTGCATATATATATATATACACAGGGTGGTCCCGGTTCGTTTTTGGCGATTTCGATTCGATTTTTTATAGAAGGAATTGACTTCGAGAGAATTGGTTTTCGATTCCGCCTAGCGCGATTCGATTCCGATTCGATTCGGAACGATTCGAGGTCTGCGGGGAGTATGGTCGTTAGTAAGGGATTCTTGATTAATATCAATTCGTTAGCTTGCGATTCAATCTTTGATTTGGATTCGTCGTTGAATTTCGATTCGATAGCTTGCGTTTCCATTTGTGGTTCGATTCGATAGCTTGCGGTTCTTTTTCAATATATATATATATATATTTATTTATTTATTTATCTATATATACATACAAATATATACATAAGGAGACATACATACATATATTAATAAATATATGTAGATATTAATTTATATATGAATATATATTTATATATTTAAATATACATAAATAATATTTATATATATATATTCATATATAAATATATTTTTTACATTTTATTCATATATAAATATACGTGTTTACATTTCTGAAACAAAAGCAGCTTCTCGCAGCCTTTTCGGGCGGCGGGCCGCGGCGATCCCTAGGAACGTTGGATGTTTGACAGGCGTGGGAACATTTGCGCGCTGTCAAACTTGTGTGGAATTCTTTCCTATGATGCACACAATATTTTTTGTATGACCCTCGGATATCCAGGGCAAAATTCACAGTTTCAGACCTCCAGAAGGGTCAGATTATGCTATGTAGGCATGTAGGTACTTAGGTACGTAGCTATGTATGTATGCATGTATGGATCTATGTGTTTGTGTATATGGATGCATAGGGTTCAAGGCTTGGTACGTACGCATGTGGAATGCGACAGACATGGAGCCGTAATTCTACAAATTTAATTATGATGCCAATAATATCGAATTCACATCCCGTGTGCCCCCGAATACAATGGACGGCGATGGAAAAGTGAGTTTATGTCAAACAAACAGTCTTCTGTATGGTTGGCTCTCCTCTTCCCATTGGACACAATTGAAGCCTCGGATGTGGTTTCAGACCAGTTTCATACCAGTTTCAGACCCCCAGAAGGGACATGTTTGGAATGCAAGTATGTAGGTTAGTTTTTCCGGACTCAATCCGGACTCCACAACCAGAATGCAGGATTCATCTCCTTTTCGTTACCATTCCTCCTCTGATCTTGCTTGTCCTAGATGCGGATGGCTGAGGCTGCTCGTGATGCTGGACCATACAATCACTGCGTCAGGAAAGCTCTCTGATTGGAGCTTGGGCCCACACGGGAAGGAAGTCCTTGCAAGCCTCTTTCAGATTCATTTCAGACACATTTCAGACTTATTTCAGATTCATTTCAGAGCTATCTGCAGGCAGTACTTTGGGTGAATTCAATGTCCCAGCTCTAGCTGAAACCCCACAAGTGCTCTGACAATTCCGGAAGGAATCCGGACTTTACTGCCAGAATGCAGGATTTGTTTCTTTTTTGGTAACCATCCTCATATAGCGGCATTGTGTTTTGCAGATTGTGAATCTTGAGCAGAAAACGGGCAGCAATGTAGGCGATGTCAAGCAGAAAGTAGGTAGAAAGTAAGTTCGGACATGAATCTCTTGCAGCGAATCCGGACCGAATCCGGGCCCGACAAGCAGAATCCATTGATTTGTTTCTAGCCGGTGAACATCTCAAATAGCAGCCATGTGACCTCCACACAATGAGCGTGGTTAAGCACCCTTCCTCCTCTGATCTCTCTTGTCCTAGATGCGGATGTCTGAGGCTGCTCGTGATGCTGGACCATACAATCACTGCGTCAGGAAAGCTCTCTGATTGGAGCCTGGGCCCACACGGGAAGGAAGTCCTTGCACAAGTCTCCTTCAGGTTCATTTCAGTCACATTTCAGACACATTTCAGATTCATTTCAGAGCTATCTGCAGGCAGTACTTTGGGTGAATTCAATGTCCCAGCTCTAGCTGAAACCCCACAAGTGCTCTGACAATTCCGGAAGGAATCCGGACTTTACTGCCAGAATGCAGGGTTTGTTTCTTTTTTGGTAACCATCCTCATATAGCGGCATTGTGTTTTGCAGATTGAATCTTGAGCAGAAAACGCGCAGCAATGTAGGCGATGTCAAGCAGAAAGTAGGTAGAAAGTAAGTTCGGACATGAATCTCTTGCAGCGAATCCGGACCGAATCCGGGCCCGACAAGCAGAATCCATTGATTTGTTTCTAGCCGGTGAACATCTCAAATAGCAGCCATGTGACCTCCACACAATGAGCGTGGTTAAGCACCCTTCCTCCTCTGATCTCTCTTGTCCTAGATGCGGATGTCTGAGGCTGCTCGTGATGCTGGACCATACAGTCACTGCGTCAGGAAAGCTCTCTGATTGGAGCCTGGGTCCACACGGGAAGGAAGTCCTTGCACAAGTCTCCTTCAGGTTCAGTTCAGTCACATTTCAGACACATTTCAGATTCATTTCAGAGCTATCTACAGGCAGTAGTTTGGGTGTCAATGTCCCATCTCTAGCTGAAACCCCACAAGTGCTCTGACAATTCCGGAAGGAATCCGGACTTTTTTGCCAGAATGCAGGATTTGTTTCTTTTTTGGCATATATTACTACAAATATAGATACATACATAAGCACCTACATACCTACATATGAGCCACGAGATACTTCGGAGCTCTAGCTTCCTAGGGTTTCCAAGTGGTTTCAAAGCAGTTTCAATGTTTTGTTTCCTCTTTGGTTCGAATTAAAAAAATCTGGTAGATGCAGGTTTGAGTTAAAAACACCTACATACCCAAGCTACACAGATACATACGTACATACCTACATACGTACATGAGTGCAGCCGCAATTCGGTAGTATTGGAATCGTAATTGGATCTGCCGAATTACAATTCCAATTTAACCGAATTAAAAACGCCTACATACAAAAGCTACATTGATACACACATACACACCCAAATACAAATCAAGGTTTAGGCTGCATTTTGGAAAAATAGCATGCATGATTGGCTCACCCTTCCCTCCCTCTCTCTGTATGTGTGTATGTAAGTATGTAATGTATGTGTGTATGTGTGTATGTGTGTATGTATGTATGTATGTAGGTAGGTAGGTAGGTAGGTAGGTATGTACGTACGTATGTATGTATGTCTGTATGTACGTACGTACGTACGTATGTATGTATGTATGTATGTATGTAAGTCTGTATGCGTGCATGTATCTAACTATTCTATGTAAGTATGTATGCATGTAGGTCCGTCTTTCTGGGAAAAGTTTCTGTATGATTGGCTCTGCCTTTCCCTTTCCCTTTCGATGGGGTTTCAGACAAGTTTCAAACCTGTTTCAGACCCTCAGAAGGGACTTCTTTGGAATGCAGGTATGTAGCTATGTAGTAGGTATGAAGGTATCTCCGTAGGTATATATCCATGTGCGTGTGCGTGTATCAAGCGAGTTTTGTCCCGTAGGTTGCACATATGTTTCCGTTGCACCCGCGAAAAGCTTATAGAGCAGAGAAGGTAGTTGAAATCTACCTGAACTCAGCATGTCTGCTGTATACGGCTAGTATACGGCTCATCTTGGTCAAGCCCTAGTTTTGACTTGAACTCAGCATGTCTGCTGTATACGGCCAGTATACGGCTCATCTACAGGGCTTGACCAAAATGAGCCGTATAATAGCCGTATACAGCAGAAATGCTGAGTTCAAAGGAGTTCCAGAGCTTGACCAAGATGAGCAGTATACCGTATACCAAATTCGATTCTACATTCATGATGTAGTTGAAAACTACCTGAAACCAATTACATGCGTACCTGGAGCCGCGTTTGTGGCCAAATGGTAACTTTGGGGTCAAGGCAGCAACCAGCAAAGCAGCCTGGCAGGTATCTGGATCGCCTCCTTCCTTCTGACTCTCCACCAACACTTGGTGCACAGTGCGGGTGCGCTCGCTAGCTTAGCTTGCGTTTGGTTGAGGATGCATACCAAAGATCCGAAGCGGACAATAACAACTATGTCCGTTGGTATGTGCCATTGCCTACCAGATATATAGATCATATGGGTTGCAATTTTACCGATGGTATCTTTTGGCCCTTGGCGTTCCAGGGCAGGTGTTGGCCATAATGGTGATGCAATCGCCCGCTTGGGACTGACGGACGTGAATCATAACCTGCAGGCATGGGAGGCATCACGGGGATATGTCATGTCCACTGATGGTATATAATGTATGCCTCTTTCAACATCACGGGGATATGTCACGGGCATAATGTATGATAATGTATATTAAGTTTCTTCCAGTTATGCTTCAGTTGCATTCCCAGACGAAATTCGATAGTAGGATTGGTTATATACACACATGCATACATACCAACCTACGTACCTACCTAGCTACCCAGCTACATATCTACACACCAAACCTGTCCCTTCTAGGGGTCTGAAACTACTTTGAAACTAGTCTGAAACCTGTTAAAATCTTCAAATGTGACTTGGTGGGGGCAAGATACATACAGAGATGGAAATCATGTTTGCCCTTGGAGTTCCAGGGTTCATAGCCAATCGTCCGTACCCTCATAGTTATATAGTTCAATTAGCCTGGTGGACTTTGTTGTTCAAATTCCACCTTCTTGTTGTAGCAGGATAGTTTTCATGGTTATGGGTCGAATTTGCGTGATTTCCCAATAGATTGAATTCCTCATCGTTCGTATTTTAGATTTGTCTTCACATCCCTGGCCATGTAATTTAACCGTTACCATGTCTTGGCCGCGCCAGGAGCAAGATCCAGGCTATAACGTGGTCCGCTGATGTAGAGACGGAAAAGGGCCGTGATGGATACTGGCGGCTGGCTGGTGCGTTTTTGAGAAATATCGTCGATCAAACTCTGAATTCAATCACTCAGGATAAACTAGAAGAATATGAAGTCCCTCCAATTTTGTTTTCCCTTATTGTATTCATGCACCCAAATTCACACATAGATCCAAGAAATTTATATAAAGATTTGATAAGAAAATAATATTTAATTTATTGAATCATATTTGACCGTGTATCTACTACTTGGTCACGGCGCTTGTATAAAACTGAGTTCGTATTTTATTAAAGCTTGCAAAGTAAGATAGTATGCAATAATTATCTCAAGCACTTGCGTGGTTCAAGACAATACAAACATACAAGAACTATATATATGATCCCGGGTATGCATGGCCCCGATTCCCGTCGATTCGGTTCCCGTTGAAAATCGATTCGTGGCGATTCGGTTCAAACAACCGACCGATTCATGTTTGATTCGATTCTTAATTATTGCCGTGTTCAGGTTCCTTAAAATCCTGGTCGATTCAATCCGATTCGATTCCAAACGATTCTATTTTTTCCGATTCCGGACCGGTTCGGTTCCTTATGTGCAGCGGTTTAGGTTCCTGAACCGTTTTGGAACCATCCTGTATACACAATAATGTTATATATTGTAAATCATATAATATGTATAAATAAATATTGTTATTATTATTATGTATTATTATGTATTATTGTTGTTATTATTATATAGATATATATCAGGTATATATATATATGTATATAATATAAATATATTTAGGTATATGTATATATACATATATGAGGATGTATGTTATATTTTACTTATATATCATACATTTATTAAATATTTCACAAACAGATAGCCATCAATAATTGATATATAAAAATTGCAAAGTGTAGGCTTTAGAGCTAAGTGGAACCCATCTATCATGATCTCATATGCTGGGATCCATCTGAAGTTGATGATCAGAAAAATTACCCATACAGCGGCGCTTATTAAGTCAGATGGTCAATGTCTCAAAGGAGTTTACTTTGGAAAATCATGGGTGCCCCACTCAAGACCCACATGAAAATATGATCATTGCCCCAATCACTCCAATTAAGAGGTCAATAGCTGCCATTTACTAATGCATCAACAATGAAAATTAAGATAAATCCAAGCCACCAAAAACCACTCCCCACAGGAAGTCCTCTTCGAAAGGTTTTTGTATTGACCTGGCATAGCAAATGGGTAGCATGCGAGAAGGCAATCCAAGGAGGGGTCATCAATCAAGAATTCGGGTTCCAGGGTCTGTGTTGAATTGATTCTGATGAGTTTTGGCTTATCCCCATTTATTTACCACCAACGGTTTTATCCCATGATTTCCATCCGATTCCCGAACACAGCACCAACCAAGATGACCATTTTTGTTGCAACGACTGCAGCTGATCTTTGCCATGGTAGCTCCCATGCCGTAGACCCTTTCAATCAAACCATGATTTTTCAATCTGATATGTTGGCATGTGGTATTGGGATATCTATCAAAATTCCCTTCTCAAAGCAGGGTTCCGGCAACCTACTGCACCATAAATGCCTTTTGGTTTGGGATGGTGATGTCTTGAACTGCCACCACCAAAGCTCGCATCGGTTGAATGCCGTTGAGGCTCCACTTCAGCTGCCATGCCAACCTCACACCTTTGGTGTTCCAGGCGCATGCTGGAACCAAAAACTTGCCTGCTTGCGATTGGGTGCACTTAGCTGCATCATCCTCCTTTTGGAGGCAAAAGAGGACATCATGCTCCTTCAGGGGTCTTACAGTAACGATTATGCATTGACAATTTGGTGGACTAATAGTTTATTATCAAACCAGCTCATTAGATACTATTATATATAAAATCATTGAAATAAATTATAGTTGTGAAGTTTGCACCCCAGAAAAATAGAGGATGATAATGAGAACAGTGACTATTTTTACCCAGTCTTGACAGCATTTCTGGTAAACAATGTTTTATCAAGATGTGGTATCCCTAGGCTCCTTTTGAAGGATCCAATTGCCATCTGGGTCTTGGGACGTTTTGTGGTAGCACACTCGGCAATTCCCGGGTTTGGCTTGCTTGGCTTTGTCCAAATGCTCCGAAATGGTTCCAAACTCATTGTCCAAGACACCATAGGAGTCACCGGTGACTTCGAATAAGAATTCATTGTCATGATCAATTTGCTGGGGATCCTTTGGGGCCTCTTTGAACTTGGCCTTCCCGAAGCCACAAATCACGGAGCTGGACTGCAAAGTCACCTTAGTGCAGACAAGATCAGGTGAATCAACCAACAAGCATTGGGTACAGTAAACCTTTCCCATCTAAAGCTTCTTAGTACAGGATGGTTGGAATTTGTTTTGCATTGCGCCCATTATCAACAAAAAGGGTTGTTTATTGGGACTTAGATCCATTAACTTAGCATTTTGACTTGTAATTGAAATTGATCATGAAGAGAGGCTCCTACAACAACACTTGGGACAACCATGAACTGATATATATTGCGACTCAATCAAGGGACATCTTGCCCTGCTTCATTCAAGATGTATGGACCCATGTTCTTGGTAATGCGAAGTAAGGGCATCGTGGTCAACTTCTTGCCAGCACGTGCATTTACAATGGGCACTTCCACAAGTAACTGGTCATCCTGGGCAGGTGTGACCTGAGCTGCATCCACAATGGACCCTGAAAGATCCTCAGCAAGCCGACGTTTCTTCGGTGGCAAGGGGCCGGTTGGCTGGGAATGTCCACCCTTCTTGTTGGCATTGGCTGTGCCCTTGAAGCTTTTCACACCAGGGAATCGGCGCAAAAAGCCTTCATGAAACTGTTTCCACTCATCCCTCGACTCAAACTGCTTGGTAATGCTGTCCGGGATTTCAATGGTGACAATCTGCCCATCAACCTGAAGGGAAATGATTTTTTTGGGGCTTGTAGTACTCTTTTGGAAGTAAGGGTAATCCAGAACTTACATTCATGATTCATATATTGAATATCCCCCATCAGATGTCAAAAAAAGATATAATATCCAATTTTGTGGTCCCCCACCTTTCCATAAGTGCATTTCTTCAAAGCCGGCGGTTCTGGTGGTGCCTCCAAGTGGTCGGCAGGAGGATCTTCTTGAAGCCTGCAAGGGCAATGGGAATTATAAGACAGTATTGTAACCGTTTAACCCATCTATTTTGAGGTAAATCATTGTAACATAATATTGTGGTGTTTTTGGTCAGGCCCCCACCTTTCCGAACCAGCCACAGTGAGCTTCCCATTCTGAAACAGGGACATGAATTCAGATGACCAATCTTTGTGCTCCATGTCAGTGTACACAGGGATATACACTGCCGGTGTGTTGACTTTTTCAGTCATCCGTTGGAAGCCTTCAAGGAAATTGCCCACATAAGGGAAAAGATCAACCACCACCAAACCAGTTGAGGAAGTGAACGCAACCCCATCCTCGGTATGCAATGTGTTTGAGAACCACTTCAAAACCTGCTAATGTTGTAACACCCTTTGAATGCAATTATTGATGAAATACCCAAATGTGTATATATATATATATATGTGTGTACATTCATAAATATATTGATATCATATCTATTACATATACCATAACAATAAAATATATATCATATCCCATGCAATATAGATGAATGGTCCATTTACAGATATTAGTGTAACATCATTTTTGTGTGTATCATCTATTGTTAAGTTCCCTTTGTATGTCATCGAGATCTATTTAAAATGTCCAGATTAAAGCAAAATATCACCCCCTAAGTCTACCTGCCATTTTCCACCAAGGATCAACCGAGCTCATGAGCAGCTCCTCTGCCGCATCTGGGCCGATTTGGGCGTACTTGTGTGCTCCATGAACAGCACTAACTGAAGAAGGGAGTGCTGTTGTTGAAATCTCTTCCATCTGGATCATAGTCCTTGAAGGGGCTTGTTTGGCTTCATTGACAGTCCTCCTCATGCGGTTGAGGGCTGACCCTTTCCAAAGCCACTCAGACTTGGATACATCTAATGCTGACTGCAAGGGTCCAACGAACCGTCCCGAGTATGCCATTGGACGTTGGTCTCTGGCATCCTAAGTTAAGATGCAATAACCTCAAACTAGATTGATTCTACTTTGGAACCCATCTTGCTGCCCAAGCTCAAAATAGATAAGCCTAATATGACCTAATCATTCAGGGGTACTGATGCAGATACAACATTCCTAAGTCAGAGGTAAGAAACCACTTTTGTCTTGATGTCGAACAGCAGTTGGAAGCCCGTATCCACACAGCAACCAGCCGAAGAAAGAGTGCGAAGAAGACCAAACTCCTCCTTGAACAAGTTTCCCTTGTATGCAAAAGCTGGGCATAAGAACACACCAGAGCTGGATGCTGGTTTTGAGGAGATCGTGTGCCCCATTGCATTCAAGATGCACGTCACCAGCTCAGATTTCACCAAAGAGGGCGATGCAAAGTTTGCCACAAAAAGGTATGCCTTAGCTGAACATGAATGCCACTAAAGGTTGGAGCTTTGGAGAGCATATTAAATCATGATATGTCACCATATGCAAAGTCATGTACAGGATAATATATCAAATAAAATTAATGTTCTCAAAGATATGGCTTAGGGTCGGTTGTCTGGAGCTGCAGTGATTGGGACCATTTGGTGGCAGTGTCTTCCAGCTGCTGCACAACATTGATAGCTGCGGCACCATCAATCTTTTCTGGCCAGCTCAATGCCATCACCTATTCAGGGACCCATGATAATGTGATGTTGACCAGGTTGAATAACAAGCCCATTGGCTGAAACATCATGGTGTTTAATTTTGATATCATAAATAAGTGCCTTGGAGTCCATCCAGCGATTCACAGAGGTCTTTGCATTTTCGATTCGTTTGGTGATCCATTCATTCTTCTGGTGGGCAAGACGGACTTGATATTGCATCATCCTAGAGCTGTATGCATTCATGCACTTCTCATCATATTCAATTTCCTGAATCAACAGTTTCAGAGCCGATAGATCCAAAGACTGCTTTGCCCCATCGAGATCAAGTTGGTTGCCCTGTCCCTGCTTCACACCACCACCAACTTTGTCAGGGACAATGTCATTGAGTATCCCCATGATACCTTAGTTGAGTTCACATGGAATGACTTGGTCAATGAAGGTTTATATCATTATTTTCCATTGACCTATTACCAAAAGAGTGAACATACAATATTACTAGACCATAGGCTGGCTACAAGGGTTCTCTCTTGGGACCCAAGCATCCGACTTGGCCTCAACGGCACTGAGGAGATTCATCTCCAATGTTGCATCGCCTTCCCTGATCCGCTTGATGAACCTGAGTGGACAATAGACGATTGGCAGTATCTTGGTGAAATTGGCAGGCATGGTGCTGTTAGTGCTGTGGGATTTTTGGTTCAAAGTCTTGTTTAAGATGGCCAACTATCATGAACAAATATTTCGATAGCATAGATTGAAATGATTCCATCAGGTTGTATCAAAGGTACTTATCCCATAGCGGCTGCTCCACATTGGGGATCTGCTGCACCAGCTCCTCCACAACAGAGCCTGGGTAACAACAATGGATGGCATAACCCCAAAACAAATGGTGGGGCCCCAAAGCCAATGGTGAGGTGACATCATGGATTGTGGGGTGTTGTCACATCATAACACATATGGTGAAATTCTATCATATGTGGTGAGTTCCCATAACAAAAGCTGCAGTCCATTGTAGGTACCACACCATTGGATTTTGGTGATGCCAAAATGGATGTTGGATTTCCCAAGCCATTTGTAGAATCCCTCAGGAGATGTGGTCCAACCAGAAAATATGATTCCAGAATAATGGCAGGCCAGGGGTAACACAATGAATAGTAAGATTCATAACAGCCAATTCAATGATCATCAGAATTAACAAAATACTGGTTTTGATATGGGTCATAATCAAAAGAAGGACAAAACACTAATAATGATTTGTAAATGGTATGGTCAAGTAACATGCCAGAGCACAAACTGCAGATTTCTCTTCCAGCTGGGACCGGTTGAGTGGTTTCTTGCGTTCATCTGGCTTCAATTTCTTCCACTGGCTGGCTACCATTTGAAATGTCAAGAGGCAGCTTTCAGCACTATTTTTCAATCGGTTCTGCCATGGGCTACCCTTGGTGGTCCTGGCACTCTTGTGGTTGTAACCCTCCAAAAGCTTCTTGCTCTGCAAATTGTCATCACTGAACGGGCAACCTTACTGAGTCATTCTGGTGAGTGAACAGTTTGAAGACCATAAGCCATTAATTATATATGATAGGCTGCAACAAGTTTGGAGGGCGGAAGTACCCAAAAAAAAAGGTTGTAACAACTTATTAGTTACTGTTGACTGATTTCTAGGACCCAGGAACCCTCCCATCCAAAATGGGATACGCAATCAAGGACGCAATCTCTGCAATGTTCTGGCATTTGGAGCAGGTTTGTAACTGACTGGTGCTTGGCACCCACCAGCTTATCAGTGCGGGCAGCTTCATTGTTCCTAGATTTCCAAATATGATCCCACCCTTAAATTCTGATAGTCATCAAAAGACAATCAAGGTGACAAGTAATTACTACACACTGGGTTCTGGTCATGAAGTAAACCAACCATATTGACTATTCTTTTACCAAGAATCCATTGTTTGATGACAGCTTGCATGTCCACATTCTTCATGGAACTTGCCATGTTGGTCAACGACACCACCCATGAGATAGCAGATGGAGCCTTTCGGATTGAACCACGCTGGGACTTCTTCATGAAGAACCTGAGATAATCCAAGAATCACCATCACTAATAATAGTTACCAAAGACTTTTGTATTTGTTTTACATCATATCTAGGTTTATAACCCAACCACCACAATAAAACATGCTAATGCTAAGAGGTGGGGCAATTCTTCCTGCCGAGTCTGTAACCGAACATGTTTGCATTTGATCGACTGCAGCCCATGGAGAAAGTTCGGTGGAACCTGTTTGGAGCAAGTGCCAAGGAAAAATTGAACATTTACTATCGATTAAATTAATGATCACTTGCAAAATAATTACATTGAAAACTAAGACTAACAATTTTCAAGATGACATGTTTGAGAGGAGATTTCACATGGTTTTACCTTCAACCAGGTTGGACCGAACCTCCACACCCAAGTGATGCTTGCAGCACACCACAGCTGCAATAGCTGTTGTCAACCTCGCAGCACCTTTCAGGTAGCCGATGGAAGCATCTGGGATTGGGCCAGCTTGGCCAATGCAGCTGTCCTGCAAATAAGGGCCAGTGGCATCGGGGTGAAAAACCAAGGGTTAAAGAACTCAAGGATTATCACTGGGCATAATTAGCAATACTTATCATCATTGTTGGCTATTACATGGATATCCAGAGAAAATAATATATAACCAATCTTTGGATTACCCCATTTCCTTCAAACGGATCATCACTGGGTCGTCAGAGGACACGAAGGAGTCACAGGCAAACTGGTACAATAGCTTCGTAGTTACATCCAAAGAAGGAGGCTCCCGCAATGAGCTCCAATTTTCCACACTGAAGAGGTGGATCGGGACTGTGAATGCTTTTTGTTGGTCTTCTTGTCCTGGAAGTGTGGACACAATTTGTTTGAAGATCCATTAGCACTACAATGAGTATCTTTGGAATGAATTATATACCATAAACACAGTAAACAAACACATATGGGAAAAATACATTTTGTTGAACGACCACATGCCCATTGCTAGCAAGGTGCCTTTAAAGCAAGCAGGGACTGGGAAGTGATCCAGATAGGACTGAGACGGTTCTAGTGGCACAGCAGTCTTGAGAAGGTCTGCAATCTGCTGGGGGCGAGAAGATGCAATAGGGAAGGTCTTGTGGATCAGCTGTCTGGGCCCACCAGCACCTAGGAGGAATGGATTAATTGATTGTTCTTGGCCACCATGAACTGCAAAATGAGGATATTAGGGTCATTGTAAAAGTTGAAAAATAATGAATTCAATCATAAAAGAGATAATCATAGAGCTAATAAGCCATCAGGGTACTCTTCACCATATGCACAATTTTGTCAAGCAGCATCTCATCAGTGGTAGCCTGCATATCCAAGGCTGTTGATGTCCCCATTGTTGACCCACCATCACCGGTCTCACCACCATGGCCAGCACTAGCTGAGGTCAGAGACAGAGTCTTCTGGTCTTCCTGCGGAGTCTTGACACGAAGCACTGAAGGTGAATAGTCATCCTCCTTATCCTGAGCCAGGAAGATTGGGATATTTTTCATTGTTTCTCATCATAGCCTATTAATACTTACTTTATATATGTGGATTGGTTTTGATATGTGATCACCATTTCCTATATTCAGTTAAGGCCCAGGGCTGGGCACAGGAGACTGCAAACCCGGTGAGGGCACACACCAGAGGTCATGGTCCTTAGTATCAGTCTAATGAATCTAATATGAGGGATTTATGAAGGAATAGAATTTGGTCAGGACACCAAAAATAATTCAGAAATATCAAAATAAATAAAATCATATGTTGAAGCATGTCCAAAGATTCTTCGTCCATGAGAGTATCCTCCATGCTTTCAAGCAAGACTAGCACTTGATCCAAAACCCTATTGAAAATTTCAAAACATGGCATGGCCAGCAGAAGTCAAGCTTTGATTTTGAGACTTTGAGATCAACCGGTTTCAATTGAAACCCTGCTAACTTTCAATGTTTTGGGGGGGGCCTGCAGAAGTTGGATGTTAGATTTTGTACATCAGACTTCTGCTGGACCTGCTGTATCCCTAGGAAGTTCTCCAGATCTCAATCGAAACCAGCTGATTCTCAGCATGAAAATTTGCAAGGTGAGGTTCTGCTGAAAAAATCAACTTTTCTTCGAGCCATTTGATTTGGGATAAGGGACCCTGCAGAGTGATTTCAAGAACAGGCCGATATCTACCGGTTTCGGATGAAACCAGTCGATCTTTCCACCCCAAATCAAATGTCAAGTAAAAAACATGATTATTTTTCCACATCATTTTGCTCAATGTCCCATGCGCTGTCCGAGGCACAACCTGCATTTGAGCTGAAGGAGACCTAGCTCCTGTCACGCTCCTCCTGGATCAGTGCCTTGCTAATTGCTTGGATCAGGGGGTCTGGATAGACTTGTGCTGCTACAGACCTCTTCTGCCCACCCTCAGAACCGGAGATCACTTGATGGGCATGATCCCCTGCACAGTATTTGCCATTCAGGGCCTTCCATAAATGATCAGAATTGGTGAGAACCCGGGTACGTTTCTTGATTGGTGTCTTGGTCTTAATGGAACGCAGGCCAAAGACACATTGGTCGAACTCTGCAATCTTGACAGCTGGGTGGCGTTGTACATGACGTACCTCAGCAGTGGGGAGGAAGTATATGATGTGTTGATGGTAATTTGACATTCATTATTCATCATAATGCTTCTCACTAGAATGATAATAAGAAAACAAATAATAACATTTGTCAAAAGGGTTGCATCTGAAATTATAGCTAAGCTACACTATCTCGGCCCCATGCCAGACTTAGCCAGGGGTGTTCGAAGCCAAATATTTTGCCACTTAGTTCTTGGTGCTCCGCAAGCCACATAGCGAAATCTATCAGTTCACAAGCTTCTTTGAGGCTAATCACCCTCTTGGTTGTTTTCATCCGGCCCCAGTTTGAATGCTAAAGTGCACATACAAATCTGCAAGGTGGGCTCAGAAACAATGCAAGAGGCTGCAGTGCACATATGTCCTGAAAGATTGTTCTTTGTAGCTTGTGCGCACCAAGATCCCAGAAATGACGAATATCATAGGATCTTCGGCAGGAACCACCCATGCTAATCACAGTTTCTTGGAGACGGGGTAGTGAGAACACCTCCCAAACAGTATCCACTAGGTCTGGATCACTCACAGGCTGCAGGTTCGCCATAGACTTTCTCAAATCATCGAATGGATGCTGAATCTGGCTTGGGATTCTCTGAGCAGCCAGTTTCAAAGATTTGTCATCATATTGGGCCACATAATCAGAGGTTGTATCACCCAACGGGATCCCAGTTTGCCAAATGGAAGCATCTGGCCCCTCATCATCCGATGGTAAGCCACCAGCACTGACACCCCGACTTGAGGCACTTGAACGCTGCACCTTGGAGCTGGACCTGGATCTTCCACGAGGCCTGCTTGCTTTTCGGCCTTTGGACTGGGGAGGTGACGAAATCACAGGCCCACAGTCATCATCATCAGGCAAAGCAAGCGACATCAGAGCTACACAAAAAAATCTATTGAGTACCAAGCATTAAAAACAATATGTGGTTCTGAATTCCAAGTTTATTTGATATGATAGCTGGCTGCAAGTTATCAATGTCTCTTGACTGTAGTGCAGGAAATGAGCACTACAACCATTCATTGCTGATTCGATGCCGTGTGAATTGACCTTGAGCAAGTGAAACCTTTTGGAGTCAAGTTGGAATGCTGCAGACCAACCCCAATGGCAGGGGAGCATGAATCACAGTATGATAGTTCAATAGCTCATTGATTGATCACATTTTTTGTCAAGTCATGATTACAATCATGAATGATTTGATCAATGGAACAAAGTTTCTGAGTGCACACTATTGACAAACGCAATGTTTTTCCCAAGCTGCAGCCTGCGAGTGAGCTATCCCCAGCAGCATGGTGGTGATGAGGTCTTTCCCCAAGTTGGCTAACATGATGGTGGATATCCTTTTGGTAAGGAATCCAAACAAAGAACGATGAAAGATGGTATCACCTTTCACACCCAAACATTGAGACTTCGCTAAATGTTAAGAATCCCCATGGGGTGTTTCAGCTACCTGCATGCCACCTTCTTGCCACGTCCAGTCCTTCCTCGTGCTCGGCCACGACCAGGAACCTTTGCTGCAGCAGGCTTCTTCTGACTTGCTTTGGCCTTCGCATGCGCCTTGGCAGCAGCTTTGGGAGATGGAGCTGGTTGCTTGGACACACCCATCTTCTCAAGGAACTTCTTCATGGCCTCATGGATATCACCAATGGAGGTACACATGGACCAGAACTGACGTTCAAGAGGATCTTTCCAAAATTCTGTGGGCACCATCTTGTAATACATGTCCCTCCTGGTATCCCACTGTGTTTGGAATTCCTCGGAACCAAGTCGGGTTCTCCCAGCAAAGGTGGCCCTTGATGGGGGTGAAGGGGCAGCCTCAGAATCAATGGCCATTGGCTCGGGCTCCTGAGGTGGCATCGCAAGGCTGACAACTTCAGACTGGTCAGCAAAGACGTCACCTGGTGCAAGGTCACTTGGCTGTGGTGGAGGATTCTTGGGTGGTCTGCCTCCCTTCTTTGGGGCGGCATTGGGATCTTTAAGTTGGCGTCCTCTCCTCTTCTTGATAGGGTTGCCAGCTTCATCCAACTTGGGTTTCTTTTCTGGGGCAACTGCAACTGCTTGCACTGGCCCAGGAGCAAAACGTTCCCACCTAAAGATGGATGAAATCAAATGGCCCAAACATAATAGGTATCAATTCCAAAATGGTTTAATGGATGAGCAGTGTATTGGAATAAAGATAAGATGGGGGAGTTACTCATTTAGTGACCTGCCTTATTATATTAACAAAATCCTTGGGGAAGATCAAAAATCATCATATAAACCAATCCAAGGTACCCTTCAGGGTTGGGGACCAAGCACAATGCCCTGGCATCAGATGAGAACCACCAAAGAGGTGCATTGATGGATGGCCATTGTTGCTTGACATTCGCATCCTTGGATATACATGGATTCAGAGACCCCTATAGTTGGGGAAATTTAAAAACAGTTACATAATAATAAGTTTGATTGAAAAATGCTAAATGTAAACCTGGACTCCACCCATTCTCTCAAACATGCAGCTGCTTTGACCAGTTGCCATGGATCTTTTTCCACTAGCTCCGCTGTCTTCAAGAACCTGAGCAAAGGCCATGGAATGGTACTACAGGTATGGAGTTATGTAGACAGAAAGCTATCTATAACTAGATTGCAACACCAACACCTTTGATGATATAGCCATGTAACTCCTTCTGGGCTCGATCAGATAGGAGATTTCGGGGGAGCGACACCAAAGGTTTGACCAACTTCGCAGCAAAACTTGATGGAAGGAGGGTCAATGGTTGCTGTGACAGGCTCTCTGAGTTCACAAGGTGCTTCAGTAGCAGGATGCAATCTGCTCCATCATGTGGATAATCTTCCTCATTGGAATCCATGGGATTGAAAACCCAAAAAATAATAGCAATCATGAGAAGATTTCAATTCATCATTAGCAGCAATTTGTGGCTTTTAATTTTTGAACCAGCATATTGATTAGAGCCTGTTCATATCCAGGACTACACATAAACTATGGACTATCAAAACCATAGACTACACATAAACCCAGGATCACCAGGGATCTCCATTGGTGCCCATGAATCTCCAGTCTTGTCATCATAGAGGGGCAGGTCCTGAGCCACAAGCAGGTGGTACATATCAATAATTTCATGGTGTCCCAGCTAGAAGGGGATTAAAACTTAGGCACCAATAAACTATAATAGAAAAATATTCTGGGCTAAGCTGTGGTGTCAGAACGGCGGATGAACCTCCAACAGTGGTTGACACTCATGCCAGAGTTTGGTCTGGGGACCAGTCCACTCATGTAGATATCATACTGCTGGTAGTATTCCTTCCAGTTCAAGCTACCAGTCAACAGCTCCGCTCGCAACTCACGATTCCGGGATGGTTTGACCTTCTCAAGGATGATCTGGACAAAATCCTACAGGGTTACCATAATCAATCAAAGTTCAAAGTTGGATGCTGCAATGATCAGATGTATAGCATGGTCCAACTTACCTTATTTGTGGTAAAATTGATTGTCATTGGACAGTTTGAAAATATGATAAACCATAAAAGACCCATCATTTGTTCCTATCACCATCCTTGGGCGTCTGGATGATGTCTGCAGACCCAAATGCTGAGGTGCAAATACTGAGCCGTTGGTCAACTGGCCCATGGGTGTGACCCACCTCTCCAAAAATGTGGGTGACACTTCGGAACCTCGGCAAGAAACATGGCTAATATTGCAAAGCATCAGGATGAATATAAACATTGTTTTAGTCTGGTGGTATATGCCAAATATTCATGGGAAGTAATAATGGGGAATAACAAGCCAGCTCAAAGTAAAAAATTGAAACTGCAAATAAAGATAAGGTACCGGTTGCTTATGATAGCTGAAGCTGATGTTTTTGCTACCACCTGGTTCTTTCCTTCCCTCACACAGTTGTCTGTCTGCAGGGTTGCTGGGAGAGAACACCCACAAAGATTCACACTAATAAATCTTACAGGATCCCTTTGGTGATTTCTTTGGTTAATATTGTGGTTCAAAAAGATCACCAACAGATAATAATATAACAATAAACTCATTATAACTTATTATTTGCAATTCCCACATAATGCTTCCAACTATATCATGTTTTTGAACCCACCAACCTCTATGATCAGATGTTCTGGCATTGCCACACCACGAGATTCCAGGATCTCCCGGGCCTGATCCAGGGCCCTCAAGATACAGCTAACTTCCGTCGACGAGTCTTTGGGAACATCGGGCTCCAAGACAAAGTAGCTTTCCACTACCTTAATGACATGTTCAACGCAGGGCCCCAAATACAGATCCCATTACTAATTTAGTCTCCTAATTGGGGATTGCCAAAAATAGAACCATCATCAATTGTGTCAAGCTGCCCCCCACACTATGCAACCCAACACATGGATTTGCGGTCTCCATGCCCCAGCCAGAGATTTGGGGTTGATGGAATTGAGCCTGGGATACCTCGTCTTTGACTGGTCCAAACCATCGATGTCCAGCTTGATGACACATGTGCTAGCTCCCTGCCCAAGAGTACATTGCTCACTAAGTGTGTTCAAGCGGGCCTGGGTCTGTCGGTACATTCTCACATTCTTGATGTGAAGGCCCTGGGCTTGTTCCAACTGGTCCCGTTCATGTTGAAGGGTGCACTTCCGACTGCGGGTTGCAAACTCACTGCATTGAGTACACCTCATGGTGGGACCATATAAGGATAATAAGACATGATTATTCCTGCCATCAGAATGAGGTTTTTCAACATCAAATGAGAAGAAAGTAAATAAGATGACAAATTACTAAGGATGATCAGGATACCTTGCATGCTGGGAAGTCTCACGAAATTGAATCAGATGTTTCCACCTTTCCTCATAAACCTGAGCGAAGCAACGATTTTTGGCAACTTCACCTTCCTCAGAACCATTCCCATTGCACCATAACTTGTAGAGGTCATAGAAAGCTTCCATGCTCATGTGTTGGAGGTGGCGAGGTTGCAAGCCACCTGGAAAGGTCTCGTTATTTGATCAATAAGTTTTTACCACCTCATACAGCATATATCCCTTAATGGCCAACTACCAACATATTAATTACCACCCAAATAAATCAGAAAAACCTTGACATTGATCAGCCTAGATTCAATCTTCAGGTTTCCCACCCATGAGTTCTGTTGCAGCTACTGGGTCATTCTGGGACAAGCTCCGGGCATTGAACGCCACCTTGCCACCAAGGAGAGTTGATGGAAGATCTGACTCCACAGCACCTTGGCAAGGTATGGGACATGATGGGATAAACTCAAGGTATACCAATGGATGTATGGGTTGATAGGTATATATATATAAGATCAACATATGTCATATCATTCTGTAGGTTGATGGGTAAATGAGATTCAAGACACCTGAAAAGAAACAAAAGGCAGCATGTTTTAATCCATCCAAAGGGCTAGGGACAAAAAGGCCAGAAGTGGCCAACGCAGCACCACTGATCTCTTCAATGGGAGGTGTCTCTGCCAAAGATTCAGCCTTGGAAGGCTGTTTATTGGGAAAAATCAAAATGAATGTTATCCATAAACAACAATGAAAAAGTGTTTATATACTAAAAACAAGGTTTGCCCTTTGACTCCCAAATACCACATGGGGTTTGTTATCAAAAGTGTACTCCTTGGGATGAGGTACCAGGTTCCAGTAGACATAAGTCATGAACCCATCCACACTGGAACTCTTTGTGGTGGGCTGCTTGCCATTGTACTTCCGCATGTCAGTGGGCAGGGAATTGGTAGACATTCCAATGGCCAATCGCCTGACCTTGTTGTGCCCATGGAGAGACATTACATCCATGTTCTATGCCATATATGAAATACCCTTTAGGTCAGGTATATATTTTGCAGGTATCACCACTATTTGTTTCAAGTACATCTACATCATATACATATATAATGGGTATACCCATATGAACACATAGATGCATACACAAGAAACTATTCACCCTAAGATCCTAAGATGTATGATCGACATGACATTGCGAAATTACACAGCTCAAGGCACAAAAAATGGAATGTGCCACACAGTGCACAACAAACAAACATAAAATTGAAAACCATTTAACTTTGTTGGCAGTCTATTCTGGAAGTTCAGCCAAAGGGTCCCTTTTCTCATTGACACCCATGAGAATGCACCATGCCTTTTCGCAAACTTCAAAGCCACCAATGTCATACTTCAGCACGGGTTTGGAGCATGAAGTCTTGGAAGCCTGGGCAGCGCAAGGACCTATCCCCCTTACCAAGTTTGTGCACCAAATAAAAAGGCTAAGTATTCTAGGTCCATGGTTGATAATGGTTTGAGCCATACATTATTCGATTGCACAGGGCCATGTATGACTAATGAACAACCATATTTTTGGACAAGGTACAGGATCCAGAGCTTCATCAGGAATCAACTTGTCCAATTTCCCAAGTTTGCCAAGCAGAAATTGGTTCAAGTCATGGCCGGTCATTGAGCTCATGCTATGGCGGATGTCCTCAGAAGTAATTTCTAGGCTTCAAAGGATTAGTTTTCTCCCCCATGGGTATTGGATACAACATTGAAAGTAAAATATTGATGGCAACTGAGAATGTAAAACAAATGCAACTGTGGCTCTTTGAGACATCTCATCCTGGAATCACCAAGCTGGTACTTCGATGCACAGCCCTTCTTGCAGCAATATGGTGGCTTCTCGGGCGGTGTCCTAAATGTGATTTGGGTGACCATTGGGTGAAACCAAATTCATGAAATAAAATCCATCCTGTCAACCCCCAAAAACATCAACCAAAGAACATATTACTTCATCCAGTTGGGGCACTCCAAGCTAGGCAATCGCTGGGTCTTTCGAGCAGGTGTCATTGAGTCCCCCAAATCAACATCGGGAGCCATAGATAGAGATTTCCAGTCCATGTCAATGATAGGCCCATCATCATCAGGGGGCAAATCCAGCACCATGGGTGACTGACTACACAAATGCCAGTCGCAAGTTCCCTTGAGGTTTTCAAAAGGCATGTTGGATTGGAGAGGCCTTGATTGGACCTGGAACTGGTGTGTGGGCTTCAGCAGATGGCATAAAGCTGATATCACCCAATTACTATGTGGCATGAATAAGTTGTTTACAGCGGATCAATTACTAAGTAAACCAAAATAAACCAGTAATAAATTAAAACCAGATAAATGTGGATATTAAAATAAGATTTGGATAACATCATATAGTTTGATGTAATAAGTCTGCCAAACTATAAGATATCATCAATTCCTGTGTTGTTTGAATTCTGCAAGCACAGTACTAAAAGGATTTACTCCCCTGATATGATGATTGATGTCCGGTGCCATAGACTATATTATTTTGGGTTTGGGAATTCATAACTAAGATATAAACTGCAAATCAATGACTATTTCATAGTGTCATATTTGTGGAAATATTATCAAAACGTTGCATCCTGCAACTGCACAACATTGTAATTGTACCATCCACCATGAGGGGCTTGATGATATTTGATACTTGAGTTTAAGACATATGATGTTGGCCCATGTTATTATCTACATATGAAATGGATCTATATTATGCAACCTATTACTGTTGATGATATCCATTTCATGAAAGCATATTAGACTAACTAATGTGAAAGGAATTTGGATGGGATTAACAAGAAGCAAAAAGGGACGACATCCATTTCAGGGATCAAATTTGAGCATGATCATCATGTGGGCCTAAAAAGGAGCGTAGTGAGCTTCCCATTATTGGAATATCGTTTACTTATGTGGAACTAAGCTAAATGATCTTGTTCATATCATACAGTGGTATAATAGTAATCCATCATTCTGCCATATTCAATTTCGATTAGGTATCACTTACTAAGACTAGTAGGATTTAGTAGTTAGTTCAGCTGCCACTGGCATCCCACTGCATTCGCTGACCTCGTGAACGAAGATGGGCACAAGGCCTTTTGCAGACCTGTGTGCACATTGAGGGTGGCTGTTCTTAACAGAAACCCAAAACGATCTCCATGGGAACATGGCCCCTGAGTCAGTTACAAAGCTCATCTTGGTGGACTTGAACCGCTTAAGGAAAATGCTGGATAGGATCAACAATTTGGCAAACTGTGCAGGTGACCAAGCACCTGCAGCCCGCTTCCCTCACAAGTGACCAGAACAATGGAAGCTGGATGATCTTCAGTTTCGAGCATCCTGGGGGTGCATGCCTTGAGATGACGCTGCCAACAAGATGTTGTTGCCGAGTCTGGTGCATTCAAGATGCTCATCATAATAACATGGTATTTATTAGCCACAGCGCATTGAAAATCATATGCTGCAATATCATGGATAATTCTGACCTGAAGCTGGGCATGCAATTTATGGATAACCAATTGTTCAACTCGATTGGTGGACCATATAATAAGATAGGTTATCAAATTGAAGCAATTGAAAACTATAAAGCTAAACCATAGCTAAACAACCAACTGAGCTGATTCATCCAAGAACCCTGCCCTTTTCCCCACCTGTCAGGCTCTTTGGTGAAGTGGAGGTTGCCGCCAGCCAGTGGCAGTGGCAGTGGCAGTTGCGGAAGCCCTCTGTGCGGTTATAGTGGGTTAAGATGAAGATGGATTAAATAATTTACATGATATAGTTGAAGCCTGGGTATGTGATTTCATCATGGTTCTGGCCCAAGTTCATTCTAATCAAGCTAAGCAGAGCCTACCCCAAATCAACTGCAATCTACCCCAAATCAACTGCAATTCCTTTATAGAAAATGATAATCATGAATTATCACTCAAACGACTGTGTTTTTTCTTCAGGTCTTGAACTGTAGCTGGATCGAACGGCAATTTCAAACATTGTGTATTTCCTTCCCTAGCCGTGACGTACGACACTCGTCAGCTAGCTACCTATAGCTACTAGTTTGGAAATGAGTGGAAACCATAATAGATCAACTCTGCTCGCCATGTGAATCCAGCATAACTTTGGGTGATGGTCCTCAGGCTGTACTACACTACGGCCTTCATGTCGGTGTCCGTGGGTCTTACTTCAGTGCGGGTGCAGATTACGGCACTGCTACCCGAACTTACCAGGGACTACAATGAAAGATCCTTGTCCTTGAGACTGGGGAAGCTGGCTGGTGAATCGTGGGTCAACGGTTTGATTCATGTTTGTTCGCCCCCAAAGCACCTGCGAAGGGGTGCAAAAAGCTGCTGACAATACTGCCAGTATACATTGCCATCGTCATTGTTATGGTAATCGCAATCACCACCTCCAGCTCATCATCATCATCATCATCATCATCATCACCATCACCATCACCATCACTATCATATTTATCATATTTATCATCATTATCATCATTATCACCATTTTTTCTATATTTGTGATTTGTTTTGGAAGGAACCATGATGTTTGTGTTGTGCCTTCCTTTCGGGCCATACTGTTGTCTAGTCACATATACATAATTTGACTGCTAAGGTTGAATAAGTTTTTTTTTGTTTGCATCGTTTCCAAGACTTGGCGCTAACAGGAGACATCCAACTGCCATCTTCGCGAATCCGAAGAAGATGTATATGAATATGCAATACGTTTAACAAGTTTAAAGACTTTAGAATTATCCACATCATATATTGTACACATAATTACGTGGTATATATATCTTATTGATAGCATTGAGTTTTGTTATTGATGGCATTGAGTTTTGTTATGTTTTTAGATATACTAATACGTTGTATATTTTTTGTGTGTGTCCTTAGATTTTTTTGCATATGGTTTGGACTTAGACTTAAACAGTGTGCAAAACCGTCCATTGATTCAACCATGTCGCAACTTCAGTAGTTTCTGAAGGATCCCGACAACTCAGTAGTGCAACACGTGCATCCCGAAAACTATACGTGCCAGTGCCACTTGATTTCACAACCATCAAAACGTGGAGGTGTGTGCCTACCAAAATATTGGAAGTTCTGATAAAACCTCTAAAAACATTCTTGTCCCCATGTTTAGGAATGAACGCCTCCGGTTTTACCGTGGTGGGCGTGAACGTCATCGGCCTCGCCTTTGCAATGATACATGCCTTCATCGTGGGGACCGCCCACCATCCAAGCTACAGGGCCTTGAAATGCCAAGGAAAACTTGGGATATCCTAAGGACAAATCCCATAATGCCCTTGGATGCGCATGCCACTTAAAATGTGGTAAATATTATGGGTTCTCCAATTGCACAGGATGCCAACGGAGAGTGAAGGTGATTGTTTGGATCCGAGGGGGCCCATTAAAAAAAAAGCTTATCATCCGTGTGGTGACCCTTACAGGTAGTCGATTTGGGGATAGTTCAAGGTAGAAACAAACATGGGCAATACCCCCATTTCCCACTACGAAAGAACATATTTAAAAAGGGAATTTATGGCGTTGGGTTTACTAAAAATGATTGGGCTATATTTTGAATGTATCGTATCCCATATGATCCGCCTTGCGGTTTAGGTCAAAAGACACATATCATATAATCTTACTAATTTGTGAACGCGTGAGACATTTTTTTTAATAGTGAAGGGGGGCTGCCGCTTCACAAAGGAAATGACGGGGTCTGTATTTCATAGTGGCTGAGCTCTATAAACATGATGCTTCTGTCCTTTGATTCCCAGTTTTGTTTTCTGCCCCTTTTTCTTGTATTTTGTTCTCCGGTCCGAAACTTTAATTACTTTTGTATATTTTTGTCATTTTATTTTGTTTTCTTCGCAAACCTTACTTTTGTCCATTTATTCCCGGTTTCGTATTCCATCCCTTCTGTCTTGTATCTGAGCAGCCCCTGCTGTCGGCTAGGGTCTGCGGAAATGCATCTCTATATCTGTATATGCTATACTACTATACTATATGTTTATTCATGAAACAATTTTGATGAAACCATGATTTTGGTGGCCTGAGATTGAGGTTTCTCATGGTTTCTCTGTTTCAGATCTACGGGAATTATCCAGATCAGTACTCCCAGAAGTGGTTATGCCATGTTATGCCGATGTGCCCATCGACTGGAAATCAGTCGGTCAAATCTTGCCCTCGTTTTTGACGTTGTTGAAACCCTGATGATGGTCTGCCGGTGTGCCTAAGTCATTGCTTCGAATACTTCAGTAGGGAAAACCTTGGTTGGGGTTTGGGGTTTTGGCAGTTCCGAGGATTCCCAAGTCAACATGTGTTGAAGGGGCTCAGGGGCCCTTACTGATCAATGGGATTGAATGTGATTCTAATATGGCATCACTCCCCACTTAACTTCAATGTACCCTGGGTATGCCCCAGTAAAAACGCCCATCACTGCTCGCTGGGTCAACTCAATCTATAATGACCTCATCAAGATGTCACCGGAATGATGGTGAATGTATAGAAGAATCATCCCCCAAATGGCCGCAACTTTGAGCTAGTTTCAGGTCGGTGAATTATTACAATTCAGCCAAATAACATGACAACCTACCAGCTGCAAATATTCCAACCAACAAACAGCAACTTGATTCTTGTTTGCCATGATGAAATCGATGGTGCCGGACTACAATATTAAAGATACAAATCAATACCAATGGATGCACATGGATGCTATTATTCCACTGAAAATCAATGTTTTAAAGGGGTATCTAGGGCATTCACCATGCAATGTGAGTGATGGTTTCGACAACGGGAAACCCACTTCCATATATCTGAATTCCTTGGGTGCAACCGTTGGCACCTGGGAGCGGTTTCATTTACAGATGCCATTTGGGAACTTCATGATTTGGTTGGTGTCTTTCCATCCCTCTAGTATTTAACACCCCCGTATAACGCTTAGTCTAGTATTGAATTCGTTCATTTTGGGCCCATTTCAGGGGGGGTACTTGATATGATCGGGAAATTGGCTTCATGTGGATTGTTGATGTTGTTGGACGTTGTAGCCCAGGCTCCTTTATGCAGAGTGCTGCCGTTTGTTCTGCTGCCATTCTGATCTTTAGCTGGACCGTCTTCTGTGGCATCAAGGTCAGGCAGTATTGAAGTTGTATGCTCCGACATGCATCAGGTGCTGGATTGAAATAGTTTCGTACCATCCTTGGGATGATAACCCAAATTGGCTCATATTTGTCGAGTTGCACCGACCAGATACCATTCAGGCTGCAGATTTCAGGGATTGGCGATCTTGACCAAAGTCCCAAACCACCTTTTGTGGGCTTACCGGCTTACAAAGCGGCTTAACCAATTTGGCTCCAATCTTTGGGGGCTTCAAACTTGTGCAATGAACTGGCTTAACGTTGGCCAGAATCGTGCTTCAGCTAAGGATCTTCAAATAATTAGAGTGCCCCCAACCCAAGAAAGTCCATTCTGCAAACCTGTACCTCTATGATAAGAATTGGTGTCTCCCCATTTTGGTGGGTTGCATCCTGTTTTTGGTGCTAATCTCACCATGTGTTAATCATGTAAATATCTAGGGCAAGTGAATGAATACAACGAAATCGATTTAAGGTAGGTACACGGCCCATCCTGTTGGGAAAAGGCCCAAATGGCAGGAGAGATACGTCCCTCCTGCAAATCCAATGCCTTCCCCTGGCATCCTCACTGAACTGCTCCTCACCGTAAGACACTGGGAAAGCAGATGGATGATCGTTGGGACTCGTTGGGATACTGGGGACCTGACAAATCTGGGGAGTACCCCAACCATCGTGAGGCTTCAGCAATCGTTGGTGCCTTGACATCTCCTTTCGCTCCCACCATATGAATAACCGAGAAAATTACTGTAATATAGACGTATATATATATATACTAATTTAGTCTTGCTTTGCCTTGGCCTTTCCGAAGTTGCACAAAACCTTCATAACCGACAGGGGGACGACCCTAATTTGTGCACAGCATTGGATTTAACATATAATTTTGTCGGCTACTCATATGACCTTCATCTGGCTACCGGGGCGGCGTCTTTCGGTGGGAATACTATTCCATGTAATGATGCCCCAGAGTAGTGAACAGTTTGTGGCGTACGGTCCCTTGTAAGTGGTACTGTCTTTGAATATGTGTACTATATAATACACTATATATATATTATATACATATTTATTTGCCGATCATGGAGATTAAGCCTAGGGTAAGCTCAGGGATCATATCAATAATAGTGCTGGCCTGTTAGACCACAGAATGCTGGTTGTCATTGAATCGTTGCACCTTGCAAGGCAGTCAAAGACAGTAAGTGCTCAGTTGGAAGCACATCCTTTTGCTATGTGACCTTGATGTATCTTGCAGGGCCTACAGCAGTCACGTTGCCTGGCAGCATGTGGGCATTGTGGCATGGGGGTTGCACATGGTTGCATGGTAAAACTGCACCGTCCTGGTTGATTGGAACCATGGTTGATGGCTTGTTTCCGGGACTTCACCAGGCTAACTCAGACGAACATCGCACTTTTCTGCAAATATGCTCTGATGGATGAGAGCATCCTGATGCTGCTTGTGCCTATTGTGCAAGGACAGGCTTAAGCAGCGAGACCAGTAACACGTGCATAGTCACAGGATGGGTTGAATCCTGCTGAAGCCAAGAAGTTCAAAGGACAATGACTCTGAGATGTTGAAATATCTTAGAAGTTGATAACGATACAGGAACTAGGGCTCCTGTCGCAACCTCATGGCTCTTCAACGAAGAAACCCAGCTGCACGCCACATGCAGGAACCGCACTACTCATGATCCCAGTGTGGGTTTTCATCGCAAACAAGACCAGCAAAAGACACATCTACCTGATTGGCCGGAAGCTTACAATGACCCTGCTTCAAGTTATATCATGTGATGATATGTGATATTATGTGATAATGTTTTTTGTTGAGCCCATCACTGGTTCAGGCCATTTCGAAGACCTTTCATGTCTCAAATGCTTGCGCAAAGAGAAAGGAAAACAAGTTCCATTAGGTCATGGCCATAAAAGCAGGATCTTCGCCATGGTTTCATGGTCATTGAGTCATTCCACACAGCCACCCCAAGAAACTGAGATGTCTCAGCATGTCACAGCCCAAAAAGGCGGCAGCCTCTTAGCTATGTCCATGGCCGCCTTGAACTTCGTCAACTCCACTGAAGCTGCCATTCTTTTAGGCCGCGTTGCCAGAAGTGTTGAGTGAAAACGATGGATTTTACCCCAAAAATCGCAAGGTTGAAATAGGTTCATCATCGAGAGTTGCCATAAATTGTAATAAATTGGGGTTGAATAAGTGTATATATATATACGTATAATTATTATATTATATTATATATATATACAGTATGACTATATTCATAAATCCTCAGATTGTGTGAGAAATGGATGATTTCTGGGTGCAATTCCTGGCCATGCGGATGTTTTGATGAAGAATCTATATTGATGGTACTACTTTGGGATCTGTGCGTCTCATGTTGCGTCTTTTTCGAAAGAGAAAGATGAAGAAACATGAGATGTGTTCAGAGCAATTCCTGCTCTGCAAACAATTTCTTTCTTTTAGTAGTTCATTTGTGAAACAAGTCGCATGCACATTTGAGGGTGAATTGGCACGAGCATAGAAGACTTGAAAACCTTGGGTCAGCCGACCCTGTTCCTTGCAAACTGCTTTTAGTTCCATGGCGGGGGGAATGCACACATTTGCGCAAAGTGCTATCCTCACCAGCATCCGAAGGCATCCTCATCGGCATGCCATTGGCCGTGCCTTACTTGGTTCCCATCAGCATGCTTCCGGATGTAGTCGAGGCACGGGCTGCTGGTTGGACTTATTTTCAGGCTTCACAGAGGCCCGGTCAGAAGTGGTAGAAGATAGAGAAACAGCAAGTTGTGATCAATGTTTGCTTAGATGACCTTATGCAGAGGGTTCGCAGAATGCCTTGTATGTGAATATGATTATGTTATAATCATATCTATCCAGCAAATATATTATATACATATTATATTGAAAATCGTTTAATCCCATCCTTCTAACCCCCAAATGCACCCCAAGCATCCCAAGCTGCCAGAGCATGCCATGCGCCATGCGTGTTGCCATGGCCAGAGCAGTGGCCACGATGAATTCAGCAAGGCTGCAGCGAAGAATGCACCGACACAGCTCGAGAACACATACAGTACATAAATAGAAGATACTATGTATATACATAGTTGTTACATACAATTACATACATATGTGTATATGACACTACATAATTATTTTGTGTGTATATATATTTATTTATTTATGTATTTATTTATTTATGTATTTATTTATATATATATATATTTATTATATATATATAATATTATGCTACCCGCACATGTGAATCACGTGGAATGAGCGCTGTTTTTGGTGCGTAGCTTCGATCTCCAGGAAGATGAGGAAAGGACTGGTCGCAGAAGAGAAGGACGGGGAGTCGGGGAGCGGTTTCAAAACGTTGAAAAGGAAGGGAAGATGGCACTAAACAGACGGTGTGTTGTTTGTGAGTAGGAATATCATACCCATAGGATCCATGTATGCTATATATGGTATCATTTGCCATATTTTACCATCAATATACCCCAAATGTTAGCATATATACCATACATGGATCCTATGGGATATGATATCATATTCCAATCCGTTGTGAGTCGCTTTTTGTTGAGGGTCAGTTTTGGGGGTGCAACACGAAACAAGATAAAGCCAGATAGATAGATAGATAGATAGATAGATAGATAGATAGATAGATAGATAGATAGATAAGATAGATAAGATAGATAAGATAGATAAGATTGATAAGATTAAAAGGATTGATAAGATTAAAAGGATTGATAAGATAGATGGGAAAGATAAGATAGACAAGATAGATTAGATAGATAGATTAGATGAGATTAGATTAGATAGATAGATAGATAGATACTGTATATATATATATATTATTGTTCCCGGTGTCTTGAGTTGTCTTTTCCAAGGGTGGCGGTGGCACTGAGGCATCTTTGCTTCTGTGTAACAGCCATGTAATTTCAGAAGCGGCTGTAAACGGATCTACGGCTCCAGCAACTACGTCTCAGCACATCCCTCAAGACAGTGGCTTTTACTTTGCCTGTTTTATGTTTGATTCCGGTTTCTTTCCTGTGTCAATACCACTCTTCTTAGATGACTTTAAACTGGTGGACCCACAATTCGATTGCAATAAGGTTTCTCTTATGCCAACTGAAGCCTTGAATGGCTGGAGAGCGGTTTCCCTGTATGTTCTCCTGTCCATCATTCAACCTTGCGATTTTTTGCGGGGAGAGGCTCACCAAATTCATGGAGGGTCCCGGCTTGCACATGTATATATATATATACCCTAGGGCTCCAACCACCATTCAAACATAGGGCGTTAGTAGAGCCACCTTGGTTCGTTTTGGGGTCCAGCCCCTCCCAGAGGTCTGACATTTTTGATTCCCATGCTTGCTCGGTCATCCACGCTTCTGGCTTAATCTGGTAGCCACATACCGGTTGAACCTAAGATCACCAAGAATTGCGACAAGTTAAAAGATAGTAACACCACGATCGAGAGAATGCTTCACCAAAGTGTGACATCTTTGAGCATTCCAATGCTTCACCAAAGGATGGTGGCCGATATACAGTCCCGTTTAGTTGGGTTTTCCAGTAGCTTGAGACGCTGGAAAACCCCTACATCTCTAGCTGAAATGATAAACTCCAAATTTATGGTTTGTTTTGTTTTTGGAAGGCTCCGAACCACAAACTTGAATCCATTTAAGGCTCCCGAATTTTCACAAGTACTGTCACTTAAGACTTTCACCGTGTCAGGTGTGCTGTCTGGCCTGTTCACAACAGCTTTGAAGCTATCAGTCACAGCTGGTAGTGCACCTTCGCTGAATTGTTCATTTTTTTTGGGTCCTTGGGGAACAGACCTGGTACCGCCAAATATGATGGACATTTTCTGGACCCAGAGACGACCAATTGAGAGTGGAATCATGCGGAGCGCCGAGGTCAACATAACAACGTGAGTATTTCGTATCATTTCACAATGGATATAACTTATGATATTACAATATGGTTAATCGTTTTTCCCACAAGAGTCGTGTAATTATAATGAGAATATACTAAACATCCTACCAGAGTACTGTCAATGGGATGGCAGGTACTACAAGTGTGATCTCAGTATAAACATTGATTTTACCCTCGGGCAATTAACCATGGCAATGGAAGATCTACCATTTATCGATGGGTTTTCC